>CM074721.1:38294499-38739956 GCA_037306005.1 Rhinophrynus dorsalis | reverse complement strand
GTCCACGTCGGAGCGTCGCCATGGTAACCAGCGGCAGCGCTTCAACCCTGCAGGAGGGAGAGAGGCGACCGGGGAGCATTGTGAGCAGCTCTCCGGGCTCCCTCTCTGCAGCACTGACCCTGACACAGGGCATCGGTGCTGGCATCGGCCGCATTTGTGCGAGTACTAGTACTTGCGGAAATGCCAGTATCGGCAGCGATACCAGTATCAGTATCGGTGCAACCCTATTCTATAGCTTTCCCACCCATTGTGTAGTCCTTTAAGGACCAGAGGGTTGTGCAGCTCTTTTGCGTCACAGTTTGTTGTACACCCTTCTGTTCCTTGAGGGTCAACCCAGAGTTTTTCAACCCAAGTACACTTAAAAGTGCAGGTTTTCTGGATTTCCTTGCCTGAACACAGGTGTTGTTACTGGGTGGTGTTGTCTTTCTCATACCATTGTTCAGTACTCAGTAAATTAATAGCAGTAATCCTCTTTCCACAGTTCCACTCCCACCAGCTGTTCCACATCTTTGTTGTGGCCGGAGCTTTCGTTCACTTCCACGGAGTGTCCAACCTCCAGGAATTCCGCTTCACAGTGGGCGGTGGCTGTGCGGCCCAAGAAGTGCTGTAATAAAACCGTTACAGGGAGAGAAGCAGCACGAACAGAGAGCAACCACCGCACTGGAGCTGGGAAGTAGAAGAGCCCTTCCCCACAATGTGCGACAAGAGGCAGTGACACAAATAAATACCCACAAATGTCCCAGCCGACTGTGGAACCTAACAATGTTACCTCAACGATTCAATACCAAGTGTATGACTTTAATTTATTCTTCGAGAGAGAGGGCCGCACCTTGTTAACCGTTTCAGGTCTGGAGTGTGGCAAGTTAATGTTATGTTCCTCCAGCACTGTCGTGGTTAACCCTTTGAGTGCCAGAGGGGGGGTACACAACGCATTGCAAAGCAGTACCCCTCTGGCGCTCAAAGGGTTCAATTATTTTGCTACTCGAGCTTCCTACAGTGATATAGCCCTGCAGGTCTCTAGTGGTGGTTATTTATTTTTCTAGTTCTTTTGGAGATGGGGAGTCGTATAATAATTATTATTATTATTATTTTAGCTCTGGTAAGATGCACTATTTGTTTAAATGGCGGTTATTTTGCTCTCCATTAATTTCTGGGAAAACAAAAGTGTGAGAGGGAAGTGGCCAGGCGTGTAAATAGTAATAATTAAAAAAAAAAACATAAAAAACTTTCTAATTTTCCTGTTTAAAAATAAGATAAAAAAAAAAGATTTCTATAAATTTTTGAAAAATAATTGAAAAAATATATTTAAAAAAATGTAAAACAAAAAAAAAAAAGAAAAAGTTCCATCCTGTATCAGATTGTTCTGTTCAGTACCACACACTGTTTTATGGAAATGTTTTGCACAAGCGTGGGAGTGGCTTGGGGGTTAACAATTGGAGTGCCAGAGGGTTACACGTTTAGTAATTCTGGGGCGAACCAGATGTCATAGGGGGACACTTAAAGGGGAACTATCACCCCAAATAAAGCCCCCCCCAATAATTATCCATCTAGGTGTTAGCCTAATTACCGCGTTAGTCAGAAATCCTACTTCTGCCGAGACTGACAGCCAGGTAACAGCGCAGATATCTTTGCTTACAGACATCCGCGCACTTGCGCTGTCAGTCCCAGTCTCCACTAGGAGGAGCTGCATGGAACCTAAAGGTAGCTGAAGGGACTGACGGCATAGGCGCACAGATGCCTCTAAAGAGCTGTAGCCTGACCATTCGTCTCGGCAGAAGTAGGATTTCTGATTAACGCAGTAATTAGGCTAGATAATAGTACTATTGGTAAGCTAATCGCTAGATGGCTAATTATTGGGGGGGGGCTTCATTTGGGGTGATAGTTCCCCTTTAAAATCCCCAGTAATTTAAATGGGACTTTTTAAGGCTTATGTTACAGGGGTCCTCTCTAGCCCCATTTAAACCATTGTTGATCTTTAATTGTCCACTGTGACTGTTTGCTTCATAATGACTGCACCATTCTTTTGTGCTTAACCCTTTGAGTGCAAGAGGGGTATCCAGCGCATTGCTTTGCAATGCTTTGGACTCCCCTATGGCTCAAAGGGTTAGACAAGAAGTAACACCTCTTAATAATAAGCCCCCTCTTTCCATACTTTGGCCTCAAAATCCTAACTGATCCCATGAATGCTGCCCTTCAGCCTTTGTTCAAGAGAACATGTTCAGTCAGCCCTGGATGTCAAAGCGTTACACACACCTCTGGTCCTTAAAGAGTTAAATAAGCTAATGCACTCTTCCTGCTTGTGTTTGAAGAAAAAAAAAAATTGCCAGGAACGGTCATGTATCCTACGTGGTTATGCCATCCTGGATTGATTGGGCATGTTATCTCGTCAACAAAGGCAGAAGGGCAGCATTTGTAAGGGCCACTGCTGGGATTTTCTGGCCACAGTAAGATAAGTGGATCTTTATTAGAGAGAGTTAGCTCTCCAAGGCACCTAGGTGACCCATGTTCTTGACTATGTGGAATTCAAGCACAGCCTTGGTATTGGGTGGGGGAGGGAGTGTTGCTGAGGTCCTTGCACTAAAACGGGCAACAGCTTTGGAACACTGGGATGATCTCTCTCATACCGCCATCGTCTTACATAGGTACAGTCTTTTAGAACTCTGCTCTGTCCATGGACTTAACTGATACTGAGCTGGCACCTAGGGGAAGTATTGCACATCAGTAGGACGTGGGTGCACCTAATAGGAGACTGGACTATTCCTTTTGTGCTCTGAGCTGGAGAAGACTTTAAACCATCTGTAATCAAAGCACCCTCTGCCATCAGTTTGAGGCCACCACATCTGTTAAACAAGCACCCCCAAAGATTAGTTGAACTAATGATCAATGCTGGATTAAAACTCATTTCATAATGAGCTGCTTCCCAGTCTGCGAGAATGAAAAATAAAAAACATTGTCCTGTGGGATCTGTGTGTATAGGACCAGACCGATGGGACAAGTCTTACATACTCTGTCCTTCTCATTACTTTGCTTTTGCAATACGAAAATCACGATTATCCCCTGCGCAGAGCCAGATGGGGATTCTTGTTAATCTCTTTACTATGTCTTAGTTGTTTTGTAGAGTGGAACAAAATATCACTTCTTTTGTGTTGTGACTCTAGGCATGTTACCGGATTCAGAACAGTGCACTGCTTTCATCCAGCTTTCTTTACACCTTTTTCTGTTTACGAAAACTAACAGGCTGTGAATGCTTAGGTTCAGGTTTTCTAAAGGGATTTAACTTGTTTGCTGCCAGAGGCATTCAGCTGCCTGAAGAACAAAACCCTTCAGTGCCAGAGGTTCGTGCAACCTCCCCCTGCCACTCAATGGTTTAAACGCTGAATTGTGTTTTACTGGGGAGCAGAGATACTAATGTTGATGGCGGTTAAGCTACGAGCAGGAACATTTTTGCTAGGAAATTTACCCTTTTTTTGTTTGTTTTTTAGTTTCTAGTAAATTGAAAAACTGCAGATGATATGTAAAAATAGTTAAAGGGATAGTAATACTTAAAATGTAAAAAAAAATGTGTTGTAGGGTTTATCCCCCTGAGTAAAACAAGGGGACTCCCACTGCTGAGAAATATTTTATAAAAAAAAAAAATATAAAAGCTCAAAATTTAATTTTTTAGGTGCAATATCACAGTGGCCTGAAAATTTACAGTGGCGCTGTTGCTACACCATCCTATTGACAGCTCTGGTCTTTAGACCATAAATCTCCATAGGATGGTGTAGCAACAGCGCCACTGTAAATTTTCAGGCCACTGTGATATTGCTCCTAAAAAATGCAAGTTTGAGCAGTTATAATTATTTGATAAGATATCTCTTAGCAGTGGGAGTACCCTTGTTTTATTTGGGGACATAAACCCTACAACATATATTTTTTTACATCTTAAGTATTACTATCCCTTTAAGCTTTGTTCTAAAAGGCAGAAACGTCAAATGTGCAGCATTGGAGGAAAATGGAAGCGTTAATGCAGGCAAGTTCAGGAAATGCTTCCTATTGTTTTTATTTTGTTGTTTAAAAGATCAGATTATTATGCAGACAACTGAACAGTATTACCCACAAATGTTCTGAAATTTGCTAGATAACAACTGCACCTTCACAGTCAACATAATATTTAACTCTTGGATCCTGCTACAGATTGAAGAAAATGGAAAGCTGAGAAATTCATGTACTATGAAGAATTGAAGCAATTCTGGACCAACCAACTGAATTATAGGGAAGCAATACATTGGAGCCCCCTTGCCTATCATTAAAGGGGTTAAAGGAATAGTAAGACTTAAAATATAAAAAATATATGTTGTAGGGCTTATCCCCCTGAGTAAAACAAGGGTACTCCCAGTGCTGAAAGGTGTTTTATTCAAAAGTTATTACAGCTCAAAGTTGAAATGTTTAGGTGCAGTATCACAGTGGCCTGAAATTTTAAAGTGGCGCTGTTGCTACATAATCCTATGGACAGCTCTGGTCCCGGGACCATAAATCTCCATAGGATGGTGTAGCAACAGCGCCACTGTACAATTTCAAGCCACTATGATATTGCACCTAAAAAATGTAACTTTGAGCTATAATAACTTTTTAATAAAACACCTTTCAGCAGTGGGAGTACCCTTGTTTTACTCAGGGGGATAAACCCTACAACATATTTTTTTTTTTTTTTTTACATTTTAAAGGAGCAGTAAACTTTTTTTATGAAAACACATATTTTACAGAGCATTTCCTGCTGAATAAAACAGGGTCACTCCCATCGCTGTCAGATGTTCTATTCATAAGTTACAAAAGTTCAAATAACCAGGAAGTGAATTTTCTGTGTTTACTTCCTGATAGTTCTAACTGACAGGAAGTGACTCAGCAGTTTCTATCACATTCTATGGAGAACTGTATGTCTCTGACTTTTCTGACTTTCCTCTTCATTAGAATCTAACAGGAAATCTAATTAGAATTTGACCACTAGAGGACACTGCTAATGTAAAAAAAAAAAACATGGATTTAAACTGTAATAACTCTGGAAATATAAATCTCTTTGCAGTGGGAGTACCCCTATTTTACTCAGTAGGAAAATCCCTATGATATATGTTTTTTTCATTAAAAAAAGTTTACTGCTCCTTTAAGTATTACTATCCCTTTAAACAACCTGTTTAAATCAATGGAGAGTGATTTATTTTCCCTGTGGTTCAGTTAGTTTGCTTCAATTGGTCCTTGTACATCCGCTTCAAAGGTTTTAGTATCTGTTATATATAGAGCAAAGCTGCAGTCTTTCAGCTGTTATTGGACTTCAATTCCCATCCCCGCAGCAGGACGTTGGCCTACAGAGAATAATTGGGGTTGTACCCTGAGAACAGCTGGAGGGCCTCTAAGTCACCCCCTTTTTAACGACAGTTTATCGTTGGGCGTTTGTCTATACTTAAAGGTGCAGATCCACTAAGTACACAAAGACTTTAGTGCCAATGTATCATTTAATTTTTTTTATTTTGTTTTTAATTTCTTTTTCACATGATTACACAATTTATGTGATTTTCAAATGGACACTTCTGTGCATTTCTATAAACTCCCTTATAACTTTGTCACTTTTAAGTATTGGCCTATTTTACTACAGACTGTAGTAAGAGTGGTATTTATTATAAACACTTAGCCTTATGTACCAAGAACTGTTAGGATTCTGGAGCAAACCATATGCATCACAGTGGGCAAATAAAAAATCCTCACTGATTTTAACCCTTTGAATGCAAGAGAGGTCCCTGTGCTCCATAATGCGTTGGAGACCTCTAGCACTCGAGGGATTAACCCTTTGAGTGCCAGGGGGTACACAACGTATTGCAGAGCAATGCCTTGTGTACCCCTCTGGCACTCAAAGGGTTATAAGTACCACTGAAGTCAATGGGAGTTTATTAACTGCAGTATGTTTGCTCTAGATCTGCTCGAGTTCTTATTACATCAAGCTCACTGTGTGCTGTATCATTGCACTTCAAGTGGAACTGCAGCTTTAAGCATATCCAGGTCGGTATAGCATGGCTATTGCACATCACTAATACGTATACTGTCTATAGAGGTTTGGTCTACAGCACTGAAGTCTATACCATTCCTTCCCAGAGCAGTAAAACTGTCAACTTGCTGCTTTCCTGCTGTAACTGCACAACTACTACCTATTTCCAGGTACAGAGACTTTCAATATATGCTGACCCTTAGACATTTGAATTACTAACCCTTAAAGGGTTAGTAATACCCACTTGGACGTTACTGCTATATTGTAGATTTTAAAAAAGAAAGTATCTTGAGCAAGTTCCACCTCTCAAACCTTTAACCCCTTAAGGAGCAGATGACGTGCTATGACCGTCATGGTCCTTATACCCTTAAGGACCGGTGGCGGTTGTTGCACTTTTTACTTACAGTGCTCTATTGGGAACGCTGCAAGTAAAAACAGGACCCTTTCACACCCTTGGTTATGCCCTCAGAGCTGTGGGAACAGAGTTCCCGTAGTTTATAACTTTCCTGTTCTCTCCCAGTTTGCTGTACAGGTCCCAGAGGTCTGCACAGCTGGGTGATGACAATGACAGTTTGATCTCTGGTACAGGACTATTGAGTGAGGAGAGAGATCTCCCAATAGCACTGAGTAAGATGCTCTGTAGATGCAAACCAGAAGTGAATTGGTGATTTACAAGCTAAGGGTACTCTCCCTCTGCCTTCCTATATAACTTAGGTGTACAACTGCTTGTACACATGCAGACAAGCAGGGCTTCTCTCTCTGCTTCTTTCCTGTAAATGTTATTTCAGTTTAGATACCAAGGCCCTTATGCACAAAAGAAAAGTGCAGCAATACAATTTCACCACAGGGGTTAAATAAAGCTTCCTAAATATTTAAATGGAGCTTTTAACCCCTAAAATGCTAGACATCTCCTACATATTGTAAAGCAATGTGTTTGAGATACCTCTAGCATTAAGAGTGTTAAAAGCACATTGTAAGTCTATGGGAATTCTCATCCTGAGAATCTGGCACTTAATCAGGATAATGTAATCAAAACCCCTAAGTTGTGGAGCGTCACACCCTGAGTGTTTCAAGATATTTTATCAACAGCTGAGAAGTCCAACTGGAGAGCCACAGGTTAATGGACCTTTCTACAGTACCAAGGCACAGGAACGGTAGCTGTGAATGGCGGGAAGTGTAGTGCAACAACCGCTATTGAGCCACATGTTGTATACCCCAATATATATACGTGATATCCTAAGTTTTATGCCTCATAAGACTCCTCTGGCAGCAAAGAGGTTAATAGCATGCCCTGTCTCCACATTGCTGTTCCCCCCTGAGACCTTTTTTACGGGCAGCTTTGCCTGAATGCCTTACAACAGGGGTGGACAATGCGTGGCCTTCCAGATTGCAACTCCCATTGTGCCCCACCAGCCAATGACTGTCAGGGTATAATTGGAATTGTAGTCCGGCAACAGCTGGAGGGCCTTACATTGCCCACCACTGCCTTAAAATCTCAGTCGCTGTGTGGAGAGGGGAAGGGTCTCCCTAGCAGCAGTGTATGTCCGGATCCATCTTAGTTTGTCATTAGTCCACTTCCCTGCTTCTGTCCTCAGTAAATCGTGGCCTTGTTCAGATGATCATTGTTCTTATGTTTCTTGTTTACTGTGGAAGCAGCAAAAGCACATTCGGGTAGGGGACAACATGTCTGTTTTAATGCGATAGAGATTTTGGGGGTGTACTTCTCATTTCTCGCTGTATTATTCACAATTTCTGTTAATAAACAAAGCAATTTGAATTATTGTCTATTGTGTTTTATGTGCGTGTCTGTAAGCAATGTTTTGTACACTGGTGATTTTAACGCTTCAGTGTGACTATATAGTCTGCAAGGGCTTAACCCCTTAAGGACCGGGAAAATCTGAGTTTGATTTGACTTAAGGACCGGAGCAATTTTGACTTTTTTGACTATGTCTTTGTTCAACCATATTTTCTCTTTAATTCCTTTTGTGCACCCACATAAATTATATACTGTTTTTTTAAGCACAAGTAGGGCTTTCTTTTGATACCACAATTATATGAATACCTCATTGTTTAATTTGATTAAAATAGAAAAAAAGAGGAAAAAATTTGAAAAAAAACAACATTTTGCTTACATTTTTCTGTCAGGATTTGCATACTATTAGTTAATGAAAAAAAAAATACCCCTAAATATATTCATTTGCTTCTCCTGAATATAAGAGTACCCCATATGCCTAGTATTTTAGTCCTTTACTCACATTTAAAAGGTAAATATTACAAGATGGCTGCCGTTATTTCCAACTTGTGATTTTTCAACAATTGGTATGTGAGCATCATAGCTTAGCTGATGGTGCCAGAACCAAAAATGTCCCACAAAGGTATATGTTTCTGAAAACTACACAACATAAGGTAAATAATCAGGAGAATTTTGGAGTTTTTCATGCAGCTATTTTTCCAGAAAAAAATTTCAAAATTGTGGTAATATTTTGTTTTTTTTGCAGTTTTCACACTTACATTTCAATACTACTGTTGATATCAAGCACATGATAGGTGAAGATTTTTAAAAATGCATTGTTTAGTGTTCAGCTCCTTCTTCTGAGTACGGCAATACCCCATATGCATAGGTTTCTCAAGGTTTGGGAGAGCTACGGGGCCCAAATTGGAACATGCGCGTTTCCAGTTTCACACTTTGAATTTTCACAGCTTGCATCACTGGTGCCATGTCTCATTTGGGGCTGTGTAACAGTGCTCCACTCTAAGATTTCCCCCCAAAAGTATATATTTTTGGAAAGTAGACACCCCAGGCTTTCATTTTATGTATGTTTTCAATTTTTTTACGCAGCCATTTTACCACCAATCGCTCGTAAATCTTGACGTAAGTTAAAAAAACAGCGTTTTTCACACTTGCACTTCAATGTTGATGTGAATTTCAAGCACATGATAGGTGAAGATTTTTAAAAATGCATTGTTTAGTGTTCAGCTCCTTCTTCTGAGTACGGCAATACCCCATATGCATAGGTTTCTCAAGGTTTTGGGGGAGCTACGGGGCCCAATTTTGAACAAATATTGAATTTTCACATCTTGGGTAACTGATGCCATTACTCATTTTGGGCTATGTTCCAGTGCTGCACTTTAGAATTTCCCCCCAAAAGTGTATATTTTGGGAATGTAGACACCCCCAGCTTTCATTTTAGGTGTGTTTTCAAATTTTTTACACAGCCATTTTACCACCACTTTCTCATAAACTTGACGTAAGTAAAAAAACAGCGTTTTTCACACTTTGCCTTCAATGTTGATGTGAATTTCAAGCACAGAATAGGTGAAGATTTTATAAACTGAATTGATTAGTGTTCAGCTCCTTCTTCTGAGTACGGCAATACCCCATATGCATAGCTTTCTCATGGTTTGGGGGAGCTACGGGGGCCAAATTGGAACATGCGCGTTTCCAGGTTCACACTTTGATTCTTCACAGCTTGCGTTACTGGTGCCATGTCTCAATTGGGGCTGTGTAACAGTGCTCTTTTTTTAAGATTTCCCCCCAAAAGTGTATATTTTTGGAAAGTAGACACCCCAGGCTCTCGTTTTAGGTGTGTTTTCCAATTTTATACACAGCCATTTTACCACCAATCCCTAGTAAACCATGACGTAAGTAAAAAAGAAAAAAACAGCTTTTTTCACACTTAGGGTTGGCGGCAGTATACTGGGCTGCATACAAATTGGTTTGGGAAACAATTTCACCTAAAATGTCTTCCCCCAAAAACAAATAAAAAAAAATTATCATGGGTAAATCCTTCCACATCAATTTGAATCCATGGGTTGCCTGTGAATTCTGAGATTTGTGGGCATAAATTGATACCCATTCATTAGGATCCGGAGTGGCAGGTGTTGGGGCATTTCTTTGGGCAGGTCTTTGGGCAGATCTTTTGGCAGGTGCTGGGGCAGTTGCCAGGGCATCTCTTGGGGCAGCACTTGGGGCATTTCTTTGGTAGGTCTTTGGGCAGATCTTTTGGCAGGTGCTGGGGCAGTTGCCAGGGCAGCTCTTGGGGCAGCACTTGGGGCATTTCTTTGGGTAGGTATTTTGGTAGGTCTTTGGGCAGTTCTTTTGGCAGGTGCTGGGGCAGTTGCCAGAGCAGCTCTTGGGGCAGTGCGTCTTTTCTTGACAGAAGGCCCAGCGTCATCACTAGAGCTGTTCTCACTTTCTGAAAACTGCGCTATGTCAAAATCTGACGCAATGTCTGTTGCCTCAGAGTCAGACGCCAAAAAGGCATATGCCTCTTCAACGCTGTACCTGCGCTGCATTTTGCCCACTAAAAAAACTTTTTTTTTTTTTAATTTTCTTACGCTATCCCTAAATCTAACCCTAAAACTTACCCTAGCCTACGTATATCCTGAACCTACCTAACCCAAGTGAACTACCTATCTAAACTGCACATATATATATATATATATATATATATATATATATATATATATATATATTTTTTTTTTTTTATATTTTTTTTTGGGTTTTTTTTTTTTTTTTTTCTTACGCTAACCCTAAAACTTACCCTAACCTACGTATATCCTGAACCTACCTAACCCAATTGAACTACCTATCTAAACTGCGCTTATTATATATTTTTTTTTTTTTTGGGGGGGGGGGTTTCCCCTAAACCTAAATCTATCCTAAAACTTTCCCTAACACACGTCTACACTAAACCTACCCAACTACCTACCAAAATACCTAAACTATATTTACTATTAAAAAAAAAAAAAAAAAAAAAAAAATTTTTTTTTTAAAAATGTAAAAAATTTTAAAAAAATCTAAAAAAAATTCAAGGGGGATGGGGGGTGTCCCACAGATCAGAAAACACTGATCTGCAGCAAATTGATCACTCCAAGAGTGATCAGATGGGGGGGCACTTATTGATCACTGCAGAACAGTGATCAAAGGGTTAAATTTCTTTATTTAAACTTTTTTTTTTTACAGTAAGGCTGGAACACCATGTCTCTCTGTCTCTCTCCACCTCAGCAGTATGCAAGGTGGAGTGAGGCAGAGAGATCTGACAGGGACAGTATTTACAAATACTGTCCCTGTCATTCAGGTTTTGCAACATGTGATTCGCTTTTGAAGCGAATCGCATGTTGCAACAATGTTTCTGCCGCTTGTTACTAAGTGTCCCAATACCGGGACACTTAGTAACAAGCGGCTTGAACTCTTCCATCGCTCCGTGCGGCCGCGATGGAAGAGTTTAACCCTTGACGTACCAGGACCGTCAAGGGTCGTTGGATCACATTTACCCTTGACGGTCCTGGTACGTCAAGGGTCGCTAAGGGGTTAAAGGAGCAGTAAACTTTTTTTTATGAAAAAATATATATTGTAGGGATTTTCCTATTGAGTAAAATAAGGGTACTCCCACTGCTAAGAGATTTATATTTCCAGAGTTATTACAGTTTGAACCCATGTTTTTTTTGTTTGTTTGTTTTTTTATATTAGCAGTGCCCTCTAGTGGTCAAATTCTAATTAGATTTCCTGTTAGATTCTAATGGAGAGGAAAGTCAGAAAAGTCAGAGACATACAGTTCTCCATAGAATGTGATAGAAACTGCCTGTCACTTCCTGTCAGTTAGAACTATCAGGAAGTAAACACAGTAAATTCACTTCCTGTCAGTTAGAACTATCAGCAAGTAAACATATTAAATTCACTTCCTGATTATTTGAACTGCTATAATTTTTGAATAAAACATCTGACAGCAGTGGGAGTGACCTTGTTTTATTCAGCAGGAAATGCTCTATAAAATGTGTTTTCATAAAAAGTTTACTGCTCCATTAATATGGAAAGACATACTGGAAAACTTTTTTCTCTTTCATCCAGTGTGGAAAAGAGGAACCATGGGGTAAAGTATCCTCTAGTTAGGAGGATAGAGCAGTTGCCTAAAAGACTCTCTGGAGGCAGAGACTCACTCCCTAGTCCACTTTACTCTCACCATACATGCTCAGTTTTAAAGGAGAGGCAAAGGTTCTTTTGGCTCTTGTTTCTTTTGTTAACGGGATAGTAATGTTTTACAATAAAAGTATCTCCAATTAATCTTCATAGTATTTGGGCCAAGGAGAGCATTATTTCAATACTGTCTGAGTTGTAGTTCAAGAGTAATTGAATGATAAAGTATCCCCCTCCTGCCCAGAAGCGTAACACAAAATGCAGGGGCCCCCCTGCAACCTGTAATATGGGGCCCCTGGGACCCGCCCCAATTATACCCCACCCGAAAATTCCCTACCATAGCAATAAATAACAATACAAAGAAAAGTAAGACTGATCCAAATTGAGATGAGTTTCCCAAATATTAGCTTTATTAAGTAATCCAGGCGTTCCATAAAGTAAAAGGAATGGGAAACTAGCACATGGCCTATACCTGCAAATTGGTCTCCTGAGGGCATTCTTAACTGGAAGATACAGATTGGTCTCTAAGGACTGTCAATAAGCTCCGAGATGGAATTCATTCAATTGAATGACAATCTCCAGAGCAAACAATGATCTCGTTCAGTCTCCTGAAGTCACCTCACAATAATATTTCATTAGGTACCATTTTATACCTTACAAAATCCCCCCAAACAGTACACAAAACTTCAATTCAACTTTAAGTTACAAAACAAAATGTGGCAGCAGGGATATTGGAGAAAAGCTGGAGAGTCGCCTCCTGCAAGGACATGAAGCAGAGTGTTGGGCTTAACCTCTACTTAGAGTGACACTTGGACTCCTTGCCACCACGCATACATACATATTATAAATAATGATGTGTGTAAGAGTGTAATACTCTGAAGTACTATCACATTAGCTAGTGTGCCTCCCCTCCAGAACTCCATTTTTCTAAGAGCTAAAGCTTTAAGGCAATGGTAGCTCAGAGTTTTAAACACTACAGATTACAAGTTGTCCAAAGGGCACCTCTAAAATTACGTCTAGACTAGTGTCTCTTACAATTTGAAGAGATTTATTGCATTCAAGTTAAAGGAACAACATCTAAAAATGAACATGCCTGGGTTCCTATACAATTAAATACCATGGACATCATGCTAGATTCTTTTGTTCAGTTCCCTAGAATCCATTATTATATATAGTTATACATAAGGCCACTAGAATTTGACAACACATAAGAACCAATTGGCCCATCTAGTTAGCTCATGTTTTTATTCTTAAACTAGCCATATATGTAGCCCAAGAGTTCTTGTATTTAGTTCACCCCTCCTGAGAATGCAGTAATCATAGAGGAAATGCTTCACCTATGTTCTGCAGAGCCATGTAAGCATTTTTATTAGTGAACTGCCACTATCCTATTATAAACAACAAATACACTAAAATTCAGAAAAAATATATTCATAGATATATCTGACTTGCTGAATGCAGGTCGCCTACCTAAATATTTGTGTAAAAAGAAGTCCCCCTTAAAATTGTGATTCAATCCATACACACACATCTCACTTGCACACCGCACTCATACATATACATACACACACACCTCACTCACACATACACAAACATCTCACACACACCTCACTCACATATACCTCATTCACAAACATTTACTCACACCCACTTACAAATCACTCCTCACTCACACCTTACTCACATCTTAATCACACACACACAGCTTACTCGCATCTTAATCGAACACCACTCTCTCTCTCTCTCTCTATCACACACACACACACACACACACACACACCTACTTTGCTCATACATGCACATCTCACTGACACAAGCACACCTCATACATACACACATTCCTCTCAATCACCCATACACCTCAACCACATCTACGCACACACACACACCTCACTCACAATTCTTACTTGCTCACTATTAACAAGTAGAGATAGATAGATACCTCAATCTAAGCCTTTGAATGCCAGAGATACCCCGATTATAAAAGGTTAAAATACTGTGAATTTTACATATTATTATATTCCTTATAATTCTTTCATTCTTTCAATGTATGATTGAGCCACATAAAAAGTAACCAGTTTAGTGATTGTAGTGCTGCTCTAGTACTAGTATTTCTTCACCCTGGCATAATACAATATCTGATTCCCCTGTAGATAAAATACTTATTGACTTGTACAGCAGAATAATTATTATTTTTACCATCCTTTTTTTATAATAACATTCAGACATTGTGATTTTATGTCCTGTCTCACACGCACACACACACCCACGTTCACTGATGGAGAGTTGTGAAAGTAGTACTTTGCAATGCGTTACCTTTTTTGGAGCTCAAAAGGCTAAGCACTGACAATCCAACAAATCAGCCATTAAAACAGTTATTGTCTAATTAACAGCACGAGCAAAGCTGTGCCACTATTGCTAGTATATCATAAAACTTGTACTTTTAGGGTGACGTAGTAAGTATTTAATAACAGGCAAAATTGTCAGGAGAAGGTTGGTCGTTGGGTAGGAGTGATGGCTGGGATGCTGTTAGGGGTACAGGCAGTGCAGTGAAGTAAGGGTAGTGTTTGGTGAACTGTATACTAGCCATAAGGTATAGGGCTGTATGGATGATAGGAAGAGGGTGGCTACAATGAATAGTGTCTGGTTTGAGAGGGGTAGTTCAGATGACTGGGGGTATAGTGTCAGCACTGGGAATGAGAGGCAGCTGGATGTAGTAGTGTGTGTGTGTGTGTGTGTGTGTGTGTGTGTGTGTGTGTGTGTGTGTGTGTGTGTGTGTATAGAAGACGTTACTGTCCAGTAAACTGCTAGGGAAGGTGCATATTGTGCCTGGATACAAACTGTCAGACACTGTGTGAAGGGGTAGTAGCACTGCACATAGAATAAATATACGTCTAATATGTAAGGATGCATCCTAGACTAAATTGTTTAAAGGTCCAGGCTATGACTGGTGTGCTTATAGAAAGAGGGATATACATCAAGTGTGTTAATATAGGCGCTCAAGTACACCACATAATCAAAATAATAATACAATAAAATGTACTAAGTAATATCCAATCTGACCAAAGTGTACTGGTTCAGAAAACATTGGAGTAAAAAAGAAAAGGATTAGGAGAGCGCTCCAACTGAATATCATCCTGCTAAAGTAAAACTATGAGATGGTAGTGATCAAATTATTTATTACAAAAAATAAAAAATATAAATGGTGACAATTAATACATCCTACGTAGGATTAAAATATCGATCTTATATTTATCTTATATATACAAACATACATAGAGCTATACAGTACAAAAACTGGACTACAATAAATGAGGCATAGATCTACTATGGATCAGATGGATAGTGATACAAAGTTACCTGTCCCAATGACATGTAAATAAGTCTCTGATTATGATCCTGTATATAATAAAAGCTGGAACAGTGGTCCCACTGGATGCAAGTAATACATTCTATGGGTCTGGGAGGTAAAATTTGGTAGATGTACATATATATAAATGGCAATGGTGTATCAGTGTTAGCAGGCAGGATTCATCTTCTATATATATATAAAAGAATAAGCCTCATTGCATAATTTATGGTACCTCACACACAGAACATAATTTATGTCTCCTCAGAAAACAAACACACATTGAACACAATGCCTCATTACATAATTTATGTCTCATTAGGAGACACAACTCCCATTGGGTGATTCAATGGGGACATTACTGCTCCCATTGGATGATTCAATGGGGGTGTGTTTATCATACAGGGAGTTGGCCTGCCCCCTCCAGCCCGCCCGCCACTATCCAACTGACAAAAAAAAATATAGCTGCCACTCGCTCCTGAAGTAGTGGATATCAATAACTTCACAAACGAGAAGACAACTAGAGGGGAGCGATCAACAGATCCGCAGAGCATAGATACCAGTCAATCAGCAAAAGTGATTAAAAATCATATATTTTATTAAAGATTTATTAAAAATGGTACAAAACCACAAAGTATAATAGGAGATAATGCGTGGCAAGTTTGACAACGCTACTTGCCTAAAGCGTTTCACGTAAGAATACACTTAATCATAGGCTAAGTGTCAAACGAGCATTCACTTCTTAAATAATAAACAAATACAATGTATCCTGATGACCATTGCTTAAAACTATACATCTGACCAAAGAGGTAGCCATATTGGAAACTAAGTTACCACGAGCAAACTACGAATGACCAATATAGTCAAAAACCGTTATTAAAAGGTTTGCGATACATTTCCAAGGCAACCATAAACATTTGATGAGATGAGATAACCAGGAAAATGCTCATAGCACATAAAACATTAAAATAAACAGACATAACAAACAATAGACATTCACTCAAATGAGAAAATAATAAATATATAAATCTTTATATAGAGATATCGATCCCACTCTTAAAATGCTGAGGTCAATTCAAACCAAACTATAGGGACCACACTCAGTATATAAGATTATCTCATATCACATAGGAACTTAAAGGGATAGTAATACTTCATTTTAACTTTATTTTATTTTGTAGGCATTAAAAAAACATGAAGAATGATATAAGTCTTATCTCTGAAACCTTTATGGTTTAAGAGATATTCACAAACAAAGTATCCCCCCCCCCTGTTCAAGCAGATCAGAAGGGAGATGCCCAGGTAGACTGCAGAGAGGGACAATCTTCAATTAAGATAATGGAAAAAGCTGAAAAACTTGTCAAGGGGGGAAGGGCTTTCATTGTTTTCATACAAAGAAAATTGTCCCCTTCTGTTATCTGTACTGTCATACAACCTGACTCACATCTGAGAAGAGATGGCTTACACTAGGTAAAAGGGGCGGGGAGGGGAACTTTGCTTGTGAATATCTCATAAACCATAAAGGTTTGAGAGATAAGACTTATATCATTCTTCATGTTTTTTTAATGCCTACAAAATAAAATAAAGTTAAAACGAAGTGTTACTATCCCTTTAAAAAAGCTCTACAAATAATTACACTTATATATACACAATAAAATTACACTTATATATACAATAAACTTGAGTAAACAAATCTATGAAAAACTGTACATAAAACAAAATTATTTATTTATGCACAAATAAACTGACATCATGCTCTGAATTAAGACCATACGGTATCCTAGTTGTTAGATATAAGATCCATTTAACTTCTGCTTTATTCAAACTTTTTAATGGATCGCCACCTCTCTCATGTGGGACAATCCTTTCTATATCCTGGAACGACAGATAATTAATATCCCCATCTGAGCAATCAAGAAAATGCCGTCCCAAGGGTTTTGTGACATCCTTATGTTTAATTGCCAGAACGTGTTCCCTTATCCTATCTTTCAAAGGACGGGTAGTCTTACCAACATGTTGTTTGTATCATTTTAAACAAGTAATAAGATAAACAACGGAGTTCGTTCGACAATTGATATATTGTCTAATTTGGTAACTTATACCGGTCACGGAACTGATGAATTCTAAACTCTTATTCGCAAACAGTAATTATATAGATACACCTGACTGCTGTATGATGGACGCCTGCCTAGGTAAGTGCTTCTTTTACACACAGTAATTATATAGATACACCTGACTGCTGTATGATGGACGCCTACCTAGGTAAGTGCTTCTTTTACACACAGTAATTATATAGATACATCTGACTGCTGTATGATGGACTCCTACCTAAGTAAGTGCTTCTGTTACACATAGTAATTATATAGATACACCTGACTGCTGTGTGATGGACACCTACCTAGGTAAGTGCTTCTGTTACACACAGTAATTATATAGATACATCTGACTGCTGTATGATGGACTCCTACCTAAGTAAGTGCTTCTGTTACACACAGTAATTATATAGATACACCTGACTGCTGTATGATGGACTCCTACCTAGGTAAGTACTTCTGTTAAACACAGTAATTATATAGCTACACCTGACTGCTGTAGGATGGACTCCTACCTAGGTAAGTGCTTCTGTTACACACAGTAATTATATAGATACACCTGACTGCTGTATGATGGACGCCTACCTAGGTAAGTGCTTCTTTTACACACAGTAATTATATAGATACACCTGACTGCTGTAGCATGGACTCCTACCTAGGTAAGTGCTCCTGTTACACACAGTAATTATATAGATACACCTGACTGCTGTATGATGGACACCTACCTTGGTAAGTGCTTTTGTTACACACAATAATTATATAGACACACCTGACTGATGTATGATGGACACCTACCTAGGTAAGTGCTTCTGTTACACACAGTAATTATAGATATACATCTGACTGCTGTATGATGTACTCCTACCTAGGTAAGTGCTTCTGTTACACACAGTAATTATATAGATACACCTGACTGCTGTATGATGGACTCCTACCTAGGTAAGTACTTCTGTTAAACACAGTAATTATATAGATACACCTGACTGCTGTAGGATGGACTCCTACCTAGGTAAGTGCTTCTGTTACACACAGTAATTATATAGATACACCTGACTGCTGTAGGATGGACTCCTACCTAGGTAAGTGCTTCTGTTACACACAGTAATTATATAGATACACCTGACTGCTGTAGCATGGACTCCTACCTAGGTAAGTGCTCCTGTTACACACAGTAATTATATAGATACACCTGACTGCTGTATGATGGACACCTACCTTGGTAAGTGCTTTTGTTACACACAATAATTATATAGACACACCTGACTGATGTATGATGGACACCTACCTAGGTAAGTGCTTCTGTTACACACAGTAATTATAGATATACATCTGACTGCTGTATGATGTACTCCTACCTAGGTAAGTGCTTCTGTTACACACAGTAATTATATAGATACACCTGACTGCCGTATGATGGACTCCTACACTGGTTAGTGCTTCTGTTACACACAGTAATTATACAGATACATCTGACTGCTGTGTGATGGACTCCTACCTAGGTAAGTGCTTCTGTTACACACAGTAATTATATAGATACACCTGACTGCTGTATGATGTACTCCTACCTAGGTAAGTGCTTCTGTTACACACAGTAATTATATAGATACACCTGACTGCTGTATGATGTACTCCTACCTAGGTAAGTGCTTCTGTTACAGTGATTATATAGATATACACGATTGTGATATCAAGGACAAATGTCTATCCTTTTAAGCAGACTGAGACACAATGTAACCCTTTCAATGCTGGAGAGGTATCCAAAGCTTTGCAATTCAAAGCAGGGACAAGAGGGAGGATAAAGAGGCAACAGGTGGTATAAAGCAGGGACAAGAGGGAGGCTAAAGAGGCAAAAGTGAGAGAGAAAAAGGGATAAAGAGGGGGATAAAGAGAAGAAAGGAGAGAGAGAGAGACAGAGACAAGAGTGGGATAAAGAGGGACAAGTGGGTCAAAGGCATGAATGGACTAAAGAGAGAAGTAAGGAGTGGAAAAAGAAAAGTGGGGAGAGAAAGATAAAGGTGCAAGGGGCGAAATAGTAAAGAATTGAATAAGGAAAAAAAAGCAAGGTGGAGAAAGTATTTATCTTGATCCTTGCTCTTGCCTCTTTCTCCTACTATTGCCCCCTTGATCCCCCTGTTCCATCTTTTTCTCCCCCTCTTGATCCCCTTTTTCTTCTTTCTCCCCTTCTTGACACCCTCTTTTTTAACTCTTGAGCCCCCCTTTTGCCTCTTCCCGTCTTGATCTCCCCCTTTTGCCTCTTTCCCCCCTCTTGTCTCTTTCTTCCCCTCTTCATCCCACCTTTTGCCTCTTTCTCCCCCTCTTGTCTCTTTCTTCCCCTCTTCATCCCACCTTTTGCCTCTTTCTCCCCCTCTTGATCCCCCCTTTTGCCTCTCCCTCGCTTGACCTCCCCCCTTTCTCTCTCACTGGATCTCTTTTGTTTCTTTCTCCCCCTTCTTGACTCTCTCCCTTTTGACTCTTGATCCCAATTTTGGCATCTTGACTCCCCCCCTCGAATCTTGATCCCCCCTTTTGCCTCTTTCTTCCCCTCTTTATCATCCTTGTGCCTCTTGACTCTCCACCTCTTTACCCCCTCTTGATCCCCCATTTTTATCTTTCTCCTTCACTTAGCTCCTGATTTCCCCCCTTTTGATTTTCACCCCTTTTAATCCCCCTTTTAGCCTCGAGTCTCTCCCTCTTTATCACCCTTTTGCCTCTTGACTCTCCATCTCTTGATTCCCCTCTTTTGCATCTTTCTCACCAACTTGCCTCTTGATTTCCCCCTTTTGCCTCTTTCTCCCCTCTTGAATCTTAATCTCCCCTTTTGCCTCTCCTATCTTGACTCTTAATATCCCCATTTTGCCTCTTTCTCCCCTCTTGACTCTTAATCTCCCCCTTTTGCCTCTTTTTCCACTCTTGACACTTAATCCCCCATCCTTTTGCCTCTTGACTCTCTACCTCTTCATCCCCCCTTGTTGGTTCTTTCTCCTCCTCTTCATCTCCCCTTTTTGTCTTTCTCACCCACTTCTCTCTTGATTCCCCCCTTTTGCCTATTTCTGCCCTCTTGACTCTTAATCCCCCCTTTTGCCTCTCTCCACACTCTTGGTCACCAGTTTGCCTCTTGACTCTCCACCTATTGACCCCCCGTTGCCTCTCTCTCTCCCCCTCTTGATACCCCATTTTTGTATTTCTCCCCCACTTAGCACTTGATTTACCCCCCTTTTGTCTCTTTCTCCCCTCTTGACTCTTATTCCCCCCTTTGCCTATCCACCTCCCCTTGTTGGCTCTCTCACCCACTTGCCTCTTTCTCCCCCCTTTTACCTCTCTCCCCCCTCTTGATCACCCATTTGCCTGTTGACCCCCATTTGCCTCTCTCCCCCTCTTGATACCCCATTTTTGTATTTCTCCCCCACTTAGCACTTGATTTCCCCCCTTTTGCCTCTTTCATCCCTCTTGATCCCCCCTATTTCCTCAAGTCTTCCTCTCGAGTGTTAATCCCCCCCTTTGTTTCTCTATGCCCTCTTGATTTCCCCCTTTTGCCTCTTTCAGTCCTTGTTGATCCCCTCTTTATTCTTTCTCCCCATCTTGATCCCCTCCATTTTCCCCTCTTGCCTCTGTCTATGAGGAGGGAAGGTGCTGGCGAAGTCCTGTCCTCTTCTCAGCACTGCCAGCAGCGCTCGCATTGATGACAGCCAGCCAGGATGTTTGACAAGCGGCGAAATAGGAGTGGTGAATGCTGGAGGTTTCTTCATCTTTCTGGGCGCCACTTTCAAACTTGTTTTGGATACAGTGCAAGTTTCAAAGTGGCGCCCAGACAAATGAAGAAACCCCCCAGCATGCGTCCGCGTCGCTGCGTGTCACGTGTCCCCGGATGCGTCGCTGTGTATTACTTACTCTAGGCTGCTGACTTCCAAAGCCATTATTTTGCCAGCGACGCTACTGCTATGGGTAAAAACCTTCTGGAGGCCCCCATGAGTTCAGTGGGGCCTCAATACAAGAGATTATGGCTGGGCATAACTTTTTTGGGGCCCCTGAGTCTGGCGGGGCCACAAATACTATATATGGGAAAAAATTTCTGGGGGCCCCTTAATCTGTCGGGGCCCCCCCGCACCGCAGGGGCTGCGGGGGCCTCCGCTACGCCTCTGCTCCTGCCCCTTTTACTGATGTAACACTGCTCCCCTCAGAGCAGCAAGACTGTCTGGATGGAATGCAATCTTCAGTGAACATAAGGAAATACCTATCAAGGGGGGCAGGGTTTTCCTTATGCTCACAGTAAGAAGTTTGTCCCTTGCTGTGATCTGTCTGATCACAGGACCAGATTCTACATCTGAGAGGAGGCAGCTTACACTAGGTTAAAGGGGTGGGAGGGGATATTTTATCATTCGATGACTTTTGAACTACAAAGACAGTATTGAAATATCACTCTACATGGCCCAAATACTATGAAGATTCATTGGAGCTGTTTTGTTTGTGAAACATTGCTATCCATTTAACTTACATGGGCCTGTGTAATTGCTCATTTAGCGGACTCCTATCTTCGTTTTCCTTCATGGATATGGACCAGAGCGTAGGCTGTTACGGGACCTGGGTCTGCTTAAGGTGACTGTCTTTCTGCCATTTTCCTCTTTCTCTGCCTGACTGTGTCAAAAGTTATATATTGAAGACTGAAGACTGAAGAGATTTAAATTTTAGAGTACAGCAGGTCCCGTGACTGTGTTCCCCTGTATACCCCTCTGTCTAGCAGCCACTTTCTGAAGTGTGTAGTGAAATGACTAGTTGTGTACACTGTTCTTTCTTTCTGTCGGCTCCATTTCTCCCCTCCCCTCTTATAGGAGATGGCTTATTTTATTACTTTTCTAAATTTGCTTGATTTTGGTCCCACTCCCTTATAGGATAGCGGCGTCTTAAAAAAAAGGTCTCTTGTGGCTGTTTTCGATGGCATATTTGTAAGTAAAGCAATGAAGATAGCCGCTCCAACCCAAAATGGAAACCCATTCGCAACCACGGACAATTTTCACTGTATGGACAAATGTCCACATCTGTGATTCCTTAAGTACAAAGATGTTGTCAATCCACTGCCACGTGCGCAACCGTAGAGGTTCTTCTGACACTCCAATCAATGTGAAACAAGCATATAGTAGTACACCACGCATATATATTCAGGATACAACGCGTTTCACATGTATACATGCTTACTCATGATCATCAAAAATTATGCGCACGTGTGTATAAATTCGAAATGCGTTGATTGAGAACAAGTAGAGATTTCTGCAGAGAGGTGCCCACTAAACCTCCTTTACACTTGTCTGATGGAAAGAGGCACTGTCCGTATTTTTAATGTCAACATCTAATAAATTATTGATGATTTTAAATCCACATGTTGTCGTATCCTGGATATATATGCATGGCGCATCACTATATGCTTGTTTTTTATTTGTAAGTAAGTCTGCAACTCTGGGTGGCTTCGGTGGGCAGGTGGGGAACTTTGACTCTTTAGTACTATGTATAAGTTGAATGAAAGCTTGCCCTTGAACAAGGAAACTGTTCTAATAGCCATTTCAGCCGCTTGCTCATGGTATGACACGCAGTTTTGCATAGCGTGTGGCCCCTTTCAAACCGATAAGTACTCTCTTTATTTTTCTATCTTGTATATCTGGTTTTGGAGTTCCCTGGCTATGACTGACCACAAGAGACCCATGGACAAGTCTAAATCCACTGGGATTCCTGGGGCGTCTTCCTCCAGAGACAGAGAGTTAATCGCCTTGTTGTTCAGGTCCAACTGAAAATCTCACAGTGTTAAGCCTGGCAAGGGCCTTGTACCCCTCTGGCTTTGGGGCCCCCTAAAAATACCGCTTCAGGACCCTCTTCTCTGAACCAGGAGCCTATGGGGGGAAACCCTTAATTCTAGAGTTCATCTCCCTTCCATTGTTCATGGGACCCTTTCATTCTGGTGTAGGGGCCGTCCCGTTCTCCCTTAGTCTGCTTACTTGTTAGAAGGGGCTTCTCCTCTAGAGAGGGACTCTACATGTGTTTTTTTTTTTTTGTCCCTTTCTCCTGGGGATTAATCATCCTGAAGGCATGAGCCCCTTTTTGGGGTTCCCCTAAGGGCAGCATTGGAGACCCTAACGGTTTCTGAGGTTACTTCATCCAGAGAAAGGAGTGATGATATTCTTCTCTCTCCCTCTCATTCCTTAAGCCTACTGGTTCTAGCAGAAGTTTGAATGGCAATTTTTTACACAATCAGATGACTCCCCAAAAGCCTTTTCCTTTACCCCTTTTTTCCTTCTCATATGTTGCTCTACTGCAATGGGTCATCCCTCCAACAACAAACTCTCTACTAGTTCTCCTTTGTTTCAAATCCAGGCAGCTAGGCTACAGGAATGTCTTCCTACTGTGGATTTCATGGTCTGCTTTCTGTCCAACATCCCTGATTGGACCTTGAGTGCTACTGCTGGTCGAGGGGATGCAAATTTTAGATGCAGATTCATTTAGAGGGATGTTATCTCTAATGTTCTAGAGACTAATGCACATTCTTCTGCAGCAGTCTTGAACTTTGCTCACCAGAAAGATCTTAATGCTTTTCTGCTGCTGCTCATTATTGGCTCACCATTTTCCCAACAGCCTCAGGACTAGGTGGGAAGGGTCCTTGATAATTCTTTGGAGACAAGAGTACTACATCAATTCACATCCACGTGCATCTTTTTTTTTTTTTTTTTTTTTTGGAAGATGCATGGTTCATTGCCCCCAGCTCCCCCAGTTTGGGTAGGAGCACAGGCAGTCTGTTCTGCCCAGGCATGCCCTATATGGACACCCAAAAATGCCCGTAGGGGAAAGAAGCTTTTCCGGTCCACCTCAGGTGCTTGGAGGCTATATATACATGTGTTTTACTTTGTGGATGCTCTGTGGCTCAGGCTAGTGGAAGTTACCAGTTGTCTTGGTAGGGTATCACATGGATTCCCTATCCCTTCTTCTGTTTCACCTTTTTATGTACAGGGTCCCTGATGCTCAGCAGGTTCTGGTTCTTGTCCTTAGATAGGAATGATGGTAGATTTCTCTTCCTATCCTTTCAGAGGTCCCACGAATTATGACAGTTGTTGGCCTATTTTGAACTTGAAGCGTATAAACCTTTTTGTTTATACACATCCATGTATCTGGGGGTATTTTTAGCTTTCCAAGCCATGGGAGGGAGCATCTCTGCATATTATCCATGCAGATAATCGGCGTTCCCTCTGTCTTTTTCTCTATTCCATGTTCTATGTTATGGACTGGTATATTAACTCTAGTCTTGGTGGCCCTGTCGGCCCGCTCTTAGGTATTCCCTTTTTTTCTCCTTATCTGGCTGAGCCTTGGTCATTGGCCTCTCCAAGGTAGATGCTACCCGAACAGATTCAGACTTAAATGTCCATTCTGGTTAACAAGATGGTGAATTCATTTCCCAGAAACCTTCCTTTTTCTCTTGATTTGGAGTTGGACTTTCTAAAGGGGAGGTCTTTCTGCAAATGGTCATGACGTTGTCGTTGTCTCTGCATGTGCCACATGTCTTATCTCACTTATTGGTCATGGCATGGGGGTATATTGAGGTCCTAAGGTATCTGTTGTCTGCCTTGAAGTTGGTCCCTTTTGCCCAATTCCTTTCTGAAGTACTACAGCAGGAGATTTTTAGCAGTTGGTCCAAGCAGCATTATCATCTCTGCCACATAATGCCTATCTCCTGTCTGACAAGGATAGTTCTTGGATGATGACTTAAGTTCCCCCATCTGTCTTTGGGTTGATCATTGGTCATTCTCCTTTGGGTGATAGTACTGACTGTTGCCAGCCTAACAGTTTGGGGAGCTGCCTTGGTCTTTTCAGGTGACTCAGGAACTGTGGTCCCAGAGAGAAAGCAAGAGAGAGAAGTCCTTCTGTTGAAGACCCAGGCAATGGCTCTGCTTGATGGTTTTGGTATCAGCTCCTCTGTTGTTGGCTGATGCAATTTCAGTGCTGCTATGTTGACTTAGGTCAACCCCCAGGGAGAGCCCAAGATTGTAGCTGAGTGGTTGGACAACATTGTAGCAGACTTCAACACCCTTCAACTTCTGGATAACAGAATTTAGGAACTTGCCCAGATGATTCTCGAGCTATAGTCCATCGGTAGCCTCTTCCAATCATGATTCTCCTGACTTCTAGATTGAACCACAGGATATTCCTGTTCTGTCCCTTATTCAGGGGCCCCTCTTACTCTTGCTGTGGGTGCAATGGTAATTCTGCAGCATTTTAACCTGGGCATTCCCTCTGACTTCCAGGGTACTGAGGACAGTCAGGATGGAATGGGCTTACGTAATTCTGATTTTCCCATTCTGATTCACCTGGCTTGGTTCCCAGATCTTCTCAGTTTATCTGCAGAACTATCTCAGATTCAGATCTTCCTGGGTCGGGGTCCTTTTGTGTCCCCCAGGGGTGGAGCAGTTAGTTTTCATGACTTTGTTCTTGGAGCCTGCATCTTGAGGCAAAAGGGCTTTCTTTGATACTTTCTTTACCTCTATACTATGGCCGGCTTATTCCAAGGTGTACCATAGAATATAGTCCTAGCTCTACAAGAGGGGAAGGCCAGGGGTAGCCGGTGCACCATTTTCATCTTTTGGTTATCTTGGCCTTTCTTCAGGATGGCATCAGTAAGGGCTTAGTCTTTGCTCAATTACGGTCCAGACTTCTGCTCTATTCATACTTTTTCAGGACCATATCTGCTTATTATTGGTTATGTATATATTTGTGCAAGAGGTGGCTCATGCCTACCCAATCTTTTGGGATCCCACTCCTCCATGGGACTTGATCTTGATCCTAGGAGTGCTTCGGGAGGCTCCCTTTGTGCCTTTGTCTTCTGTTCTCCTTCAGTTCCTGACCTTTGAGACCACTTCCTGCTGGCAATTGTGTCTGTTTGGCGGGTTGCTGAAACTCTGGCCTTTTTTTTGTAAACAACCCCCACCCCTTTTCTGGTCTTTCATTCTGATAGGTTGGTTTTATGAACTGCTTCTGAGTTTCACATTAACCAGGAAATTGTTCTTCCTTCTGTTTGTCTGGCTCCATGTAACAGACAGGACAAAAAGCTTCATTGCTTGGACTTAGGTGCTTGACGTAATAAGATCAATGCACAAACTATTCTGGAAACTGGACTTGCTTTTTGTCATTCTTGAGGGCCCTCTTGTGAGCCAAGCTGCATCTAAAGAGAGAGTTGCTTCCAGGCTTAAGGCGACCATTCACCAGGCCTATATTCTTGGAAACAAAAGCCTGTGCCATTTAAGATCACCACTTATCCCACCAGTGGTGGGTGCTTCCTAGGCCTACAGGAACAGGGCTTCTGTAGAACTGTGGTGCAAGGCAGCAAAGAGGTAGTCCAGACACATGTTTGTTGAACACCACCATGTCACTGTTCTGGCACTGACTGAAGCCAGTTTTGGGTGAAGGTCCTGCAGGCTGTTGGGCCCTCATAGGTATACGTCTTATGTCTGTTACCAGTAACTGTATCAAATGCCTTTACAAAATCTAGATATTCTGATTTAGTTCTCTTCTTAAATAAAGGCACTACATAGACTTCATGTCAATCTTTTGGCACTAAGCCTGTGGGTCGAGAGAGCCCTTAAATGGGAACTCTCACCTCCTATAAAGTAATACTTATTTCATTCTCTATTACACAATACAGTTTGAATAATATTATGTTTTTTTTTTGTTTTGTTTTTTTCTTTCAAATCGCTAATTTTATGAGAAATAAGCTTCTAAAGCAGAGGCTCTCAACCCGTGCCCTCAGTGGCCACTAACAGGCCAGGACTTAGGAATTTCCCTGCTAGAACACAATTGTGTTGATCAGAGGCTCAGTCATATTGATTAACTCACCTGTGGTCTTCAAATGAAATCCTCAAATACTGGGCGGTTAGTAACCACTGAGGGCACGGGTTGAGAACCACTGTTCCAAAGTGTTACTGCATGACATCACATCAGGACTTGTTGCGGTACAGCTCTGTACCACAGGCTGTCAATCTTCTCTTCTCCTCCCCTGTTGTGCTTCGTTCCCTCCTCCTTGTCTGACACTCGAATCCTCCATGTGACCTGGTACACTCTCATTGTCAAGATAGGATTCCAGCATCAAACAAGGAGGAAGGAACGAGGTACAACAGCAGAGGAGAAAATTGACAGTCCTGCAGTACAGAGCTGTACTACCGCGAGGCCTGATGTGACATCATGCAGTAACACTTTAGAAGCTTATTTCTCTATAAAATTAGAGATTTAAAAACAAAACAAAACACGATTCAACCTGATTGGGTACAAAGAATGAAATAAGTATTACTTTATAGATGAGAGTTCCCCTTTAAAGATTAAAGAGAGTGGTCTTGCCAAAACTGCCATTTCTGAGGAACCCTTGGATACCATCAGGCCTAGGAGCAGTAAACTTTTTTTTATGAAAACACATATTTTACAGAGCATTTCCTGCTGAATATAACAAGGTCACTCCCACTGCTATCAGTTGCTTTATTCAAAATTTATAGCAGTTTAAATAATCATGAAGTGAATTTACTGTGTTTACTTCCTGATAGTTCTAACTGACAGGAAGTGAATTTACTGTGGTTACTTCCTGATAGTTCTAACTGACAGGAAGTGACTCAGCAGTTTCTATCACATTATATGGAGAACTGTATGTCTCTGACTTTTCTGACTTTCCTCTCCTTTAGAATCTAACAGGAAATCTAATTAGAATTTGACCACTAGAGGACACTGCTAATTTAAAAAAAAACATGGGTTTAAACTATAATAACTCTGGAAATATAAATCTCTCGGCAGTGGGAGTACCCTTATTTTACTCAATAGGAAAATCCCTACAATATATATATTTTTCATAAAAAAAGTTTACTGCTCCTTAATTTTGTCTAGTCTTCCATTGACCTCTTCTTGTGTTATCTGTGTATCTGATAATACAGTTGTAATTGTTACTTTTTGAGACTCCTACTATTTTTTGTTCCCTGGTACATACTGATGAAAAGAATGTGTTCAGAATATCAGCCTTTCCCTTATCCTCCCTAATCAATTCACCCATCACATTTTTGAAAAGTCCGTTACACACTCGTTCTTTTTGCCATGTATTGATTTGAAACACCTTTTCGGATTAGCCTTGCTCTCTCTTGTAATTCTTACTTCATTTTCTGTTTTTGCTAGCCTAATTGCCTTGGTGCAATCTTTGTTGCACTCTCTGTATTTCAGGAGGAATCTGCTGTTCCTTCAGACTTAAAGGGATAGTAATACTTCGTTTATCTTTATTTTATTTTGTAGGCATTAAAAAAACATGAAGAATGGTATAAGTCTTATTTCTCGAACCTTTATGGTTTGAGTGATATTCACAAGCAAAGTTTCCCCTCCCGCCCCTTTTACCTAGTGTAAGCCATCTCTTCTCAGATGTGGAATGCAGTCCATAGACCAGACAGATAACAGCAGGGGACAATCTTCTTCCTATGAGAACAATGAAAGCTCTGCCCCCCTTGACAAGTTTTTCAGGTTTTTCCCTTATTTTAATTGAAGATTATCCCTCTCTGCAGTCTACCTGGGCACCTCCCTTCTGCTCTGGCTGAACAGTGTTACATCAGTAAAAGGGGCGGGAGGGTGATACTTTGTCATTGAATTACTCTTGAACTACAACTCTGACAGAATTGAAATAACACTCTCCAAAGGCCAAATACTATGATGATTAATTAGAGCTGCTTTTATTATGAAACATTACTATCCTTTTAAACTTTTTAAATATATTGTTCCCCCATGGCATTTCCTTCTTTACATTCTTACACTTTTTGTCCCTGACTGTAAGCTTCCTGAATTTGTTTCCAGAGTTTTTTGTTTAGTTCACCGTTAAAGTAGGATTGTGATACAATGTAACTATCCCTGCAACACTGTATGCTCTTTTTACATTGTATCTTTTTTACATTGTACCGCTATATCTTCTTACATAGTCCCTGACAGCTCTTTTTTACGAACAGATCCACGTAGCTCATTATCAATTACATAGAAATATTATAGGCCTTTTCTTGCCATAGTAAAATGAGGATACCGCTACTTCTAGTACATTCATCACTTCAAAGTTATTGCAGGTCATTTTCTTTTTAGCAAACTGTTATCTTGTGTCCAAAATGCATTTTTTTTAATTTATAGTGTGATCCATGGGAGATATTGAGTTACAGACTAAGGATGTTAATAGTAAGTACTAGGAAACCAGTAACTGGTGACCACCATATGAAATTGTTATTTAATATAAAGTTTGTGCTGCAATAACTTTTAGATGAAAAGTCTCAAGGCGGCCTTTTGGCACAGTGCAATGCTTTTTAACGGAGACCGGGACTTACGGCGCAGGCACGCAGACAAGATGTCTGCGCTGATGCCTGGCTTCCGATCTCCTAAGATTAAGGATTTTACAATCTGCTACTTTTTAGAGGTAATATAACTATTATTAAGCTAGTAGCCACATGCCTAATTATTGCAGGGTGACTTTACCTTGCATGTTAGTTCACCTTTAAGGACCTGTGCCAGGGCCATCATGCCGCTCCAGCACTTAAGGTCCGATGACGGTCCTTGCACGCCATGGATTTCTGGGATGGCAGGATTGCTACACGCTGCTCTTCCATCCCAGAATTAATTGAGAAAAAAATGGGTGCATTTTAAGCTATGGGAATTTAGTTGGCCGTAGTTGTGAGGACACTGCCTATAATTGTCCTTTAAAGGGACAGTAATGTCCCATAAAAAATGCTTAAAAATTTGTAGAGGTTAAAAAAATAAACGATATGATACAAATCCTATCTCTCAAACCGCTATGGTTTGAGAGATATCCCTCGTTAAAGTTCCCCTCTCCCTCCCCTTCTTCTGATGCCAGCTGTAAACTGTCAGCAGGAGTTCCTGGTCAGGGGACCGACAGGCGGCTCTTCAGCAGAGTCGCAATTGCACAATTTAAAAAGAAATACTTCTTTGGAACGGTCAACAAAATGTTCCTGGTTTGCAAGCACACCTTTTTAGACCGTTCCAATGAAGTATTTCTTTTTAAATCACGCTATTGCTGCTCTGCTGAAGAGCCTCCTCATGTCGGCTGACACGGATCTAGATCTGTCAGCTTTACAGTTGGCATCAGGAGAAGGGGAGGTAGAAGGGGAACTTTAGCGGAGGATACCTCTCAAACTATAAAGGTTTGAGAGATAGGATTTGTTTATTTTTTTTACCTCCACAAATCTCTAAGAATTTTTATGGGACATTACTGTTCCTTTTACTCTTTGAGTGCTAGATGGGTTAATAACACACACAGACGAGCTGTAGTCCTCTACAGCTGAAGGTCTATTAGTTGACTGCCCCTCAGTTAAGATTACCATACCTGGGAACTTTGCAATGAGGACTACCTGGAGGGCAGTCCTCTGGTGCCACACGGGGAGATCTATGAAGCAATTTGCGTCAGAAAAGGGGCGGGGCATAATCGTGACAGGGGGCTTTAAAATATTTAAAAAAAAAAAAAAACCCTGAGAACTAGCCTGGGAAGTAGGAGAACTTGGCTCTGAGTTCAAGGAGTATAGCTAGAAGACACGGAAGTGGGCAGATTTTTATTTAAAACTCCCGACATCCAGAGAATATGTGTCTGCTCCGGAGACCCAGTAATTAGAACCCATGTTATAGTACCTAGCATCCAGCGTAGCGCTCCAGGCATAGCTGGATAAGGAGTCGCCTGGCTATGGGCATTGCAGCATTTCTGGTGTCTATTTGAGAACCTGGTCTGGGCACATTTGGTGGAGTTGTGTGACGCCTGTGTCCTCGGACAGGATGATAATACTGCGGCAAGTGTCGCTGAAGCAACGAGAGATTTGGACGCATCGCCAAGATGCGTCAAAACTACAGACATTGTCGCTCATATGACGCATGGCAGTGGGAGAGTGACACCGCACGTATGCATGCATCAATTACAGGCGCTAAGCATCAGAATGTCTCAGATCTTGCTTTATGCATTGCCCACTATGGCTCCTCCTTCCTACTTACTGTTCTGGGGTTTAAAGGGCAGACTAAAGGCTATACCAGTTGCCCTAACGTTGTTGTATGAAGCAGTTCTATTACCTTGGGCTCCGTGTATGACCTGGCTTGTCTTCCATCCAATCTGGTGCTGACCTGTGGCTCTGTTTATTCTTTTGGCTTACCCTATAGTGGACACCCAGTGTGGTGCAGACCTGTGGCGCTGGCTGACTACCTGAACTGTGTATGACCTGGCTTGTCTGACTACCCTCTCTGGTGCCGACCTGTGGCTCTGTCTGTCTATTCTGTTGCCTATTACCCTACGGACATCCAATCTGGTGCGGACTTGGGGCCCTGGCAAAATTGCTGTGAAACTGACTGCAGGCGGGAGTCAGAAATACTCTCCATACTGATTGCAGGCGTGAGTCAGTATTCTCGTTTCGTCAGATCAAGATCTGTGTTCCTGAACCTGTTCCTGTTCCTGACTCCAGTAGAGACTACCAGTGGCCGATGCCTATTCTCCGGCAGTGAGGTCAAGCTTGGCAGCCTACTATTCCTGATAGCAGTGCTTGCTGGCTTGAGACCCTCTGCTTGTTCCTACTATTATTCTACTGTGCTATCTTTCTTGTTGTTAATAAATTGCATTTAACTATACCGTACTGACCCTTGAATGTTTCTGGGGAAACCGTGACAACCGGAGTCTCTGGGGCAAATCCGGAGAGTTCCCAGCTATGAAGACTACCATGTGCAGTGAGTAGAGTTTGAGACCCTATGGTCCTCTAGCAACCGTCATGTCTGCCTCCGTACACGACATTCAGAACTGATTGAAAATGTTATCTCTTGAACCAAGGTAGAAGGGCAAATTTCATAGTGGCCATTAGGATTTTCTAGCTATAATAATGTTAGTGGAGGTTATTATTAAGAGGTGCTAGTTCTCCTTTAAACTGTGAGCTATTCAATGTTGGGGACTGCAATTTTTCACTGTAGCTATCTTAAATGATGTATCTGTGATTACACTGCAACCAAAACAATCCCTGCTACTTTATCCAAGAAAGGTAAACAGGACTGTAGTTATAGGTGTATGGGATATAATCAGAAGCTGCAAATTTCTTAATCTTTACCGCCCTCTGGTGGAATTTGAGAATAAATTCAACTGCTTAAACCCCCCCCCCCCCACAAAACATGAAAACGCCTCATACTTTATGTTTACAGATCGTTTAACAATAGCTAAAAGGATGTATTTTGCCCCTCCCCTGTTGCAGGGGGTGCATTGGTTTCTACCTGGCCCATGACAAACACACCAAAACAACAGCGGAGTCTGCCTGTAATGAATTCAGAACTAGTCATGTCCACACTATTTTTTTTATCACCAAAATATTAGATTTAACCCTTTGAGCTCCAGAGGAAAGTGTAACGTGTTGCGGAGCACCCACACACACTTTTTGCTGAACTTTCCTGATCCTCAAGGGGGTGCATCCTTCAAGTTCAGCCTGTGCCATATCCCTTTTGTTGATCCAGAGGAAGCCAAAACAAAATAAATAAATGGAGAATTGGCTGGATTCATCAGGTGGGGTTAGCTCCTCCCCTTTCAGGACAGATAACAGGTCAAACAAAATTCATATAGTATAAGAGACCACCCTCCCCCTTCACCTGTTGTCATAGTCTCAAAGTTATAAGCCAAAGGATGGGAAATTGGTGAATGTTCCCTTGGTTAATATCCAGGAAAGAGAATTTTGGCAAGTATGATTTAATTCTCCATTTTCCTGAATATCCATGGCAGCATTGACCAGATGGTTAAGTACCCAATCAGTGAGAGAGGGAACAACCAAAACATGAATAGGTCCAATGATTATCTTTCAACCAACTAATTAAATAGCTGACCTTGCACTGAGAAAAAAACAAAACAATTATTCCTAGGATGTGATCTCTAGAAGAGAGGATCCCTCTCTCTCTGATCCAAAGAAGAACTTCCGCCACCATCACTCCTCTGTAGTTATATACTATGGCTATTAGCCTTGCTTCTCCAGATAAAGGAATGTTTAGAATATGTCACGGAGTGACTATGGAGTAACGACACTGACACGTACAGATACAGTAAAATCAATATCTTTATTAAAATAAGAACAGAAATAATACGGAAAGCACTTCCCCAACCCTCACAGGACCAGGTGTGAAGACAGTGCACAAGCACTTCCCCAACCCTCACTAGCCAGGAGACCGCACACGATCCACTGACTGAAGAGAGGCTGATCCCAATCTGACTACAGAATGTAATAGTAGCAAGTATAGCACTAGCTACTAGTGCGGGTGAAGCGGAAACGCCCAAGCAAAATGAGAGAAACTCCCCTAGAATGCTAGGGTAAACCTACAGGAAACTGTGGCTAAAGGTACCCCAGAACACTAGGGAGTGATAGGCAATGGTGACTCAAATCCCTAGTACGGTAGGGTATACTCAAAGGCACTAACCTTTGGTAACAAGCAGAATAGAATAGCCAGAGACAATGTCCGGCACAGTGGGTGGAACAAAGCTTGTACCAGAGGGATCAGCTAGAGCACGGTCTAGCGAGAGAGCGGAGTCAGTCAGGCCATGGGTCGTAAACACAGAGTAGTAAGTCAGCCAAGCCAAGGTCAGTACCGTATTGGATAGTCAGCCGGAGCCAGGGTCAGCACAGAGCGGGTAGTCAGACAGAGCCAAGGGTCAGACCGGAGTGGATAGTCATACGAAGCTCTGGATCAGACCGGAGTGGATTGGCAGATTGAGCCAAGGGTCAGACCGGAGCAGAAGGCAACAAGTCAGGGATCAGAACGGAGCTGGAGTCAAACGTAGCCAGAGGTCATACACTGATCAGAGCATAGGAATAACACAAGAGCTAGTGCACAGGTACAACACGAAAGGGCAAGGGAGTACTGGCAGACTGAGGCCTATAAGGCCTAGCAAGTAGGCGGAGACTCACACTGGCAATTACTATAGGCCTATAAGAATAGCGAATGCGCATAAACCCGACACTCGGGAAGTGATAGACAATGTCGCCTGCACACTGCAACAGCACTACCAATGGGTAATCACGGGCACCATGATAGAATAAGGCATCTTTCACCAACAGTAGGAGGAACAATCATCAGAAAAACATCACATTCTTCTGGTGAAAGTTATATTCCTCTGGATGGCAATGTGAATCAGTCTAGCAGTGTCTCTTTCAACTGCAGACAAAATATGAAGACTGGAACATCTTTGTATAGCTGGGGGACGGACATTCTGGAAGTCATAAGGCCGAGAATCCCAATAAGTAAGCAACATCTGAGGCTTGGCTCTTAAAGGGATAGTAATTCACAAAAACAGCAGCTCCAATCATAGAGAGTGTTATTTCAATAATGCCAGAGTTCTAGTTCAAAAGTAATTGAAGATTGTCCCTTGCTGTGAGCTGTCTGGTCTGTGGACCAGATTCCACATCTGAAGGGAGGCGGCTTACACTAGGTAAAAGGGGCGGGAGGTCCTGCAATTACTCTTGAACTAAAATTCTGACAGTATTGAAATAACACTCTCCATGGCCCAAGTACTATGAAGATTAATTGGAGCTGCTTTTATTATGAAACATTACTATCCCTTTAAATAAATGGTGATACTCTGTAGGAAATTATCCCATAGGGCTTCTCTTTTCTGAAAATCATCTGAGATGCCACTGTCATCTTCAGTACCCAGTCACTCTTTAAAAAAAAAATGAAAAAAAAATTAAAAAATCAAATTACCTGGAGGCGTACCTACTGCTATCTGTTCAGCACTTTGTCTGGAGAAGAGGGAGAGACTCCATACTAAAAACACTGACTCGCTTAAAGTGAAGTGGACACCAAGAATACAAACAACTTAGAAGTGTTGCCAAAGAAACATCCCCTACCAGGCAGCATAAACACAATAACTGGGTAAAAATGAAATGCTGACTACGGGGGAGGGAGAGGGCAACTTTAGAAGCAATCATCTCTCAAACCATAAATGTTTGAGAGATGACACTGGGGGCAATACTTTTTTTTAGTAGTACTTTACTATAGTATACTTAAGTATTACTATCCCTTTAATGTATGACCTCTTGTTCTTAACTAAGCATGAAGTCTATTGTCTATAAGTACTCCTAAATCTTTCCCTAGTGAGGATTCCCCAAGCTGATTCCCATTTAGTGCATAGGTAGCAAGTTTGTTTCAACAGCCCAAATGTATAACCTTACATTTATCTACAATAAACATCATCTTCCACTTTTCCGCAAAGAAAAAAACATCCTTCTGTGTATGTATTGCTTTAGTGTCATCACTAAAAAGCCTGCTTCTTATTTCTCATTTCTCTGCAAACCTTTTTTTATTAAGACACATTGGTCTTAATTTACTCCTTTTGCATGTATTCCCCAGTGATATATATTGACACATATATTTATCTAAGATCATTTTAAACAAATTCCATGTTTTTTGCACATTTCTATGTCTGAAGATTACATACCATTGCATGTCCTTTAATACTGCTTTTACCATTGTAAAATTAGCCTTTATAAAATTGAATGCTTTGGTTAAAGTGGATCTATCACCACTTTACAAGTTATGTTCCTTAGGTAGCTTACTTAGCGAATAATTTTAAAATTGTATTATTATTTTTTTTAAATCATTATTTGCCCTAAAATTAAGGTTGAAAGTGTGCCTTGCATCTTACTTCTGGGTAAACTGCTCTTGCCACGGTTTGCCTCTCAGCCTCTGCTCCCGTCACTTTACCCAGCACCCTCCGATGACGGAGGCGTTCTGTTAGTATGTAGGGTTGCCACCTTTTTTTCAAAAAAATACCGGACAAGGCATTCCCTCCATAGACTTAACATTGGACAGAAGCCAATTTTTTACCGGCCTGCTGGTAAAATACCGGCTGGGTGGCAACCCTATTAGTAAGCTGGATCGATCTCATTGGCTAGATATCGATCTCTGCCAATGAGATTGCTACAACTGACTAACAGAACACCTCCGTCATCGTAGGATGCTGGGCAGAGTGACGTGGGCAGAGGCTGAGCTGCAAACTGTGGCAAGAGCAGTATACCCGGAAGGAGGATGCAAGCACACCTTCAACCTTAATTTTACCGCAAATAACGATTTAGAAAAAAAACAAATAATAAAGTTTTAATATTATTCGCTAAGTAAGCTACCTAAGGAACATAACTTGTAAAGTGGTGATAGATCCACTTTAAACCCTTGCTAAAAGGTTTTCCACCACAAATTTCATATTGTGACCATATTGTTGTCATGGAGTAGGCTGGTCAGGAAGAGGTGCTAACCATAGTAAACAAATTAAGTGGAACCCAGAAAGCAAGAAAACCAGTACACACACAGATTAAAAGGGAAACCAATATATTATACATAAAAGGAACATGAAATAATGCACAACAGAACATTCAATGAAACAGAAAAGAGCAGGCCCTCTGGGTACGGGGAACAGGGCCTCTGGGTACGGGGAACAGGGCCTCTGAGCACGGGGAACAGGCTAGCTCAGGAACACAGGAAGACAACCAGCTCAGGAACACAGGAAAACAGTCAGCTCAGGAACACAGGAGGGCAGCCAGCTCAGGAACACAGGAAAACAACCAGCTCAGGGACACAGGAAAACAGCTGGCTCAAGGAACTCAGGAGTGCAGCCAGATCATGGAACTCAGGAGTGCAGCCAGCTTCACGGAACTCAGGGGTGCAGCCGGCTCACGGAACTCAGCCGGTGGAGCCTGCTCACGGAACTTAGGGGTGCAATCGGCTCACGGAACTCAGGGTGCAGCTAGCTCAAGGCACTCAGGGTGCAGCTAGCTCAAGGAACTCTCAGGGTGCAGTTAGCTCAAGGATCTCAGGATACAGTTAGCTGAAGGAACTCAAGGTGCAGCTAGCTCAAGGAACTCAGGACACAGGCCCAAAAGAAACAAAATGAAATGAACCGAAACTGATCTGAACTGAACTGAACTGATCAGTATAATCTGGCCCAGAGGAAAGGGAGAGACTGAACTAAATAGAGGAGGTGATTGCAAGGTAGGGCCAACTGGGAACAGAATCAGATCTCTTCAGTCTGAGTGCAGCAGTCTACCACAGAACCACAGAAAGATAGTGGCACTGTGAGGTACTGCACCAGGCTGAGGAGAGGACAGAATCAGGACAATTGTGGTCACTTCTGCCTAAATGTTCCTTTACCAGTATACTGTTTACTGAATCAGAATTGTTTGAAAGCACTAGGTCAAGCAAGGCCTCTTTTCTAGAGGGAGGGATACTTTATCATTCAATTACTCTTGAACTACAACTCTGACAGTATTGAAATAACTGGTCCAAATACTATGAAGATTAATCAGAGCTGCCTCTTTTGTGAAACATTACTACCTCTTTAACCATACTTACAAAATGATGTCCCTTTGTAGAGCTGGAAGCCATATTTCTCCAGTCAATTTCAGGGTGGTTCAAATCTCCCATTATGATTACATATCCTGACCAAGAAGCCTTTTTCATTTGCAGTAAAAGTTACCAATAAAACTTACCAATAATAGGAGGCTTGTAGCAAATTCCCATAGTGTATAATTCAAGCCACAGGACCTCTACATTCTCGCTAGACCGTTCATTAATATCTTCTCTTATATTAGGTTTTAAGGCACGCTTTACACATAGGTATACCCCTTCTCCACTTTTATTAACCCTATCCCTCCTATCCCAATCTATCCCTAGACTGATTGCCCAGCCAGGTACCAGGGTCAGCAACACCAAATAGATCATACTGCTCATACATTGCAATCAGTTCTACTTCTCCCATCTTACAAACCAGACTATGAACATTTACATAGAAAGAAAGAACAGAGATGCTGAACTAAGCTTGCGAGGTAGCAAATACACGCAAGAAGCTCACTAGGACTGTGTCCAGCTACCAGGTTGTAATCTTTACTAGCTCACCAATGCTATACACAGAGAGGAAGTCTTCTGAAGCATATCATACAGGTCCTGCCAAATGTCAGTCCAACCACAAAATGCCACACAATTCCTCCCTGAACCAGAGAAACAGCCATCCTTTTCAGCCTTACAATGCATCATCATTGATATGCCGCAGACCCCTCTAGATGCTGTGAGCAAGGGGTCCCTGTCTGTATTCCCCCTCATTACTCTTAGGGTGACAAATCCCAAGAGCAATTTGCATATGTAGAAAGAAAGGTCAGAAATGCTCAACTAGGCTCATGAGCTAGCAAATACATGCAAGAAGCTCACTAGGAGTGCGTCCAGCGTACAATCTCTTTTAGCTCACCAGTGCCATACACACAGAGAGGAAATCTTCTGAAACACATCATACTGGTCTTGCCACATGACAGTCCAGTCATGAAATGCCAGACAGTTCCTCTCTGAACAAGGGAAACAGCTAACCCCAGACATACGTTTCGGCCTTGCGCACAAGTGCCTAGAGGAATCAGCTGCACCTCACCGATGAGACCCAACAAGGCCGAAACATATGTCTGGGGTTAGCTGCTTCCTTTGTTCAGAGAATCTGGCATTTCATGGCTGGACCTTCATTTTGGCAGGACCTGTATGATGTGCTTCAGAATATTTCTTCTCTGAGTATGACATTTGTGAGCTAAAAGAGACTGCACCCTGGGAGCGAGGACACAGTCTCAGTGAGCTTTTGCATACACTTGCAAGCTCATGAGCCTAATTGAGCATCTCTGACTTCTTCTCTTTATATAAAAATTGCTCTTGAGGTTAGACACCCTAAGTGTAATGGGGGAATCCAGGTGTGGACTGCTTGCTCACAAGAGCTTAGAGGAATTGATTGCACCTCACTGTTGAGGGCCCACAAGACCAAAATGGAAGTCTGGGGTTAGCTGCTTCCCTTATTCAGAGAAGAATTGGCTGGCATTTTGTGGCTGGACTTTCATTTTGGTAGAACCTGAATGTTGTGCTTCAGAATACTTCTTCTCTGCGTATGGTACTTGTGAGCTAAAAGAGATTGTACCCTGGGTGTGAGTCCCAGTGATGTTTTGTATATCCTTGCAAGCTCGTGACCCTAGTTGAGCATCTCTGACTTCTTCTCTATATATGAAAATTGCTCTTGGGGTTTGTTGCCATCAGGGTAATGGGGGAATCCAGATGTGGACTCCTTGCTCACAAGTGCCTAGAGGTATCAGCTGCACCTTACCGATGAGTCCCAACAAAGCTGAAACGTATGTCTGGGTTTAGCTGCTTCCCTTGTTCAGAGAAGAATTGTCTGGCGTTTCGTGGCTGGACCTTCGTTTTGGCAGGACCTGTATGATGTGCTTCAGAAAGTTTCTTCTTTGTGTATGACATTTGTGAGTGAAAAGAGATTGCACTCTGGGAGCAAGGACACAGTCTCAATGAGCTTTTGCATACCCAGTGAGGTTTTGTATATCATTGCAAGCTCATGAGCCTAGTTGAGCATCTCTGACATATTCTCTGTATATGCAAATTACTCTTGGAGTTAGTCATCATAAGTGTAATGAGGGAATCCAGATGTGGACCGCTTGTTCACAAGTGCTTAGAGGGATCATCTGCACCTCACTGCTGAGGTCTAATAAGTCCAAAATGTAAGTCTGGTGTTAGCTGCTTCCCTTGTTTAGAGAAGAATTATCTGGCATTTTGTGGTTGGACCCTTATTTTTGCAGGACCTGTATGATATGCTTCAAAATGTTTCTTCTCTGTGTATGGCATTTGTGAGCTAAAAGAGGTTGTACCCTGGATGTGAGAACACAGTCCTAGTGAGGTTTTTACATACTCTTGCAAACTCATAAGCCTAGTTGAGCATCTCCAACTACTTCTCTGTATATGCAAATTGCTCTGGGGGTTAGTCACCCTAAGAGTAATAGGGGAATCCAGATGTGGACCCCTTGCTCACAAGTGTCTAGAAGGATCATCTGCACCGACAAGGCTAATACGCATGTCTGTGGTTAACTGCTTCCCTTGTTTGGAGATTAATTGTCTGGCATTTTGTGGCTGGTCCTTCATTTTGACAAGACCTGTATGATGTACTTCAGAGTATTTATTCTCTGTGTTTGGCATTTGTGAGCTAGAAGAGATTGTACACTGTGTGCAAAGACACAGTCCTAATGAGCTTTTGCATATCCTTGCAAGCTCATGAGCCTAGTTGAGAATCTCTGATGTGTTCTCTCTATATGCAAATTGCTCTTGAGGTTAGTCACCCTAAGTGTAATGGGGAATCCAGACATGGACCCTTTGCTCACAAGTGCTTAGAGGGATCAGCTGCACCTCACGAATGAGATCTAACAAGGTCAAAATGTAAATCTGGGGTTAGCTGCTTCTCTTGTTCAGAGAAGAATTTTGTGGCTGGATCTTCATTTTGGCAGGACTTGTATGATGTGCTTCAGAATATTTCTTCTCTGTGTATGGGGTTTGTGAGCTAAAAGAGATTGCATCATGAGTGCGAGGACACAGTCCCAGTGAGGTTTTGCATACCCTTGCAAGCTCATGAGCCTAGCTGAGCAGCTCTGATGTATTCTCTGTATATGCAAATTGATCTTGAGGTTAGTCACCCTAAGTGTAATGGGAGAATCCAGACATGGACCCCTTGCTCACAAGTGTCAAGAGGGGTCAGCTGCACCTCACCAATAAGCCCCAACAAGGCTCAAATGTAAGTCTGGGGTTAGCTGCTTCCCTTGTTCAGAGAAGAATTGTCTGGCATATTGTGGCTGGACTACCATTTTGGCAGGACCTGTATGATATGCTTCAGAATCTTTCTTCTCTGTGTATGGCATTTGTGAGCTAAGAGAGGGTGCACCCTGGGTGCGAGGGCAGTGTCCCAGTGAGGTTTTGCATACACTTGCAAGGTCATGAGCCTAGTTGAGCATCTCTGATGTCTTCTATGTAAGAAAATGTACATGCATTATCTTATTGCCATCCTGAAAATTTGCATTATTTGAAATATTTATTTACTTTTTTATCTGGCTGTAACAAATACACCTCCACATTAGATGAACTAGCCTATAATATGATGGGGGATTTTTTTCAACCCTTTGAGTGCCAGAGGAGTAAGCAACACATTGCAAAGCAATGCGTTATGTACACCCCCTCTGCCACTCAAAGGGTTACATTAGGTTTCAGTTTTAGTTAACCCTTTGAGTGCCAGAGGGAAGTCCAATGAGAATTTTTAATTCATCCTTTATGGTGCAGCTGATTTGCATCAGAATTATTCAAGGAGGGAGATTCACTAAACTTTGGTAATGGTCCAGGTTGGTGATATGGTGGTGACCTGGTCCCAGATCCATCTCATGGTATGCACTAAAGTGTTTTCTTCATCTTATCTCTGTAATTACACCTCAAATACCCCCACACTGCCATGCTTTCCCATGCCTTCACCAGGTTCATGATGTTGGGTGTTTCCTTCTTTAGTGGTTCATTTTCATATTGATATTTGGCTTAAAAAAACAGTAAACTTTTTTATGAAAAATATTTATCTTGTAGTGTGTTTCCTGTTGAGTAAAATAGGCTACTCCCACTGTTGAGAGATGTATATTTTCAGTTATTACTTGCTTTTTTCATCAGCAGTGACCTGTAGCAGTCAAATTCCAATTAGTTACCCTGTTACATTCTAATAAAGAGGAAAGTCAATGACAAACAGTTCTCCATAGAATGTGACAGAAGCTGCTGAGTCACTTCCTGTCAGTTAGAACTATCAGGAAGTAAACGCACAGTAAATTCACTTCCTGATTATTTCAACTGTTATACATTTTTAATAAAACAGTTGACAGCAGTGGGAGTCCCTTGTTTTACTCAGTAGGAAATGCTCTACATTCTACAACATATATATTTTCATTAAAAAGTTTACTGCTCCTTTAATGTGCCATTTTCTGTTAATGGAATTTTTCACCATATGCATTAAGCTTTGATAGCTGGTGATGCTAGATGACAATGCTTTGGAAGCTCACAGAAACAAATTCACCTCTTTGAGGTTGTTGAATTGGATATCTTGCCATAGCCACCTATCAGCTGTTCAGTGTTAACAATGCAGAGCTATCAGCAGTTCTATGTAAACAGTGCAGAGTTATACCGGAATCTGAGGGCACTGAACAACTTAGAGTACTCATATAATAGAAAGCTGCATGCTTCATATAACATCATTAAAAGTTGATCAGAGCCCTCAGATTCCAGCACAGCTCTGCACGCTTTACACTGATCAGCTGTTTGTAAACTGTACTGTTTACATCAATCAGCCTGATAGTCAACATGGCACAGTTTATATTGATCAGCTTGACAGTTCACATTGCACTATTTACATCAATCAGCTGATGGTTCATGGCACTGTTTACATCTATCAGTTGATAGTTGACCCTGCTCTGCTTAAACCAATTACCTTATGGTCAGCAGTGCACTGTTTACATCAGTCAGCTGATAATCGACACCACTTTTTACACTGATCGCCTGATAACCACCTGTTTTGTTTACATAAAACAGCTGATCGACAGCTAGTGAAGAGTCAGGTGCTCTGTGAATGGGACTTCAAGCTCTGTATTGTGATGTAGAAATGTTTCCATTAACCTTTTGGGTGCCCAATGGGTGTGCAACTCATTGCTATACAATGTGTTGCTCATCCCTCTGGCACACAAAAGGTTAAGGGTGATCTGCTGCTGTTCTTGGAGCTGAGATTTGAAGAAGAAGACATCCTCCTGCCCTCCCCAATACGTGATCAGATTTATACCAATAACATATGCTAAAGATCAAATTGTCTCTCCCTTTCTGTTGCACAGTAACATAGTAAATTAGGTTGAAAAAAGACACACGTCCATCAAGTTCAACCTTTACCTCATAACCCAGAGACATGAGAATTCTATAAGCTTTCCTGTTGCCACATAAGTTACTCTTTATCAGACCTTCCTGTTTTGCTTACTAATACACAGTATAACCCTCTGTTCCCTTTTGTATCTAATCTTCTCTTAAATGTATCCATTGTATCTGCCATTACCACATCCTTGGGCAAGGAATTCCATAGTTTAACAGACCTTACTGTAAAAAAAAACCCTTCCTCTGCTGACATTGAAACCTACTTTCCTCTAATCTCATGGGGTGTCCCCTGGTTATTTGATCAGGCCTTGGAATGAATAACTCAACAGAGAGATCCTTGTATTGACCTTAATTCTTACTTCATATGGGGAAGTCTCACTTATTCGCCATGGCCAAGTAATCTCCACATATCGCTAAGGGAGTTATAGTCCCAAAGAGCTGGCGGTCCAGCAATTGTGTACCCTTGCTTTAATTGATCTACCTGGGCTCATTCAAGTATATCCTGCAAACAAGCAATGCGCTGGATACCTATCTGGCACACAAAGGGTAAACTGCATTATTTATCCTCACGACTTGTTAGACCAAGAATGGGCAATCCATAGCCCTCCAACAACAGCTGGGTGATTGCAGGTTGCCAGTTCTAACAACAACATGCGGAGAGACGCAGGGTGCCCACCCCTGTCTTTTATAACAATTCTGTTTAGCACCTTAGGTGATGGATGCATGTTATACGTACAGAAATGAAACACTCAGCTGCTTTTCGATATTTCCCTGGGATTTCTCTGTATGAAAATCAGTAACTGGGATTTGTCATTTCAATCCTCAAAGCTGAAGTCAGGAAATCCTTTAATTTGTTCCATCCTGGCAAACCTCAGACTAGTGGAGTTATCGAATCACTCTTGGTAGTGTTTCTGAGCCCAGGGATGCATCTTAATGCAAAATCCTCTTATCAGTCTCTTACAGAACCCAGCAAGACGTGCAACACACCCACGGAATCAACCTTTACATAAAGGACTCAGGTGTGTTTAAAGAACATTTAAATGGAAGTATCATGCAATATGGGATTTCTATATCTCTCTCTATATATCCTATATCAGGGCTTATAATTTTAAGTCCTTTGCTACTAGCCAGACCTGAAAAGTTACTCGCCACTGCAACCCAAAACATACCCACCAGGGCTGAATTTCTACTCGCCAGGGCTAAATGTTCACTCGCCATTGGGTAGTGGTGAGTGGAAATTTTGAGCCCTGTCCTATATAATAATTCGCTAAAACGTGTGTAACGACGCAGTCATGCGCAGTAGAGACTGCTGCACGTGCTGTGTATCAATAATCAAACGCGTATCTGATAGATCAACGGAACTCATGCACATGTACAAAGACAAATGTATTTAAAACAGAGTACACCAATCAATCATCTGCACCTTTGTAATAATGAGCTCCGTTGTCTAAACAGAAGTTTATGGGGAGTTTAATTAGACGATAATAATTGTTATGGATAATATTGTATACTGACTAATCATTTCTCATTATAATGAGAATGATGGCCAGGAATATTTTCTTTTCTTTTTAATTCGCTGCTTTTTATGACCTTTAATAAAGGTTAAGTTTTAGTGGCTTTTTCCTTTTTCTTTTGCTTTCAATTTTTGTGCAATTCAGTCTCCATTATTAGGGGGAGGGTTTGGTGCTGTATAGTTGTCTTTTTTTCTTTTGTTTGTGTATCAGTATTAAGAACAACAACAAACTGTAAAAAAAAATTGGTGAAAATGAAAAGAAAAATATTAGTAAGTACAGGCAATTTAACTTTACGTAGTATGTACTGGCAGAAAATATAAAGTAAAAATAAAGGGTTACTACTCCTGTAATGTAAACCTGTCATTCCAAGACAAATTTAGTTTGTTTTACAGCTAATTATAATTTGTCTTTATGTTGTACTACCAATTTTTTTTGTAAAATAAACACTTTTTGAGAAATGCTCCTTTATATTTTGGTGGCACATTATGCTAATTCCTTATACATTATGCTAATTAGTAAGGTTCAAGGCCAAACATCACTCGCTGCGCTATTAGAAATGTCCTGGTGTGTGGGCTCTGTCTGGGTTAATTCATAGCGCAGTGTGCGCCAATAATGGCTCAGCACAGAAACAAATTAGCATAAAGTGTCACACTGCGCCTCTATGAGATAAACCAAGCACATGTAGAAGACCGTTTCAGTGAAGAATTTCTTTTTTATTAGCGCGATCTCAGCTCTGCTGCAGAGCCGCCGGATTATCGTACGACAGGATTCCCCTGAAGTCAGCTAGAATGCTGACTTCAGGGAAAAGGGAGGGAGGGGGGAACTTTGCGAGTGATTATCTCTTAAAACATAAAGGTTTAAGAGATGACACTGGGGGAAATTGATTTCTTTTTTTTATGCCTACAATGTTGGGATTAGTAAATTTTAAGTATTACTATCCCTTTAAAGAGGAACTCTCACCACCAGTAAAGTCCTTCTTATATGATTCTTGCATGGCAATTAATGTTCTAAACTTTTTTTTTTTTTAAATGCTGTATTAACGGAGGTATAGGTTTTATAAACTAACCGCGTGGCATCCGTTCAGGACAGACTGCGGTACAGCTGTGTACCACAGCCTGCCAATCTTCGCCTCTTCCCCTACCCAGTTGCCACCTCCAACTCTGACGGAATAATTCAGCATGTGCGTTGGAGCTCTTTCATTGACAAGAGAGCGTGTCAGGTCACATGCTGGATTCCTTCAACAAAGGAGGTGGTGGTAACGGGAAACAACTGGGGAGGGGAAGAGGTGAAGGTTGAGAGGTTGCGGAACAGAGCTGTACCGCAGTCTGTCCTGAACTGACGTCAAGCGGTTAGATTATAAAGCCTATATCTCTGTCAATACAGCATTTAAAAAATAAACAAACAATCAAACAAAAAAAAAAAGGATTGAACATTAATTGCCATGCAAGATTCATATAAGGATGACTTTACTGGAGGTGAGAGTTCCCCTTTGTTATCTCTAAAACTATTTAGATTACAAACACATTTTTGATATGACATATAGGCCGTTTTTAATTTTCTTTAAAATGATCTATGATATCTTAAGGGCCACTTCAATACGTTAATTTCAAATACAGCAAGTGATCTGATCTATGAGATCGGGGGGGGGGGGGGGGAAGCACATTTGTTTGAAGTGCTGAATTTTCCCAACTTGGCTGATATTTAATGAGGTAATTAAAATAAAAGGCCAATCTAGAGAGAAAAAAAAAGAGTGACGAGTCAGCGTGCGCCTTGTTTAAATTCCTAATGATAGATCTTACTATGTGGTGGGGCAGAGAGAGGTCTATAGACTTCCTGCAATAAGAAGAGAAATGCAGACCCCCCCATCTCCCACTGAAGACAATTAACCCATTGAGTGCCAGAGGGTGCCCTTTGCTTTACAATACACTGGACACCAATTTGGTGCGCAAAGGGTTAAAGGCAGGGCTGGATTTAAACCCCAGGCACCCCTAGGCAAAGCACTCTAGGTGCCCTTAGCTTTGCCCATGGCCACACCCCTATTCATCACATGACTCCGCCTACATTCCTATCCATTCTTTCCTAGCACAGAAAACACCCTTGTGCTAAAACAATCAAGAATGTAAACAGCTTTAAACCGTAGGTTAATAGAGAGATTTCCAACACAAATGTGCTGGAGATTTCTCTCTAGCATGCTAAGGGTTAAATAATAACCTGTAAAGAGGTATATAAATTGCTGCAGGAATGCGGAGACTGCTGTGGCCACACCCACAATTCAGAATGTGGGTGTGGCCAGCACATCTGAGGCATCCTTCAAAATTTGGAGGTCTAGGCAGTTGCCTACTCTGCCTATTGGGAAATCTGGCCCTGGTTAAAGGAAAAGTAAACCCTGTTTAAATATTAGGTTAGTCTGAATAGAGTGTTGCTCGGAGCACTGCCCTGTGTGGATGAACCCTCTGAGTGCCAGAGGGGTAGCCAATACGTTGCTAAGCAATGAGTTGGCTACTCCCTGGCACTGAAAGGGTTATACCCACATACTTATCGAGTCACTCGCCCCATCCCCACTGGGATTCTGAAAGGTTGTGCGAGGGCACCTCTTCCTACCAGTAGTCCCATAATACTACCAGTAATATGCTGCTCCCTAATGGGATCACTGCAGGTTTGAGAAGGGAGGAAATTTATCCCATATTTATAAACACAAACTGGGGTTATTCTGGGGTAAACCAACTGCACCATAGGGGACTGCTAAAAATTCCTGTTAAATTGGGCTTTTAACCCCTTGAATGCTAGAGAGGTCTCCAATGCATTGCAAAGCAATGCATTAGAGTCCTCTCTGGCATTCAAGGGGTTAAAAAGCTATATTCAAGTGCATGAGAATTTGGTATTTTTATTTTGTCCCCTTATGGTGTAGCTAGTTTACCCCAGAGTGGCTCAGTTTTTTTACATTTTTTTTATAAATACGGGTAATTGTCTCTTCTCAGAAGCGGTAAGCATGGTCACAGATCAAACCAGAACAGAGTTCTTTTAAAGGAGTAGTAAAAATTTTTTATGAAAATACTAGCAGTGTGGGACGGCGCTGCCCGTCAGGATATATAAGGAATTAATGCACACACACGGATGCAAGACAAACACACACAGAGACACACACGCAAATGCACACGCATGCACTGAGATGCATAAAGAGAGACACAGTCATACACACATACATGCAGTGCACAACATGCAGACACATAGAGCGTGATACAGACATGCAACACACAGAGTGAGGAACACACAGGCACATACACACACAGAAGTGAGTCGTAAGGGGGTGACTTATGTGTCATTGTAATGCATGTGGTAATTGCACATACTATGGTGGAAGGTGGATCGTGCTGGCTCCCGGGGTGTGAGTGAGTGGCATTCATTCATGTAGCTTGTAATGCATGTGGTAATTGCACATACTATGGTGGAAGGTGGATCGTGCTGGCTCCCAGGGTGTGAGTGTGAGTGAGACTATGGTGGAAGGTGGATCGTGTTGGCTCCCGGGGTGTGAGTGAGTGCGTGTGAGTGATTGCATGTGAGTGAGTTAGTGAGTGTGTGTGATTGAGTGAGTGTGTGATTGAGAATGTGTGAGAGTGAGAGAGTGTGTGAGAGAGAGGGTGTATGAGAGTGAGTAAGAGAGTGTGAGTGAGAGTGTGTGGGAGTTTGAATGAGAGAGTGTGAGTGAGAAAGTGTGTGATTGAGTGTGTGTGATTGTGTGAGTGAGAGTGTGTGAGTGAGAATGTGTGTGATTGTGTGTGAATTATTGTGAGTGTGTATGATTGAGTGTGTGTGAGTGAGAGTGTGTGTGATTGAGTGTGAGTGAGCGTGTGTGTTTTTTGTGTGATGTGTTTGTGGTGTAGGAGCGAGTGGCAGCCATTTCGTTTTTTCAGTTACTTGGATAGTGATGGGCAGGCTGGATAGTGGGGGCAGGCCAACTCCCTGCATGATTTAAATCACTCCCCCATTGAATCATCCAATGGGAGCAGTAACTCCTCCTTAACCCTTTGAGTGCCGGAGGGGTACACAACGCATTGCTTTGCAATGCGTTGCGTACCCCTCTGGAACTCAAAGGGTTAAGTTGAAGTAACATAGAAATATAACACACGGTGGCTCTTCAGTTGAGGAAACATAGCAATATGCTGAGGGAACAAATAGAAAGTGGTATTTGAGGCTTGCCCTCTGTAACATACAGCAAAGCATCTCTCTCCCTTTAAAGGGATAGTAATACTTCGTTTTATCTTTATTTTATTTTGTAGGGATTTAAAAAACATGAAGAACGATATAAGTCTTATCTCTCAAACCTTTGTGGTTTGAGAGATATTCACAAGCAAAGATTCCCCTCCTGCCCCTTTTACCTAGTGTAAGCCATCTCTTCTCAGATGTGGAATGCAGTCCATAGACCAGACAGATAACAGCAGGGGACAATCTTCTTCCTATGAGAACAATGAAAGCCCTTCCTCCCTTGACAAGTTTTTCCCTTATCTTAATTGAAGATTGTCCCTCTCTGAAGTCTAACTGGGCACCTCCCTTCTGATCTGGCTGAGCAGTGTTACATCAGTAAAAGGGGCGGGAGGGGGATACTTTGTCATTGAATTACTCTTGAACTACAACTCTGACAGAATTGAAATAACACTCTCCAAAGTCCAAATACTAACATGATTAGAGCTGCTTTTATTATGAAACATTACTATCCCTTTAAGGAGGGCGGGAATCAGGAAGCAGGAAGTGGAGGAGTGACAGTTGAAAACAGACAGTGAGGTTGACTGAAGAGATGAAAAGACTTAAATAAACGAGTTTATATTAAGTTTATCCCTGACTTTGTATTTTATGGAAACATTACACCCTCGTACTGACACAGAGTGTATGGGGGGTTACAGTTATCTGTGGGAGGTGACACAGAGTGTATGGAGGGTTACAGTTATCTGTGGGAGGTGACACAGAGTGTATGGGGGGTTACAGTTATCTGTGGGAGGTGACACAGAGTGTATGGGGGGTTACAGTTATCTGTGGGAGGTGACACAGAGTGTATGGAGGGTTACAGTTATCTGTGGGAGGTGACACAGAGTGTATGGAGAGTTACAGTTATCTGTGGGAGGTAACAGAGTGTATGGAGAGTTACAGTTATCTGTGGGAGGTGACACAGTGTGTTTGTGGGGTCATGATCCTGAGTGAGAGTGTGTGGACCAGGAGAATTTATTGATATCCCCTACTTCAGAAGCAAGTGGCAGCTATATTTTTTTTTGTCAGTTGGATAGTGGTGGGCGGGCTGGAGGGGGTGGGCCAACTCCCGGTATGATAAACATGCCCCTACTGAATCACCCAATGGGAGCAGTAAAATCCCCATTGAATCACCCAATAGGAGTTGTGTCTCCTAATGAGACATAAATTGTGTAATGAGGCATTCTGTTCAATGTGTGTTTGTTTTCTGAGGAGACATAAATTATATTCTGTGTGTGAGGTACCATAAATTATGCAATGAGGCTTATTCTTTTATATATATAGATATATATTGTATGGGTTTCATTTTGAGTAAAATAAGGGTACTGCTGAGAGATGTACATTTTCAGTTATTACTGCTTAAACCTGTGCTTTTTTTACATCAGAAGTGCCCTCTAGTGGTCAAATTCTAATTAGTTATTCTGGTACATTCTAATGTACAGGAAAGTCAGTAACTAACAGTTCTCCACAGAATGTGATAGAAACTGCCTGTCACTTAGAACTATCAGGAAGACAACACAGTAAATTCACTTCCTGGTTATTTGAACTATTACAATCCTATATTATAATTCGCTAGGATGTTTGTCAGAAGCCGCCATGTGCAGTGGAGATGGCTGCGCACACTGCAGTCATGCGCACTTGAGACTGCCCTGCTCCTTATCAGCTGCGGCGCATTCAGGCAGTCAGTACTGCGCATGACTGCAGCGAAGCCAGGGTGGGCCCGTGTACACTGGCTTTAAAACTAGTGTTTGAATAAAACAACTGAATGCTGTGACAGTGCCCTTGTTTTACTCAGCAGGAAAAGTCCTATAACATGTAGATTTTCATAAAAATAAGTTTACTAGTCCTTTCAGAATCCCTGAGGCCTGTGGTGGAATTTTGAATGGAGCCCCCCTCCCAAATATATATTAACATTATGATCCTCCTAAGTTTAGTGGTGACCATACTTGTCTTTCCTTCCTGTTAGGCAGCCACCTGCATGTATTATGCACCCAGTGCAGCCTCTCTCCTCACTGCCCATCTGATCATAGGATTAAACAGGTTCATTTCTGTAACACTGGAACTGATGGTGGGAACCTAAGAAGATATCCCCTAAAACAGAAGCCCCCACCCTCCACATACAAAAGGTACACCCATGCATTAAAATGATTAGCATTCATAGGGTCCTTCAAAATCCCTCTACGAATTGGGTGGACGACTCAATAATAATTTGATTTTAACACATATGAACACCAATTACCCAGGGCCACACATTCTTTGGCCGAACTCATCTCATACATATAGGTTATTTTTTCCATTATAAAAAGCACAACAGCTAAAATAATAGTTGCTCTTATATGAAGGAGTATATATCTGTGTGTGTGTGTAAATGCCTTCAGAGAACTTAAAGGCACAGTAAACTTTTTTTTAAATGAAAATGTATGTTATAGAGTTTTTCCTGCTGAGAAAAACAAGGGGACTCTCACCGCTGTCAGTTGTTTTATTCAAAGGTTTTAATAGTTTCTATCACATTCTATGGAGAACTGTTTGTCAGTGACTTTCCTCGCAAATACAATGTAACAGAATAACTAAAATCGGAATCTGACCACTAGAGGGCACTGTTAATGTACAACAAACCCTTGGTTTAAACTGTAATAACTCTGTAAATATGCACCTATCATCAGTGGGAGTGCCCTTGTTTTACTCAACAGGAAAAGTCCTACACTACATATTTTTTTATACAAAAAGTTTACTGCTCCTTTAAAATAAAGTACATGACGTATGTGCTGTTTTTCAGCAGGCTGGGGGAAGCAATTTTCATTTGCACTCCAGACTTCCTGCCCTGTCTTACAGAGTAGAGTGCAATATTTTGCCCAGGATGTGACAAGTGCAATAGAAAAACACTTCCCCCAGACAGCTGAGAAACTAGCACATGCAGTATCAAATATGTTAAGTCTGATCAACGGCTTGGATTCCACTGTTAGACAAAACCAGTGATACACACTTATCAAATGCAATGAAATCTAGGCCAGTGTAAGGGGATGTACATATATATTAGTGAATTTGGCACCATATTCTTTCATATTTATTCAGTACTGTCCCGAGCCACAGGGTTCATAAAGGCCTGAGTCTTCTTGCCAGCTCGGTGCATGTGGCTGCGCTAATCACTCTCGTGTAATGTTGCAATTAGGCTTCATTAGGTTGGACAAGACCCATGTCTTTTGGGAACCTAACAACTCCCTTGGTATAGTCTAACCCTTTGAGTGTCAGAGAGGATCCAACACATTGCATTAAAGGTTTAAGGGGACACTATCCCCTATGGTATCCAAGGCATTGCTATCCCCTATAAACAGCTTTGATGTTTTTGTAAAATCACCTATATGTTGCATTAGCCATTTTTTATATAGAAAATGTGTTTGCATTGTTTAGCATTGTAGAGTATGCTAATGAAGGGATATTGTGCAGAAACTTTCTGTCTTAGTCCTAGACTGATTTACTCACTCACTGACTGTGCACAGAAATGCATTACCTCCTAGCCAAACGTCATTACCTCCCCCACTCACTGACACTACTCAGCAATACACTGACCACATCTCCTAGCACTGACTTCCTGTCTTATCCCTACATTACCTCTCCCATTCACTGACACTGCTCAGCAATGCATTTCCCTCCTCCCCTAGCAATGACTTCCTGTCTTATCCCTACATTACCTCCCGACTCATTGACACTGCTCAGCAATGCATTACCCCTCCCCTAGCACTGACTTCCTGTCTTATTCCTACATTACCTCCTCACTCACTGACACTGCTCAGCAATGCATTGCCCACCTCCCCTAGCACTGACTTCCTGTCTTATCCCTACATTACCTTCCCACTCACTGACACTGCTCAGCAATGTATTGCCCACCTCCCCTAGCACTGACTTCCTGTCTTATCCCTACATTACCTCCCCACTCACTAACACTGCTCAGCAATGTATTGCCCACCTCCACTAGTACTGACTTCCTGTCTTATCCCTACATTACCTTCTGTCTCACTGACACCACTGCTCAGCAATTAATTACCCACCTCCCCAGCACTGAAATATAGGTAAAACATGTTACCACATTAGTTGTAGCTACTCGATTAGCCAATAAAGGTATCACTTTTACTCTACCAGTATCCTGATACCACTTAGGGCGAGATGTTCAGAAAGTGGTGGTAACTGAAATTGTCTGTAATCAGAATAAAAAAGTTCTTACACCACGATCCGTCAATTCTCAGACATGTTTCCGTCATTTTTTGCATCCAATTCCGCCATCTCCGTCAAAGGGAAAAAGCCGTCTTAAAAGTGGGTGTGGCTTAGTCTTCCGTCATAATGTAAGGTATTTTCAGAAAAAAATATTCGTTTGGACGTCATTTTTTTGTCTGATTAACATAATTTTTTCACGACATAATAAAAATGGTCTAAACTTGGAGAAGATAAATTTGTTTCAAAGACAAAAAAAGTCTTTTGTTTCTTTGAAAATGTTCGTTTCAAAGACAAATTGAAAGACAATTTTTAAAATCTTCTTACCGTCATTTTTAATTCTTTAGATGAATTTTCAAACGTGTCGGATTTACTTATGAAAATATCATCCTTCTTTTACCACCAACTCATGATCCGACAAGTTTTTCATTATGAAGACTTTTTGAACATCTCGCCCTTAGAGTGGATCTATCACCACTTTAAAGGGATAGTAATACTTAAGTATTACTAATCCCTATAGCAAAGTACTACTTAAAAAAAAAACGTATTGCCCCCAGTGTCATCTTTCAAACCTTTATGGTTTGAGAGATGATCGCTTCTAAAGTTGCCCTCCCCCTTCCCAGTAGTCAGCATTCTAGCTGACTGAAAGGAAGAGAGTCGTACGACTTTCAAGTGGCTCTCCAGCACAGCTGGATCGTGTTACTAAAAAAGAAAACGTTCACTGAAATGGTCTTCTACATGTGCTTGGCTTGCAAGCACACGTAGAAGACCGTTTTAGTGAAAGTTTTTTTTTTACTTAACGCGATCGTGGCTCTGCTGCAAAGCTGCCTGATGATCTCTGACCGGATTTCCCTGATTCAGCTAGAATGCTGACTACGGGGAAGTGGGAGGGAGAGGGCAACTTTAGAAGCGTTCATCTCTCAAACCATAAAGGTTTGAGAGATGACACTGGGGGCAATACGTTTTTTTTAAGTAGTACTTTGCTATAGGGATTAGTAATACTTAAGTATTACTATCCCTTTAAGATTACTTAGTGAATAAGTTTAAAACATTATTATTAAAAAAAAATGTTATTTGCACGAAAATTAAGATTTAAAGTATGCCCTGCATCCTACTTCCGGGTAAACTGCTCTTGCCGCAGTTTGACGCTCTGCCTCTGCTTCTGTCCCCCTACCCAGCATCCTCTGATGATGGAGATCGATACTTAGCTAACGAGATCGCTCCAGCTTACCGGAGGATGCTGGGCAGAGGGACGGGAGCAGAGGCAGAGCGACAAACTGCGGCAACAGCAGTTTACCCAGAAGTAGGATGCAGGGCACACTTTAAATCTTAATTTTGGAGCAAATAAATTTTTTTTTTTTTTTTAATAATAGGGTTTTAAACTTATTTGCTAAGTAATCTACCTAATAAGCATAACTTGTAAAGTGGTGATAGATTCACTTTAAAGCTAGAGAGAGAGCGAGCAAGACAGTGTGTGCGTGCTTTTGTGATGGGGTAATGTAGCACAAAGACAAGAACTGCCGGAATGGCATGACTTGACATCACTTATGAATCTAAACAATTCCAAAAAAAATTGTTAATATAACATAGTTTTTGTTTTTTTAGGTCAGTCTGCTGAAAATCAGCACAGTCTCCAATATAAACATTGTCCAAACCTTATATGTAACAACACACTGTCATACCATAGCAAGTTGTATTTAAGCATGTGTTCCTTTAAGAAGTAAAAATAGCCAGTTTTATTTTACTCTTCACATAGAATATGATATGATCCTGTGCCCTACAGTAGTACACAGACCGCTCTAATTGGGCAAATACAGTTCTAGAGCGTGCCACATAGAATATCCCGCTGTATGTACGACATAGTCCTGTTCAGTGATACTGCCCTCCAGTGGCTGGATCATCTTACTGCTGGTTGGTATGACTGATTCAGAGCAGTAGGTGCTTTGAGGTTATCATCATTAACTCCTAAAGTGCCAAAGTGTTTGCAATACCATGCAATCCCACAGGGGACACAAGGGGCTTTTGTAATGCAGTGGGAAAAGATACTGCAGGTTTGGGGAATCGGGCAATGTCTTATTTAATGTCCCACACAGAAACACAAGTCCCTTTGTGCAATTGCATAGATAATAGCATAGATAATCAGTCTCTACCCCTTGGGTATAGTTCAGATTATGTTGTCTGAGGGGTCACTAGAGGTGCTGGAGCTTAGAGATCTGTCTTGTAGTCCTGTAGCTCCTCTTCTCAACTTGACACCAGTCTCTGGTAGGATCCGGTCACCGCAGGGAGAAGGCGAGAGATGCAAGGAGCAGTGCAAGCGATGAGGTGAGTCCAGCTGCCCCCCCACAATCCTGTGCATTTTCCTGTGATGGAGAAAGCATCAAAGTCAAAGCAGACTTCAGATTAGTTAACCCTTTGAGTGCCAGAGGGGTACGCAACGCATTGCAAAGCAATGCGTTGCGTACCCCTCTGGCACTCAAAGGGTTAATTCAACATGTCTGACATATTAATAACCTGCCAGAAGGGTGCAAAATGCATTGTGGAGCAATGAGTCCGAGACCTCACAAGCATTCAGTAAGTGAATGCTTTCTTCTAATGGTCATATATCAGCACAGGAGGAGGGGATCGTGAATGAGATAAACAGATATCCCTTTAAACGCAGGACTCTTATAGGAAACACACTGCATGGTCTCACTGATTCATGTGCAGTTCTGCAGGATGATAATTTCACAAATGTCCTGCATTTAAAGGGATATCTGGTCAACTCCGTCATGCAGGGAAATGCATCCATCAGGCAGAAGTCTGAACTGGCTGCTGTTACTGAGGCTGATGGACTAAGTAAAAGAGGAGAAATTCGGGAGCAAACCAATTGCACCAAGAGGTTAAAATACCCATTTAAATCAATAGAAATTTGGGGTAATATTATTTGTTCTCTATGGTGTAGTTGGTTTGCTCTACGATTGTATCATGTTTCATCAGTATATCAGCTTCACTAACTAGAACTTTAGTTGTCATATTGCTGGGAAAATCAGACTATGGGCTCAATTTAATTAGGTCCAACGGCAAAAAAACCCTCCGGCACTGGGCACCTCCCTAGCACTGACTTCCTGTCTTATCACTACATTACCTCCCCGCTCACTGACACTGCTCAGCAATGCACTGCTCACCTCTCCTAGCACTGACTTCCTGTCTTATCCCTACGTTACCTCTCCCACTCACTGACACTGCTCATCAATACATTGCCCACCTCTCCTAGCACTGACTTCCTGTCTTATCCCTACATTACCTCCCCCACTCACTGACACTGCTCAGCAATGCATTGCTCACCTCTCCTAGCACCGACTTCCAGTAACTCCCCGGATTATAGAGGAGGGGAGGCATGAAGAAGGGGAGGGAGGAAATGAGGTAGTGGTAGGTGGGGTTTTAGAAGGGTTAAAGAGGGTAGCTAGACAGGAAGAGGGGTCTTTTAGAAGAAGTTGTGGAGCTGAGTAGAAGTAGTAGAGCTGAGAAGAAGTTGGAGAGCATGTGATTCACCTGGTGATGGCCGAGCTGTCTGGGTTGCTGGAGGAGGTGCGGCGTCTATATGCTGCTGGAGGTGGTCAGTGGATCCGGGAGCGGCTGTCTGAGCAGCCGTCGGCGGAGGCTGTGCCCGCTGGTGCTGGGACTGGAGGAGCGGCGGGGCGGCCTGTGCGCAGGACCAGGGCGCGCCCGCCTGTGAGACTAAGTCCGGACGGTCGGAAGGGGCGGAGGAGGAGTCGGAGCCCTCCCCCTTCTAGAGCTAGGAGTGGTGCTGGTGGCAGTAGGTCTGCTGGGGAGCCGGACCGGGAGACAGAGGACAGGCGTGGTGGGCGGGAGCGGACCAGTGGATCTGTGAGCCGGAGGTCCAGGAGGCAGTCCAGGAGCAGGACTTCGTCGGTGGGCCCCAGTGAGAGCCGTGGACTGGGGCCGGGAAGGGACGGTGCCGTTTGCAGTGCTGCACGCCAGGTGAGCATGGGGTCTCAGACGGCTTCTGTTGGCCTGCGCCCCCTAGTGGCGAGTTCCGGTAGTGACAGCAGGGGATCCCTAGGAGAAGACTTGGGGAGGAGGTTGCCTGGAGGACTGGATACATTTACTGCTGGGTCAGTGGTGGCACTTGACGGTGCTGGAAGGGCACCTGGGGGGCTGCTGGGGCTTCCGCAGGTTTCTGGGACCGTACTGACTGTGACTGGTGTGGGCGCTGGTGGGACTCCTGGGGGGCAGGCTGGTCCTCTGCAGGTTTCGGCGGGGCAGGCTGGCGTCACGCCGGTTGGCGCTGCTGGGGGTTCATCTGGGTGTGAGTCGCGCACCGCGGATTCGGGCGTTGGGGGGTTAGGGGATTCGCCGCTGGTGGCGGTTACTGATGTTTCTCCCCCCCCTTTGTCGCAGGTCCAGCTTCGGAGTCCGTTGGCGGCTGGAGAAGGCTCTTCATCGGCTGGGACGCAGCTGTTGGCGGCACGTACTCCTGTGGTGGCGGGGGCTGATGTAGGAGGTACTTCTTTTGGAGTGGAGGGGGGTGGGGGTTTGTTGGGTGATGTGTTAAGTGGGCTGCACAGGTTGCTCGGCGCTCTCCGGTCTGGGGCGGGTGGTCCGGTTTTTCCTCCGGACGAGGCGTTGAGCTCCTGGGCAGCACACTTGGGAAAATCGGGGGTGGGAGGGGTTGGGGTGGGTGCTGGGGTTGGGGGCGCTGCGGGGGTGTCAGGGATTCCCGTTGTTCCGGGTGGGCCTCAGTCCCCGTCGGCGCCTGCTGTTACAGGGGCGGCGGTCGGGGCGTTGGTGGGCGCGGGCCCTTTGGCGGCATCCCTCGGGTCTCCGGTTCCGGTGGGTATTGCGTCGGCGGCATGTGGGGCTTCCTATCTCTGCTGGTCGGGGCCGTTGGGGGCCCACCTTAAACAGGAAGTGCGGGAAAAAATTTGGCGCAGCGAATATGTTGAGCTTTATTCCTTGCTCCCGTTGGAGGATGCCCCTCCGGACAAGGACGAAAAGGACGAGGGTAAGAAGGAGGACCGGGAGCGCAGGCGGTATCGGAGAATTCCGAAGATTTTCGGCAATTGGATTAGAGCGTTTTCGATTTTGGCAAGCGTGATCGGTGAAAGGTTTCCGCAGAAGTGTTCTGCTCTTTTTTTTTTACCAGGACATGATCTGGTCGGCATGTCGGACGTACGGGGGTTTGTCGTGGTGGCGCTATGACGAGCAGTTTCGTCAGCGCATGGCGGTGCGGCCAGCTATGGCTTGGGACCAGATGGACATCGGGCTCTGGCTGGCGATTATGACGCGTCCTGCGTCTTCTCCAGGGGGCCTGTCGTCGTTTCAGTCGGGCGCCGGGGGGGTTGGGGCTCCCCACAGTGCCTGCCGCCGGGCGGAAGTTCGGTGTGTGCTGGCAATTTAACGACGGTTCCTGTAAGTTCGGGCAGACCTGCCGATACCGTCACGAGTGTTCCCACTGTGGCGGTCCGCACGCATCGCAACGCTGTTTTAAGAGACGGTCGGACCGGGGGGACTTGGGGGAAAAGGGGGGCGACCCTGGTGCGCATCGACCGAATGCGCCCGTGGCTCGCTCGGTACCCTAATCGTGAGGCGGCTGCCTTGCTGGAGGAAGGGTTTTCGGAGGGTTTCCGAATCCCCTTTAGGGTTCGCGACGTGGGTTTGTTGGAGGGTAATTTGAAATCGGCGACGGAACTCCCGGAGGTGGTGCAAAAGAAGCTTGATCGGGAGGTTTTGTTGGGCCGGATGGCCGGTCCTTTCCCTTCTCCTCCTCTGGCTAATCTTCGGGTCTCCCCTCTGGGGGTTGTTCCTAAGAAAGAGCCGGGTGCATTCCGGATGATCCACCATTTGTCTTTCCCTTTCGGGGGTTCGGTGAATGATGACATTGATAGGGACGCTTGCCGCGTATCGTACGCGTCATTCGACGTGGCTGTTCGCATGGTGGCACGTGCAGGAAAAGGGGCGTTGATGGCGAAGGCTGATGTCGAGTCGGCTTTTCGACTATTGCCGGTGCACCCGGACTGTCACCATCTTTTGGGTTGCGTTTTTCGGGGGCAGTATTACGTGGACTTGTCGCTGCCGATGGGTTGTTCCATTTCGTGCGCCCATTTTGAAGCCTTTAGCACTTTCCTGGAGTGGGTAGTGAGGTCTGAATCGGGCTTTGGGTCGATCACCCACTATCTGGATGATTTTTTGTGCGTTGGCCCTGGTGGTTCAGCGGTGTGTCTCTGGCTCCTTCGTTCCTTGCAGTGGGTGGCGGATGTGTTTGGGGTCCCTCTGGCCCTGGACAAGACGGTGGGGCCGACTACTCGTTTGTGTTTTTTGGGCATTGAATTAGATTCTCTTGCCATGGAGTGCAGATTGCCGCAGGACAAGTTGCAGGAGCTGCGTGATTTGGTTGGTGCGTTTTTGGGAGTGAGGAAGGTTACCCTGCGGCAGGTGCAGTCCCTGTTGGGGAAATTGGCGTTTGCCTGCAGGTTTATCCCGATGGGTCGAATTTTTTGCAGACGGTTGGCCCAGGCGACGGGGGGCGTGACGCAGCCGTATCATTTTGTTCGGCTTTCGGGGGAGGTCAAGGCTGATTTGAGGGTGTGGGAGACGTTTCTAGCGGAGTACAACGGACGGTCGTTGTGGCAATTGCCTGTGGCGTCTAATGGTGAAGTGGGGCTTCATACTGATGCTGCGGGTTCGGTGGGTTTTGGCGCCATTCTTGGGGACGAGTGGTGCATGGGTTGTTGGCCGTCGTGGTGGATGGCGGAGGGGTTGACCCGTAATCTGGTTTTCCTTGAGTTGTTTCCCATACTGGTGGCGGTGGTTTTGTGGGGGGACTCCTTGAGGAATCGTCGGGTGGTGTTTCACTGTGACAACATGGGAGTGGTGGAGGCGGTGAACAACCTGTCTGCATCTTCCCCTCCAGTGGTGCGATTGTTGCGGCGTTTGGTGCTGGAGTGTTTGCGCCTTAATATGTATTTTCGGGCGGCTCATGTGCCAGGAGTGTTGAACGTGGCTGCTGACGCTCTGTCTCGCCTGCAGATGGTCGAGTTTCGGAAGGCGTGGCCGATGGCGAAGGAGGTGGGAGCGGTTTGTCCGGATTTCCTGTGGGACCTTGGAAGGGATGGTTAGCGGCACGTATTCAGCAGGCTGTATCGCCGGCCACTTGGGCGCGGTATTCCAAGGTGTGGGACGAATGGCTGCAGTTTTCTGACGTGGCTGGAGGTTTCCCTGATGATGCTAGTCGTCTTCTTGGGGTGCTGTGGTTGCTGTGGTCCTGGGCGGACCGTGGGTTATCGCCGGCAGCTGTTTCGGGTCGGCTGGCTGGTTTGGTGTTTGGTTTCAAGTTGTGGGGTTGGAGGGATGTCACGAAGGAGTTCGTGGTTCGCATGGCCTTAAGGGGCATGCGACGGGGTATGAAGGTCCCGGATCAGCGACGACCGGTTTCCCTGTCCGTATTGCGCCAATTGATGCGGGTGCTGCCGGAGATTTGTCTATCTGCTTATGAGGTGGCTCTGTTTCGTTTGGCTTTTAGTTGGGCATTTTTTGGCGCGATGCGGATTGGGGAACTGGTGAGCAGGAGTAAGTCTGCCCCAGGGGGGGTGGATGTGGGGTATGTCCGTTTGGGTGTTGGGGAGCTTAGTTTTAAAATTGGGCGTTCTAAGACAGACGTTATGGGGAAGGGCGTTTGGGTTACTTTGTTTGCCATTCCCGCCTCTCCTTTGTGCCCGGTGCAACTGCTGGTGGATTTCAGGGAGTTGCGGCCGCCGCTTGGGGGCCCCCTCTTGGTTCACGCTTCCGGCATCCCATTGACGCATTATCAGTTTGTGGGGGTGTTTCGCCGCTGTTTGGAGCAGTTGGGTGCGCTGGTGGCTGATTTTGGAGGGCACTCCTTTCGTATTGGGGCGGCGACCGAGGCATCTCGGTTGGGTCTCCCGGATGAGGTGGTCCAGCGCATTGGGAGGTGGGAATCTGCCAGATTCCGGTTGTATGTACGGCCGGACAGGGCTTTGCCTCTGTAGGCTGGGGGTGTTTTGTTGGGTTTGGGTGGTTCTGGTCTTTGCTGCTATCAACGTTAAAACCGCAAAACACAAAAAATAAAAAAATAAAAAATAAAAAAAAAAGAGGGGGATTTGAAATGTCCCATGTTTCAGCTTGACTTCTTGTGGGTGGGGTTTGGTACTGTGTCATTTGGTGGGGTATGACTGTCTAATGATAAAAAAAAAAAAAAAAAAAAAAGTACATCACATATATATATATACCATACTTATGTAAGTTGATATATATTAAAAAATAAATAAATAAATAGTAACGGTGTTGGTACTTACGTCAGGTATCCTCCTCCTTGATGTCGTTTCAGTAGTGGTTTGGAGGGGGTCGTCCCCCCCCCAGTGGGGCTTGTGGGGTGTTAGTAGTTATGCTGTGTTTTCTTTTACAGGTGTTTCTTCGTTGCAAGTCTGGATTGTCGGGCATTCCTATGTTTACTGGGCTCAGAAGCGGGCATCGTTACGTAGGAATGGTCTGCAGCTCGGTTTCCCCGTAGCTGAGGTGGAGGTATCCTGGTTTGGGAGTAGGGGTATGAGATGGGTACAGTTGTTGCAGGATGTGGTGCAATTGGCCAGGTGCCTGGGTCATGGGCCCCGAATTTTGGTTATTCACCTGGGGGGTAATGACTTGGGTACCTTCCCTGTTTGGGGCTTAGGGGAACGGATGAAGAGGGATTTGCATCGCTTGCTTGCTTTTTTCCCAGGCTTGATATTTGTTTGGTCGGAGATGGTGGCAAGGAGGGTTTGGAAGCAAGCAAGGGATCCGTGGGCTTTGGATAAGTGCAGGATAAAATTGAACCGTAGAATTTCCCTTTATGTTTTGAGCTTGGGGGGTGTTGCGGTTAGGCACCGGGTGTTTGAGGGGCAGGATATGCAATTGTTTAGGGGGGATGGGGTTCACCCTAATGGTTTGGGCCTTGATTTTTTCAATTTGGAGTTGATGGAGGGTATTGAACAGGCGGTGGCCTTGGTTCAGGGGGGGGAGGGCCAGCTGGCTAAGGGGTTAGCCAGTGGCCCTTTGGCGGTGTGACTGTTGTTTGGGGAGTTAAATTTAAATGAAAATAAGTGATGATGTTTTCCTTAGGGAGTTAACCCTAAGGAAATATGCCCCGGACAGGTTGTCGCGGGAGTTAACGTTACCCGTTCGAGGCTAGTGTTGTATGGCCTAACGGGGTAATTGGGGATATCGTTGATAAAGAATGTTGGTAGTATAAGTTTAAGCATGTGTCAGGGAGAGTTGGCCATGCATTGGAGTGGTTAGCAGTTGGGAGAGCTGCATGTACTCAGCTAAAATGTATACGGGGGGTTTATGTGTAAAAGTTGGAAGAGAGTTATGTATATGTGAACATAACATGTTATTAAAGATTGGCCTGTTCATACCCATTTAAGTTGTGGTGTCTGTCATTTCTATGCCCTTGTCCTTCTTCATGTCTTATCTCTACATTACCTCTCCCACTCACTGACACTGCTCAGTAATGCACTGCCCACCTCTCCTAGCACTGACTTCCTGTATTATCCCTACATTACCTCCCCGCTCACTGACACTGCTCAGCAATGCATTGCCCACCTCTCCTAGCACTGACTTCCTGTCTTATCCCTACGTTACCTCCTCCCTCACTGACACTGCTCAGTAATGCATTGCCCACCTCTCCTAGCACTGACTTCCTGTCTTATCCCTACGTTACCACGCCACTCACTGACACTGCTCAGCAATACATTGTCCACCTCTCCTAGCACTGACTTCCTGTCTTATCCCTACATTACCTCCCCACTCACTGACACTGCTCAGCAATATACAGCCCACCTCTCCTAGCACTGACTTCCTGTCTTATTCTTACATTACCTCCCCACTTACTGACACTGCTCAGCAATGCACTGCCCACCTCTCCTAGCACTGACTTCCTGTCTAATCCCTACATTATCTCCTCCACACACTGACACTGCTCAGCAATGCATTACCCACCTCCCCAGCACTAACTTCCTATCTTATCCCTACATTACCTCCCCACTCACTGACACTGCTCAGCAATACATTGCCCACCTCCCCTAGCACTGACTTCCTGTCTTATCTCTACATTACCACCCCACTCACTGTCACTGCTCAGCAATACATTGCACACCTCCTCTAGCACTGACTTCCTGTCTTATCCCTCCATTACCTCCCCCACTTACTGACACTGCTCAGCAATGCACTGCACACATCCCCTAGCACTGACTTCCTATCTTATCCCTACATTACCTCCCCACTTACTGACACTGCTCAGCAATACATTGCACACCTCCTCTAGCACTGACATCCTGTCTTATCCCTACATTACCACCCCACTCACTGACACTGCTCAGTAATGCACTGCCCACCTCCCCTAGCACTGACTTCCTGTCTTATCCCTACATTACCTCCCCCACTCACTGATACTGCTCAGTAATGCATTACCCACCTCCCCTAGCGCTGACTTCCTGTCTTATCCCTACATTACCTCCCCACTCACTGACACTGCTCAGCAATACATTGCCCACCTCCCCAGCACTGACTTCCTATCTTATCCCTACATTACCTCCCCACTCACTGACACTGCTCAGCAATGCACTGCACACATCCCCTAGCACTGACTTCCTATCTTATCCCTACATTACCTCCCCACTTACTGACACTGCTCAGCAATACATTGCACACCTCCTCTAGCACTGACATCCTGTCTTATCCCTACATTACCACCCCACTCACTGACACTGCTCAGTAATGCACTGCCCACCTCCCCTAGCACTGACTTCCTGTCTTATCCCTACATTACCTCCCCCACTCACTGATACTGCTCAGTAATGTACTGCCCACCTCCCCTAGCACTGACTTCCTGTCTTATCCCTACATTACCTCCCCCACTCACTGACACTGCTCAGCAATGTACTGCCCACCTCTCCTAGCACTGACTTCCTGTCTTATCCCTACATTACCTCTCCCCACTAACTGACACTGCTCAGCAATACACTGCCCACCTCCCCAGCACTGACTTCCTGTCTTATCACTACATTACCTCCCCACTAACTGACACTGCTCAGTAATGCTTTGCCCATCTCCACAGCACTGACTTCCTGCAAGGCACTGCACACCCCTCTGGTGGTCTAAAGGATTAAAAAAACAATTTCACAGGATTAACTTGAAAAATGTAATGTACAGTAATAAAATATTTCTGTGAGCAGAAGTGATGTGAATGCACAGCTCATTCCCCCCTGTCTGTCTCACACTTCCACCATGACGGCCTCCCCACTTCACTTACCTCCGGGTGGAAGGCATGGCAGGACTCAGGCCGCCGTCGCAACTTCTGGGAACGCATGCGGTCACACTTCACAGAAGCGTTATGTGCGCTGGAGTCAAGGAGACAAATCAGAGCTTTGTGGTAGGAGGAGTTATAGGCAGGGGTTATATGGAATTGTAGGAATAGTTATAGGGAACAGTTATACGGAATGGTAGGAATAGTTATAGGGAACAGTTATATGGAATGGTAGGAGGAGTTATAGGGAGGGGTTATATGGACTGGTAGGAGGAGTTATAGGGAACAGTTATATGGATTGGTAGGAGGCGTTACAGGGAACAGTTATATGGAATGGTAGGAGGGGTTATAGGGAGGAGTTATATGGAATGGTAGGAGGAGTTATAGGGAGCAGTTATATGCAATGGTAGGAGGAGTTACAGGGAACAGTTATATGGAATGGTAGGAATAGTTATTGGGAACAGTTATATGGAGAAGTTAGATGGAATGGTAGGAGGAGTTATAGGGAGCAGTTATATGGAATGGTAGGAGGAGTTATATGGAATGGTAGGAGGAGTTATAGGAAGCATTTATATGGAATGGTAGGAGGAGTTACAGGGAACAGTTATATGGAATGGTAGGAATAGTTATAAGGAGGAGTTATGTGGAATGGTAGGAATATTTATAAGGAGGAGTAATATGGAATGGTAGGAATAGTTATAAGGAGGAGTTATGTGGAATGGTAGGAATATTTATAAGGAGGAGTAATATGGAATGGTAGGAATAGTTATAAGGAGGAGTTATGTGGAATTGTAGATATAGTTATAGGGAACAGTTATACGGAATGGTAGAAATAGTTATAAGGAGGAGTTATGTGGAATGGTAGGAATATTTATAAGGAGGAATAATATGGAATGGTAGGAATAGTTATAAGGAGGAGTTATGTGGAATGGTAGAAATAGTTATAGGGAGCAGTTACATAGAAAGGTAGGAATAGTTATAAGGAGGAGTTATATGGAACAGTTATATGGAAAGATAAAATTAGTTATATGGAGTAATAGGAGGTGCCATATGGAATGGTATAAGAAGTTATAAAGAGGAATTATGGGGAGTTATATGGAATGGTAGGAGAAGTTATAGGGAGGAGTTATATGGGATGGTGGGAGGAGTTATAGAGAGGCATTATATGGAGCAATGGGAAAAGTTATAGGGAGGAGTTATATGGAACAATAGGAGGAGTTAATATGAGGAGTTATAGGGAGGGATAATATGAAGCAATTGGATGAGTTTAAGAGAGTGACAGATCTGTTATAGTGTGGATTTGTATGGATCAAAAGAAGGGGTTATAGGTAGGGGTTATTGGCAGCAATAGGAATTAAATGGAAGGATATATGGAACAAAAGGGTAAGTTATATGGAGCAACAGGACACCTTAGAAAGAAAGGGTAAACGGAGCAATCAGAGTTCTTATGGGGGGGGGATGGAGCAGTAGGAGTTATAGGGATGGTTATATACAGCTATGGGCAAGGTTATAAATAAGGAGCCATGAGAGTACGTACATAGTATACAAATGCCTCTATTAACCCTTTGAGGATCAGAGTGGTGTGCAACATGTTACTTTGTAATGTACTGTGCACACCTCTGGTCCACAAGAGGTTCATATACTATATAATTATATGGCCTTGGTGCTTCTTCTGGGGTTCTAGATCAGGGTTCTAGATCAGCTGGTGAAGGATATATTTGACTTCTTTGGCGTGTAAGAGGACAGGGGGGAAGTTGCTGCAGTCACAGGTGGCGTCACTGACCAGAAGCAGCAGGTTACTGTTCATTACTTGCTGTAGCACAAACATCCTGCAGGAGAGAGAACAGAGACATGCAGAGTGCTCCGCAAGGACACAGAACAAAGACTGGAACAGTGCTCTGCAAGGACACAGAACAAAGACTGGAACAGTGCTCTGCAAGGACAGAGAAAAGACTGGCAGAGTGCTCTGCAAGGACAGAGAAGAAAGACTGGAACAGTGTTCTGCAAGGACAGAAAACAAAGACTGGCAGAGTGCTCTGCAAGGACAGAGAAAAGACTGGCAGAGTACTCTGCAAGGACAGAAAACAGAGACATGAAGAGAACTGGGAAAGGATAAAGAACAGAGACGCAGAGCCATGTGCAAGGACAGTGAACAGACATGCAGAGCGTCCCACAAGGACAGAGACCAGACATGCAGAGTGCTCTGAAAGGACAGAGAACAGATATGCAGAGCACTCCACAAGGACATGTACTATGTAGCAAGTGCTACATAGTACATCAGCCTCAGTGAGGCAAACAGAGAGTTGGGATGTGTAAAGCGTGCTGCAGACAGAGAGCGGGGAGGTGTACAGCATGCTGCAGACAAAGCTGGGACATGCAAAGCGTGCTGCAGGCAGAGAACTGGGAGGTGTACAGCACGCTGCAGACAAAGCTGGGACATGCAAAGCGTGCTGCAGGCAGAGAGCTGGGATGTGCAGAGTGTGCTGCATGCAGAGAGCTGGGAGGTGTACAGCATGCTGCAGACAAAGCTGGGACATGCAGAGCGTGCTGCAGGCAGAGAGCTGGGATGTGCAGACAGCTGAGATGTGCAGAGTGTGCTGCATGCAGAGAGCTGACATGTGCAGAGTGTGCTGCATGCAGAGAGCTGACTTGTGCAGAGTGTGCTGCTTGCAGACAGATGGAATGTGCAGAGTGTGCTGCATGCAGGAAGCTGGGATGTGCAGAGCATGCTGTATGCAGGGAGCTGGGATGTGCAAAGCATGCTGTATGCAGGGAGCTGGGATGTGCAAAGCATGCTGCATGGAGTGCAATGGGATGTGTAGACAGTGCTGCAAGCAAAGTGGTGGGATGTGCAGAGAATGCTATATGCAGAGTGGTGGGATGTGCAGAGCGTGCTGCATGGAGTGCAATGGGATGTGTAGAGAGTGCTGCAGGCAGAGCACTGGGATATGCAGAGACTTCTATATGCAGAGTGGTGGGATGTGCAGAGAATTCTATATGCAGAGTGGTGGGATATGCAGAGAATTCTATATGCAGAGTGGTGGGATGTGCAGAACGTGCTATATGGAGTGCAATGGGATGTGTAGAGAGTGCTGCAGGCAGAGAGCTGGGATATGCAGAGAATTCTATATGCAGAGTGGTGGGATGTGCACAGAATGCTATATGCAGAGTGGTGGGATGTGCAGAGCGTGCTGTATGGAGTGCAATGGGATGTGTAGAGAGTGCTGCAGGCAGAGAGCTGGGATATGCAGAGAATTCTATATGCAGAGCGGTGGGATGTGCAGAGCGTGCTGCAGGCCAGGAGATGTGATACAATACAGATATAACAATACAATGACAGAGTGTAATAACATCCCCACAATACAATAATAGAGTGTAATCACCTCCTCACACTACAACACTGGGAAATAAAAGTGTCTGATTAATGTAATGAAGGCTGTATAATATGATAAACCTGCCAATTCGATTGAATTGTTTTCTTCTGTGCTACTTCAGTAGCTAGTATTCTAATACACAGGTGGAAAAACTGAGGCTCCCTAGCTGTCTTTGTAGACCATCTCTCATTATTCACCAGGCCAAGATGATGGAAGTTGCAGTTCAACAGCAGCTGAATATTCATAGGTCGCCCATCTTTGGTCCATTCCAGGGAGAGGCAACATCTGGCTCTTCAATGGTTAGCTGTTACAGTTCTCATATTTCCCAACCAGCCAATGGCTGTTGTAGTCTCCAACAGCTAAAGAGCCAAATGTTGCTTTGCAATGCATTGGCGACCTTGATAGCATTCAAGGGGTTAAAGTCTCCTATAGTGCAAATGGTTTTCCCAAGAACTTCACTTATCTTTTGAACATATATATATATATAGTCCTAAGTAGCTTCCAATTTTAGGGATTCAGTACTGCCAGACACCACTAGAGGGGGCTCTAACTCCATATTCTAATAGGATATAATATTCTACAGATGCCAAAGTGCTGTCTGTGTTATATGTATATATTATATTGCTTTGTAAATTGCTATGCTGATTTGTAAGTTATAATGAATTCTACTTGTTACTATATTCCTGTGTTATTAAATATGTATCACAGAGTCATCCGAGCAATTATTTATGTATTTGCAATGCTACTTTTTATGTTTATATAAACTGAGGCCAAAGAATGTTGTTTTGGGTAGGGAGCCACAATCATAAATAAGCACTGTGAATGCAAAACACGTTGATGTTGAATGGAGTGCGACGATTGGTGGACCTGGGTTTTGTGAGTCCTATTTACATAGTAGACATATTAACATATAACATAGTAGATAAGGATGAAAAAAGACATGTGTCCATCAAGTCCAGCCCATACCAATAACACCCCTGTTGATCCAGAGGAAGGCAACAAAAAAGCCCTCTGGAGCAATTTCCAATATAGTCCCAAGTGTGTGTGTGTGGGGGGGAACTATTCCTTCCTGACTCCAATTGGTAGTCAAATAGTTCCCCGGATCAATATACTATTTGCTTTGAAGCCATCTGTCATACTTGTCAATATTGTTCTGTGCTAGATAGGCATCCATTGCTTTTTTGAATGCAGTTACATTATCTGCAAGCACAACATCCCGAGGCAAAGAATTCCATAGCCTTACCGCCCTTACTGTAAAGAATCCCTGCCTATGTTTTAGTCGAAAGCGCCTTTCCTCAAGTCTTAATGGATGACCTCTTGTTCTTAGCTCAGCTCTTTGCATAAATAATTCATTGGATAGTTTTTTGTATTGACCTTGAATGTATTTGTAAATGGTATTTGATAGATGTCTCAGTCATGTTATGTTGTTTTTAATCATTTACTTATGAACAGTATTGACAGATAGTCATACCTGGGAACTTGCACATCTTGAGCCCCTGAAGAGGGCTCATGTGCTGCCGACAAGAGGAATCAATGACGCAAATTGCGTCTGAAAAGGGGCTTAATTGTGTGGGTGCGGCTTAAGCATGTTTGTGTCATAAAACGGGCAGGAAGTGGGCAGAACAGGGTGGGAAGGAAGAGAAGTGGGAGGGAAGTTGGAGGAACAGGGTGGGAAGGAGGAGAAGTGGGAGGGAACTGGGAGGAACAGGGTGGGAAGGAGGAGATGTGGGAGGAAAGTGGAATGAACAGGGTGGGAAGGGGGAGACGTGGAAGGAAAGTGGGAAGAACAGGGTGGGAAGGAGGAGACATGGGGGGAAGTCAGAGGAAAAGGGTGGGAAGAAGGAGAAGTGGGAGGAAATTGGGAGGAACAGGGTGGGCAGGAGGAGAAGTGGGAGGAAAGTGGGAGGAACAGGGTGGGAAGGAGGAGAAGTGGGAGGAAAAGGGTGGGAAGTGGGCAGAACAGGGTGGGAAGGAGGAGAAGTGGGAGGAACAGGGTGCGAAAGAGGTGAAATGGGAAGGAAGTGGGAGGAACAAAGTAGGAAGGAGGAGAAGTGGGAGGAACAAAGTGGGAAGGAGGAGAAGTGGGTGGAAAGTGGGAGGAACAGGGCGGGAAGGAGAAGAAGTGGGAGGGAAGTGGGAGGAACAGGGTGGGAAGGAGGAGAAGTGGGCAGAATAGACTGGGAAGGAGAATTGGGTAGGAAGAAGAAAAAACCCACCACCGCCAGAGAATCAGCCACTGTCCCAGGAGACCGGAGTCTCTGGGGCAGATCCGGAGAGTTCTCAGGTATGACAATAGTGCAGCCTCTATTTTCTGAGCCCAGCTAAGTCCCAGATACCCCAGGTTCCATATCTGATTTACTTCTACATGTTTACACTTTGGCCAAATAGGCAGGAGACTGTAGAACATAATCAAGCAACTCATTTTCACCATAGCGAACCAATACAAATTCCAGGTGTTTTAATTGAGGTCTTAACTCAGCGCACCCTTCTGGCACTCAAATGGTTAAAACCCATATACATCAATGAGGATTTCTAATTCTTCCCTACGGTGCAATTGATATGATCCAGAATTGCTCTAATTTTTTATCTTTGCACATTTTTCCCATCGAATACAGAATAGTTCATTGTGTTATTAAAGTGTTAGTAATGTCTAAAAAAACTTTTTTGCATTTAGAAGAGCTTAAAAAGCTGATCTAAATGCAAAAAAACGTATCTCTCAAACCGCTATGGTTTAAGAGATACGGGCGTTTAAAGTTTGCTGTTTCCTACTGACAGCTGTAAAGGTGTCAGCAGGAGATTCGTGTCGGTCGACATGGAGGCGTTTGAGAAGTGCCGGGATCTCTTGCTTACACGGAATCCCTTCATTGAAATGGTCTAAAACGTGTGCCTAATACACATTACTAACACTTTAAAGGAAAACTAACATTTATAAATGAACTGGGTAATAATACAGTTAAATACTTTGTATTTCATGAAGCATCTGTAAAGATTGTTTAGTTCAGTGATTCACAACCAGGGTGCCGTGGCATTTGATGTGCCATGGACTTCATCTTAGGGTGTCCCACATTTTCTATGAAGACTAACAAAAATGGACTTTTAAATAAAGATTCATAGAAATTGTTCTGCACAATATGTTTAGTTTTGTTACTATGATTGTAAGACCTAATAATAACTGTATATGTATGTATTATATCCTTCATTATGCTCTTGATAATGTACATTAAATATGTTAGAGGTGCCCCGAATGTTCTAGATTATGTGTTAGGGGTGCCCCGAAGAAAAAAGGATTGAGAACCACTGGTCTAGCTGTTTTTTGAGAACTAATATCTAGTTTTACATATGCTCTGAGAGAGCTGCCATTCCTGTCTTTTTCAGGGCTCCCATTCATTGTGCAGGATTATCTGTGAATGGGCTCGGATAAGATAACAAACAGCCCTTCTGAATACAAGAGCAGTGGCGCTAATCACAATCAATTAAATGACTTCAGCTCTTATCTCTCAATACAAACAGCAGAAACCGCATTAGATAAATGTTCTCTGAACAGGACAATTAACAAGAGTTAACCCTTTGAGTGCCAGAGGGGTACGGCATGCATTGCAAAGGAATGCATTCCGTACCCCTCTGGCGCTCAAAGGGTTAAGGAACAAGTTTAGGGTTATATTTTAGGGAGGTAGCGTATAAATAATTAACTCTTTGAATTGCAGAGGTGTACACAATGCATTACGTTCCCCTCTGGCAGTCAAAGGGTTAATTTTTACATATGCTAGCTGTATGTAAATTTTAAAGTTATATCAAGCTATTTTTTGGTGTTACTGTTCCTTTAACAAGCACACAACAGCTTAGATCAAGACTGGGCAATCTGAAGCTCCCCACCCATTGCTGGACTATAACTCCCGTCATTTTCAGCCAGCTGCAGGGTGTCCACCCCTGTTTTGCATGGAACATTGGGACTTGCGTATAAAGAAAAGTGGAACAATTCTGGGGCAACTGTACTGCAGGAGGCAGATAAAGATTCCCATTGATTTATATGGGATATTAACCCCATGAATTCTAGAGAGGTCTCCAGTGCACTGAAGACCTCTCTATCATATAATGGATTAAAAGACCAATTTAAATCAATGGGAATTTTGGGAATTGTTTGCTTCTCCCCACTGTGCAGTTGGTTTGCCCCAGAATTGGTCCATTTTGTGTTTATACTTATGGCCAGTTGGCTCAATGGCTCTGTTGGGATCATGGTCCTAGTTGCCAACCCCTTTCTGAAGGGTCTTTGCATCATATATAGATACATAGTATAGCTGGTTATCTGGAGATTTGGGGGACACTCACTTTTGGCAGTCAGTACAATCGATGAGTCCATTGGCCTCCTGGATTGAGGGCTCGTGCACAAAGGCCGGGTATTCCGTGTCACACGGCTGTAACATGTCCTGTCTCTTGTGCTTGTGAGCTAGAACCAGACAGACATGTGTGTGACATTAAGTGACATGAGAATAAGAGGCAAACTGGACAGCAGAGGGAGGAGAGACGCAGCCGCGTGAGGTGTGAGGCAAACAGGGCAGCCGCGGGAGGCAAAAAGGGCAGCAGAGGGAGGCAAACAGGGGAGCCAAGGAAGGCAAATAGGGAAGCTGAGGGAGGAGAGAGGCAAAGAGGACAGCTGAGGAAGGTGGGAGGCAAACAGGACAGCCGAGGGAGGAGCGAGGCAAACAGGACAGCCAAGGGAGGCTAACAGGGCAGCCGAGTGAGGCATACAGGACAGTCAAGGGAGGCAAACAGGGCAGCCGAGTGAGAAGAGAGGTAAATGGGGAGCCGAGGGAGGTAAACAGGACAGTTGAGGGAGGAAAGAGGCAAACAGGGCAGCTGAGTGAGAAGAAGGCAAACAGAACAGCCAAGGGAGGTAAACAGGACAGCTGAGGGAGGAGGGATGCAAACAGGGCAGATGGGGGAGGAGGGAGGAAAACAGAGCAAATGAGGGAGGAGGAAGGCAAACAGGGAGCCAAGGAAGGCAAACAGGGAAGCTGAGGAAGGCAGGAGGCAAACAGGACAGCTGAAGGAGAAAAAAGACAAACAGGACAGCCAAAGGAGGAGGGAAGCAATCAGGACAGCTGAGAGAGGAGGTACGCAAACGGGGCAGCCGAGGGAGGAGAGAGGCAAACAGGGGAGCCGAGGGAGGCAAATAGGGAAGTTGAGGGAGGCAAATAGGACAAGTGAGGGAGGAGGCAGGCAAACAGGGAAGCTAAGTGAGGAGGAAGGCAAACAGGACAGCCGAAGGAGGTAAACAGGGCAGCTGAGGGAGGAAGGATGCAAACAGGGCAGATGAGGAAGGAGGAATGCAAACAGGGCAGCCGAGGGAAGAGTCAGGCAAACAGGCAAGCTGAGGAAGGAGGGAGGCAATCAGGGCAGCCGAGAAAGGAGGGTGGCAAACAAGACAGCCAAGAAAGAAGGGAAGCAAACAGGACAGCTCAGGGAGGAGGGAAGCAAACAGGGCAGGTAGAGAGGAAGATTAGAGAAATATAAGAAATTACTGAAATTTGGTAGTCGCTGGGGGTGAAAATACAGTTAAAATATGGATCTATAGAATACGACCATATTTGCTCCACTAAAAATCTAAGTCACAAAAGTATCCCATTCAACAAGTAATAGAACGATATTAGATAGATATTATAGGTGCGTGACAGGCTGGTGGGAGGGAGATATGATAGGTGTGTGAGAGGCTGGTGGGAGGGAGATAGGACAGGTGTGTGAGAGGCTGGTGGGAGGGAGATATGATAGGTGAGTGAGAGGCTGGTGGGAAGGAGATATGATAGGTGTGTGAGAGGCTGGTGGGAGGGAGATATGATAGGTGTGTGAGAGGCTGGTGGGAGATATGATAGGTGCGTGACAGGCTGGTGGGAGGGAGATATGATAGGTGTGTGACAGGCTGGTGGGAGGGGGATATGATAGGTGTGTGAGAGGCTGGTGGGAGGAAGATATGATAGGTGTGTGAGAGGCTGGTGGGAGGAAGATATGATAGGTGTGTGAGAGGCTGGTGGGAGGGAGATAGGACAGGTGTGTGAGAGGCTGGTGGGAGGGCGATAGGATAGGTGTGTGACAGACTGGTGGGAGGGAGATATGATAGGTGTGTGACAGACTGGTGGGAGGGAGATATGATAGGAGTGTGAGAGGCTGGTGGGAGGGAGATATGATAGGTATGTGAGAGGCTGGTGGGAGGGAGATATGATAGGTGAGTGAGAGGCTGGTGGGAGGGAGATATGATAGGTGTGTGACAGACTGGTGGGAGGGAGATATGATAGGTGTGTGACAGACTGGTGGGAGGGAGATATGATAGGTATGTGAGAGGCTGGTGGGAGGGAGATATGATAGGTGCGTGAGAGGCTGGTGGGAGGGAGATATGATAGGTGAGTGACAGACTGGTGGGAGGGAGATATGATAGGTATGTGAGAGGCTGGTGGGAGGGAGACATGATAGGTGTGTGACAGACTGGTGGGAGGGGGATATAATAGGTGCGTGAGAGGCTGGTGGGAGGGAGATATGATAGGTGTGTGACAGACTGGTGGGAGGGAGATATGATAGGTGAGTGACAGACTGGTGGGAGGAAGATATGATAGGTATGTGAGAGGCTGGTGGGAGGGAGACATGATAGGTCTGTGAGAGGCTGGTGGGAGGGAGATAGGACAGATGTGTGACAGGCTGGTGGGAGGGAGCTAGGACAGGTGTGTGACAGACTGGTGGGAGGGAGATATGATAGGAGTGTGAGGTAGGATGGATACAGGCAGTATTAGTGAATTGACAGGATATATAAAACAACATTACCCATATAAGCAGTGAGAATAGCAGTATGATATAATATAACAGGCAGCAAGTAGAGACAGACAAGAAATTGCCTGAAAGGCAGTATGAATGAATGCCTGGTATCTCAGTTTATCGCCCACACACCTCTGTATGATGTAATGACTGATCCCAGCAGTCCTTTCTTTTAATGACTCTCCTGCCTTAAAACATGACTATTTTCTATGTGAGTTAACAGATGGGAGATTAGCTGATCCCACGTTCTCCTACTTACAGGTATGGAAGAAAGACTTTGCTGCATGGGTCATATGACATGTCACATGGTAGATGATGCGTAGATGAGGTCACATGATGTGAATGATGGATGAAAAAAATGATGAAACACATGATGTCATTAACCAAACAGATTTGCAGGACAGGTGCACATCACACTTATACAGTCAGAACATGTTCATAACCACAAGTTACAACTCGCAGAAAGTAATAAATGAGCAAATAACACTGTGATGATGTCATGGAGAAAGTGATGATGTAATAACCTTTCTTATTCAAATCAATACACATTGCTTCTAAGTCTCCTTCTTTTAATAACTTTTAAATGCTAACTCTTTAAGGGCCATATGTTCAAAGTAAGAAATAGCTTTTGTCGTTTGTAACAACTTTTCAAAGTACAGTGTCGTTCGGCTCATTAATATTTTCAGAAAGTGTCAGTTGTGATCAGAAATATGTCGTTTGTCCTGATTGAAATTGTCGTGTGTAACAACAAAAAAACTCTGACCTAACAACAAAAAGTCTTAAAAAATGTCTTAACTAACGACAAAAAGTACACATTTTGTCTGTTGCAAGACTTTTTTTTGTTGTTAATTACGACAAATTTTCTTTTCCTCTATATGACACTGGAGAATAGTTTAGCCACGCCCTTGCCCTGCCCCTTTGCCCGTCAATTCTTGAGTTGTGTTGTACACAACGGACATTACTTATTTTTTGTGGTATACTCTCTAGAAAATATGTAGTTCATGCACACAATTACTTATTTTTGTCTTTCATACAACATTTTTTTGTCGTTATTACTTTGAACATATGGCCCTAAGTGTCAGAGAGAGATATCCAACATATTGCAGAGAAAACACCGGACACCTCTCTTGCACTCAAAGTGTTAACCATTGCTCTTACCCTACAATTTTATCCATCAAAGGGTTAATGATTTATAGAAATGGGTGTCTATAAATAACTAGATGCCTAGTTACAGGGGTAACTGCAGGGGTCCATTATTGAACCTTTGAATGCCACAAGGGTGCACAATGAACACAGGAGTGGAATATCTGTTGCTCACCTTTCTAGCACTCCGTTTAGTAATAATGGATTACATTATTAATAATAAATCAGGGCTATAAATAAGGGTTCACATAAAGTATACATGTGTGGAAGACATCTCTAGAATCCAAAGGGTTAAATAACACATATATTAGTTATTTATCCTACTAAAAGTGGGTACTCATAGGAGCTTAGCAGAATAATGACCTTACATTTATATGGATAGTTACACTTAATATTGAAAAAATACATATTGCAGTGTTGATCCTGATGAGTAAAACAAGGGGTTCTCCTTGACAGATATTTTATTCAAAAAGTTATAACAGCTCAAAATTACATTTGTTGGTTGCAGTACTGCCATGACCTGAAATGTTATGGTGGAGCTGTTGCTACAGCAGTCGATGAGCAGCTCTGGTCAGTTGACAATAAACTTCCATAGGATGCTGTAGCATCAGCACCACTGTAACACGTCAGGCCATGGGAGTACTGCACCTAAATAAATGTGTCTGAGCTACAATAACCTTTGAATCAAACATCTCTTAGCAGTGGGAGATCCCTTGCTGAACTCAGCAGGATAAACTCTGCAATATATACTTTTTTCAATATTAAGCATTCTTCCCCTTTAACATCATAGAATGTTGTGTGCTCACAACTAGGTTCACAAGTGCTTACACCTAGCTTGACTCAATACTGAGCTTTCACATCTGGATTCACACCTTGTTTCACACATTGACCAGACACACTTGTGTTGCAGGGTTTGTCAATTACAGGACCTACAGCAGTTGGGGATTACAACTTGCATCATCCGGCTGGTGGGGGATGAGAGGAGTTGTAGTCCTCAAAATATGGATGTATGACAAGTGACTACCGCTATGCTGTGTACCCCACGTCACCTTGATTCTATGTGTGTGTGTTTCATCTTGATTATGTGTGTGTTTCACCTTGATTCTATGTGTGTGTGTGTTTCAACTTCATTATGTGTTTGTTTCTCCTTGATTATGTGTGTGTTTCACCTTGATTATTTGTGTGTTTCACCTTGATTATGTGTGTGTTTCACCTTAATTCTATGTGTGTGTTTCACCTTGATTATTTGTGTTTCACCTTGATTATGTGTGTGTGTTTCACCTTGATTCTATGTGTGTGTTTCACCTTGATTATGTGTGTGTGTGTTTCACCTTGATTATGTGTGTGTTTCACCTTGATTGTGTGTGTGTGTGTTTCACCTTGATTATGTGTGTTTCTCCGTGATTATGTGTGTGTTTCCCCTTGATTATGCGTGTGTGTGTTTCTCCTTGATTATGTGTGTGTGTTTCACCTTGATTCTAAGTGTGTGTTTCACCTTGATTATGTGTGTGTGTGTGTGTTTCACCCTGATTATGTGTGTGTGCGCGTGTGTGTGTTTCACCTTGATTATGTGTGTGTTTCCCCTTGATTCTATGTGTTTGTGTGTTTCACCTTCATTATGTGTGTGTTTCACCTTCATTCTATGTGTGTGTGTGTGTGTTTCACCTTGATTCTGTGTGTGTGTTTCACCTTTGTTATGTGTGTGTATGTGTTTCACCTTAATTCTATGTGTGTGTGTGTTTCACCTTATGTGTGTGTGTGCATTTCACCTTGATTCTGTGTGTGTGTGTGTGTGTGTGTGTGTGTTTTACCTTGATTCTTCTTGTGTGTGTGTGTGTGTGTGTGTGTGTGTGTGTGTGTGTGTGTGTGTGTGTGTGGGGGGGGGGTTACAATTCCACAGTGCGACCCGGACAGTAATTCACTTTATCCTATTATTAAAACAGGCCAAGTGAACACATGCGCCAAATACAGCAAGTGATCGCAGGTCACCTACCTTCTGCAGTGTTATCAGAGGACCAGAACGGACACAGACTGAACTCCAAAAAAAATCTGCAGGATAGAAAAAAGAGAATTTTATTCAAAGTGTTAAAAATTATAAGTGAATGAGTGCAACTTGTTTCTTCTAACCCTTTAAACACAAAGAGAGGTGTGCAAAGCTATACCTTACACCCATCCCCCTCTATCCTTTAAAAGGTTAAAGAGAAAGTACTGCATAAGTAGGATATATATATATATATATATAAATATATATATATATATATATATATATATATACGTTGTAGGGTTTATCTTCCTGAGTAAAATAAAAGGTATTCCCGTGCCTAAATTTTTTTTTATTGTTTTGTAGAGTTTTAAAAAATAAATGTAGCACACATCCCATCTCTCAGACCTTTATGGTTTGAGAGATATTCGTGTCTAAAGTTCTGCCTCTCCTGATATCAGCTGTAAAGCTGACAGAAAGTGATCCGTGTTGGCCGACACGAGGTGGCTCTTCAGCAGAGCTGCAAAAGCGATACTGGAAAAGAATTACTTCATTGGAATGGTCTATAAAGTGTGCTTGCAAACCAGGCACACTTTGTAGACCTTTCCAATGAAGTAATTATTTTCCAATATCGCTATTTTGGCTCTGCTGCAGAGCTGCCGGTTGGTCCTAGGAACGGGATCTCCTGCTGTCAGCAGAGCACTGATGTCAGGAGAAGGGGACGGAGGTGGGTACTTTAGAAGCAAATATCTCTCAGACCGTAAAGGTTTGCGAGATGGGATTTGTGCTACATAATTTCTTTTTTTTTTATCTACAAAACCAGAAAAAAAAAATTATGGGACATTACTGTCCCTTTAAAATGGAAGACCATGGAAAACCGCGCCCAATAAATGCAAGTTTGACCTGTAATAACTCTTCAGTGAAGTATCTCCACAGCAACAGGAGTATATGTTTTTTACCTCTCAGGAAAAAGCCTTGCGATTAAGGTGACCACATAGCCCTTTAAATTAGGGACACATGAAAATGTCATTTTGCAGGTCTGCACAGGAATCAGTAGAAGCCTTCAATGTGTGTGTTTTTAATGTGTCCCTGACTTAAAGGGATATGTGATCACCGTACCTGCAGTATGTATTTTTCCTATGTTATGCAAAACTTTCCCTTTAATGGAACAATAAAGCAGTACAAATATGCACAAATATTAACCCTTTGAATATACAATATATTATCCAAGGCATTATGACACAATGGTCTGGAGTAATCTCTATCATCATAGGGAAGTGATTCTTAACCCTTTGAGTGCTGGAGGGGTGTGCAGTGCGTACTCCTCTGGCATTCAAACGGTTAATGTTAGTGCATGGGACACACCAAAAGGTCACATTTTCAACACTTACTTTTTTATTCGCTGGTGAATATTCAGAGGCTCAGTTATTTGACTGCACTACCTGTGCTTAATTATGGATATTTTCATGTGTACTCTTTTAAATGGATGATCTTGCAACCTTAGGTAAAGGGCATTTTGAACATGTGGACTGTTCCAGGTGACATGTCAACTTCCAATTGGCTGCAGGAGTCAGCCATTTTGTATCCTCTGGGACTGACTCCACATTTTTGGTAGCCAATGAAAACCTGCAGTTTTAACAGTGTAGTATTGCAGGTGGTGGACACCCTCGACCCTCCAGCTTTTGTTGGAAGTACACTAGTTGCCCCGTTCTGGTTTATTGGGTTCGAACAAGTAGGAGTTGCCTTGTAACCAGTTAATCCCAACTCATGTTGATGATATTATAAAGCATTTAATTATCATTCATTTACAGAGTGCCATCATTGTAACCAGTTAATCCTCACTGAGGTTGATAACATTACACAGTATTTAACCATTTTAGTGTCAGCGAGGTATCCAACGCATTGCAACGGAATGCTTTGGATGGCTCTCTGGCAGTCAATGGGTTAATTATCATTTATTTTCAGAGATCTATCATATTCCACAGTGCAGCTGGCCTGTAGTTTAGTACTGCAATACTTACAGGAAAATGTTGCTGAGAAGCCATTGGGCAGCTGACATCAGAGCAAATAGTGGCTAAAATAATAAAAAAATAGAAGTGGTAAAGAACTGTACTTCATTCTCGCCCTGTTCTTCTTATATATATATATATATATATATATATATATATATATATATATATATATATATATATATATCTCAAACTCCCTGTAGCTGGGTCTTTTCTTTAGTACTGTGTGGGAGAGCTATACAAGCAGAGTTAAAGGTATAGAAATGTTTCACAAAAACAGCAGCTCCAATTAATCTTCATAGCATTATAGCCATGAAGAGTGTTATTTCAATTCTGTCAGAGTTGTAGTTCAAGAGTAATTGAATGATAAAGTATCCCCCTTCCGCCCCTTTTACCAAGTGTAAGCCACCTCCCCTCAGATGTGGAATCTGGACTCTTGACCAGACAGGTCACAACAAGGGACAATCTTCTTACTGTGATCATAATGAAAACCCTGTTCCCCCCCTTGACAGGTTCTTCAGGTTTTCCCTTATGATCACTGAAGATTGTCCCTCTGCAATCCATCCAAACAGTCTTGCTGCTCTGAGGTGAGCAGTGTTACATCAGTAAAAGGGGCGGGAGGGGGATACTTTATATCATTCAATTACTCTTGAACTACAACTATGGCAGTATTGAAACAACACTCTCCATGGCCCAAATACTATGAAGATTAATTGGAGCTGCTTTTATTCTGAAACATTACTATCTCTTTAAGAGAAAAGAAGCGTTAAAATGGCTGCAACAGTGTCTTTTTTAATAACGGTTGATGCACCTTGGTTTTAGTCTGCTGGAAAAGCAATACAAAATATATACTTTCAGAGTATGTGTTTGCCATACTTTTAACCCTTTGAGTGCCAAAGGGGTGTAAAACGTATTGCAAAGCAATGTGTTGCATAGCCCTCTGGTTCTCAAAAGGTTGAAAAGTGGGCTGAGGTGTGTGTTTATCCTTTTGAGGAGATGGCTGAGGGGCATGTGTTTTCTTGTAGTAGGAGCTGAGGTGTGTGTTTATCCTTTTGAGGAGATGGCTGAGGGGCATGTGTTTTCTTGTAGTAGGAGCTGAGGTGTGTGTTTATCCTTTTGAGGAGATGGCTGAGGGGCATGTGTTTTCTTGTGGAAGGAGCTGAGGTGTGTGTTTATCCTTTTGAGGAGATGGCTGAGGGGCATGTGTTTTCTTGTGGAAGGAGCTGAGGTGTGTGTTTATCCTTTTGAGGAGATGGCTGAGGGGCATGTGTTTTCTTGTGGAAGGAGCTGAGGTGTGTGTCTCCCACTGTGTAAGGGGAAGAGGTGTACAAATCCTCTTGATGAGGGAGTGATGTTTGTGTATTCTTTTGAATGCTCAGCGTGAATGTGTTTATGTATGTACTACTATAAGAGCCTGTGTACACGGGCCAAGGGCCAGGTGATGTTAACCCTTCATGTGCCAGAGGGGTACGCAACACATTACTGGCGCTGACACCGTCATGCACTGTAGAGACTGTCTGAAAGCACAGAATGCTCTCAGCACAGAACTCCCAGCATTCTGCACAGAATGCTCCCAGCACAGAACTCCCAGCATTCTGCACAGAATGCTCTCAGCACAGAACTCCCAGCATTCTGCATAGAATGCTCCCAGCACAGAACTCCCAGTATTCTGCACAGAATGCTCCCAGCACAGAACTCCCAGCATTCTACTCAGAATGCTCCCAACACAGAACTCCCAGCATTCTGCATAGAATGCTCCCAGCACAGAACTCCCAGTATTCTGCACAGAATGCTCCCAGCACAGAACTCCCAGCATTCTACTCAGAATGCTCCCAACACAGAACTCCCAGAATTCTGCATAGAATGCTCCCAGCACAGAACTCCCAGTATTCTGCACAGAATGCTCTCAGCACAGAACTCCCAGCATTCTGCACAGAATGCTCCCAGCACAGAACTCCCAGCATTCTGCACAGAATGCTCTCAGCACAGAACTCCCAGCATTCTACTCAGAATGCTCCCAACACAGAACTCCCAGCATTCTGCATAGAATGCTCCCAGCACAGAACTCCCAGTATTCTGCACAGAATGCTCCCAGCACAGAACTCCCAGCATTCTACTCAGAATGCTCCCAACACAGAACTCCCAGAATTCTGCATAGAATGCTCCCAGCACAGAACTCCCAGTATTCTGCACAGAATGCTCCCAGCACAGAACTCCCAGCATTCTACTCAGAATGCTCCCAACACAGAACTCCCAGCATTCTGCATAGAATGCTCCCAGCACAGAACTCCCAGCATTCTGCACAGAATGCTCTCAGCACAGAACTCCCAGCATTCTGCACAGAATGCTCCCAGCACAGAACTCCCAGCATTCTGGACAGAATGCTCTCAGCACAGAACTCCCAGCATTCTACTCAGAATGCTCCCAACACAGAACTCCCAGCATTCTGCATAGAATGCTCCCAGCACAGAACTCCCAGTATTCTGCACAGAATGCTCCCAGCACAGAACTCCCAGCATTCTACTCAGAATGCTCCCAACACAGAACTCCCAGCATTCTGCATAGAATGCTCCCAGCACAGAACTCCCAGCATTCCGCACAGAATGCTCTCAGCACAGAACTCCCAGTATTCTACTCAGAATGCTCCCAACACAGAACTCCCAGCATTCCGCACAGAATGCTCTCAGCACAGAACTCCCAGCATTCTACTCAGAATGCTCCCAACACAGAACTCCCAGCATTCTGCATAGAATGCTCCCAGCACAGAACTCCCAGCATTCTGCACAGAATGCTCCCAGCACAGAACTCCCAGAATTCTGCACAGAATGCTCCCAGCACAGAACTCCCAGTATTCTGCACAGAATGCTCCCAGCACAGAACTCCCAGTATTCTGCACAGAATGCTCCCAGCACAGAACTCCCAGCATTCTGTGCGTTTGGGCAGTCTCTACTGTGCATGATGGCTTCTGACAAACATCCTAGCGAATTATTTTATAGGATATATATGACTTTGTATACGTGTGTGTGTGTGTCTATGTGTATATGGGTGTGTTTGAGCGTATATGTGTGTGTGAGACTGTGTGTGTTCATGTGTGCATGTATGTGACTGTGTATGAGTATGTGTGACTGTGTGTGCGCATGACTGTGAATGTGTGTGACTGTGTATGTGCGAGTAAGTGTGACTGTGTGTATGTGTGTATACATGTCTTAGTGTGTGCTGTGTGTGTGTGTTGAGATGCAGGGGTGGATACATGACTCTCCCTCTTGCTTTATCACAGTGTTAATCTGAGGTGTATTTGTGCCCCTCTGAGGTGAGGGGTGAGGAGTATATGAGGAAGGGATGAGGTGAGTGTTAATCACTTTGGCTGGTACATGATGATGTGTTTATGACTGTGCGTCAGTATGTGAATGTGTGTGTGTGGTGTAAGTTGGGAGGTAGGGGATATATTTACACAACCCTTCCTCTTATTATATTGCTGTACTAATGTGTTATTGGTGCATAATACATACATTGAGAAGGCCACGGGCTCCGCTGTGGTGATGATAGGGCACTTTACACATCGCTTGGTAATCATAGAGAGTCACCCTGTGGGAGAGAAGCCAGAGACAGCATCAGTGCTAATTTCCTGACATATGCACAGTGAGATGTCCTGCTGTAGACCCAATAAAAGGGAGGCATGGAGGCCATCTTATATAAATGGGGACACTAGCCTCCACCTGCATCCAAAAATGGTGAATAAAACAAGAGTACTCCTGCTGTAGTGAGAGTTTTCACTCAGAAGTTATTACAGTTCAAAAATATCTGTTTGAAATCAAACTGCTGGCAACAGCACCAACTAGTGTCCGAAAGGAGACTTTTTTTTTATATAACGAAGTCCATGGAACACTTAAGTGATAGGAACAGCACCACTTGGTGATCACAACAGAAAACTGCAGTTTAATCAATAAAACATGTTTGATGTGTAATAACTTATGTATGAAACATCCCCTAGAAGTGGGAGTGCACTTAATAACTAAAACTTCACATGACCAGAAAATCCTAATGGCCCCTCTGAACTTTTTCCTTGCTCACTTATGCAAAATATAACATTATCAAACAGCCCTGGATGTTATGTCAGGATGACAGAACACAAACTCTGTCCTCTGCACATAGTAATCTTAACTCTTTAAAAGAGAAGTAAACTTTTTTTATGAAAACCTATATGTTATAGAGCTTTTCCTGCTGAGTAAAACAAGGTCACTTCCATTGCTGTCAGTTGTTCTATTCAACATTTATAACAGTTCAAATAACCAGGAAGTGAATTTACTGTGAGTTTACTTCCTGATAGTTCTAACTGACAGGAAGTGACTCAGCTGTGTCTATGACATTCTATGAAGAACTGCATATCGCTGACTGAAGATGGGATCTCTTGAATGAAGTATCAAGGAAAAAAATTCAACAAGGCCATTAGGATTTTCTGGCCATAAGAAGACAAGCGGGTGGTGATTATTAGGAGGTACTACGTCTCATTTAATGTGACCTCCAAGGAACTCATATGTCCCACAGCACAATTTGGAGTTGCTGGGAGAAAGACTTACTGTCTGAAAATCCCCATGTTCAGGAGCTGGGTCATCAGCGATCCTTCCACCTCTCCAAGGAACACTCCTGTCTGAGAGAGATGGAGCATACAGAGAGGAGAAGGTGAGATGTGTGGATAGTGAGGAGGAGAGGGACAGAGAGGGAGAGGATGTAAGAAGGTGGGAGATCATAAGAACAAGCATCGGAGATGAAGATGAGGAAGAGAGAGAGGATTAGAATGGGTATTGTTGAGGGGGAACAAGGTGGAACAATGAGTAAATATGGTAGACTGAGTGTTGAGAGGAGGGTAAGATCGAGGACAGGAAGGAGAGAAGGGATATAAAGGAAGGATAATGATGAGAGAGAAGAGGGTAAAGGAAAGAAAGGGAGACAGTATAGTGTGAGGGTACAGGGTGATAATAGTGAGAGAGTACAGGGAGGTAGTATAGTATGAGATTAAAGGTATGTAGTATAGTGTGAGAGTACAGGGAGTTAGTATAGTGAGGGTATAGGGAGATAGCATAGTGTGAGGGTACAGGGAGATAGTATAGTGAGAGGGTACAGGGAGATAGTATAGTGTGAGGGTACAGGGAGATAGTACAGGGAGATAGTATAGTGTGAGAATACAGAGAAATAGTATGGGAGAGAGTACAGGGAGATAGTATAGTGAGAGAGTACAGGGAGATACTATAGTGTGAGGGTACTCGGTGATAGTACAGGGAGATAGTATAGTGTGAGAGTACGGGGAGATAGTATAGTGTGTGGGTACAGGGAGATAGTGCAGTGTGAAGGTACAGTAAGATAATACAGGGAGATGGTATAGTGTGAAAATACAGGGAGATAGTATAGTGAGAGAGTACAGGGAGATAGTATAGTGTGAGGGTACAGTAAGATAGTACAGGGAGATAGTATAGTGAGAGAGTACAGTGAGATAGTACTAGTACAGTGTGAAGATACAGTAAGATAATACAGGGAGATAGTATAGTGAGAGAGTACAGGGAGATAGTATAGTGTGAGGGTACTCGCCGATAGTACACGGAGATAGTATAGTGTGAGATTACAGGGAGACAGTATAGTGTGAGAGTACAGGGAAATAGTATAGTGAGAGAGTACAGGGAGATAGTATAGTGAGAGAGTACAGGGAGATAGTATAGTGAGAGGGTACAGGGAAATAGTATAGTGTGAGAGTACAAGAAGATAATATAGTATGAGAGTGCAAGGAGATAACATAGTATAAGGGTACAGGGAGATAGTATAATATGAGAGTACAAGGAGATAATATAGTATGAGGGTACAGGGAGACAGTATAGTGAGAGAGTACAGGGAGATAGTATAGCGTGAGAGTACAAGGAGATAATATAGTATAAGGGTACAGGGAGATAGTATAGTGAGAGGGTACAGGGACAATATAGTGTGAGAGTGCAGGGACATAGTTTAGTGTTAGAGTACAGGGAGAGGAAGTGAGAAAGGAGGAGAAGAAGAACAGGTGAATAGAGGGGGAGACGAGATTAAAAAAGGTCGGGGGACAACAAGAAAGTGTCAAGGAAAGAATTAATATTATTCAAGGAGCATCCCTGACAGCACAATACTAACTTTCCTGACTACAAAAAAACAACCATCAGTGTGTGAGATGTATATACTGGCCCATATTATCCAAAGCTTCCCTGGCATCAGCCCTGGTAATTTCTAACCCCAATGATGCCCAAACCTTATTTATATAATTCTGCTTGATATTAGCAGTCAAATAGCAGGAACCATGAACCCTTTATGAGAAGTCATCAGTATTAAACCCTGTGTTTGGTCGCAGACTGATCTGTCACTGAGTTACAAAAAGAAACTCTGCAGGGAGGTGTCACTGACACCTTGGAAGTACTAGTAATCATTCCCTACAGAGTGTGTCCGGGGAGATATGTATCAGGTAGCCACAGCTGACAAATATTCCAGTAGGAAAACTGCTGTATTGTAGGTCTCTGCTCCTATAAATCGTAACTTTCACCTTGTTAATTTAACCCCTTAACGACAGCGCGGTCAGGGGGTGGGTGACTCTCGAGGACCACTGTACTTTTTTTGTAGAAAACAAAGAAGAAACAAAAGGCGCTTCCTGGTGTTATATCGTCAGGTACTGGATATTACCCCACTGCCTGATTAAATGATACTCACAAAATTAATAGCTGGATATGCACATACGTGCTAACCAGCCTTCGTGCTCAGGGATAAATGAATAGCTGTCCCTTAATCAGCTTATGTCCACTTCTGGATCTGGCTGCCACCCCACGCCTCCACTCTCGAAAGGACCAATATGTATACCGAAAAAAGAAGAACAAAAAAGAGAGGGGCGCCAATAGTGCTTAAATCAAACAAATGCAGATGCTCTAAACTTAATAAATATATTACTCACATTTGTAAATGGCTATATAGACACCTATGTGTGTATACAGCTATGATCGCTTTGCAGGGATATCTTACCGCCCTTGCCCGGTATTTCATCAATTGAAGTATATTGCAGGAATTCTCTCCGATCTCTGATAGTGTCCACTGCATTCAAAATGTGCTCCACACACACTTCCTCGAATCTTCACATAAAGTAGTTCAAAACTGGTACCAATATCCCAATGCGAGAAAAAATTATATATATAGCCGCTCCACTCAAATAATATTTATTCTTAAAATTTGTAACAATTAAGAACATCCAAGTAAAAATGTTCTTAATTGTTACAAATTTTAAGAATAAATATTATTTGAGTGGAGCGGCTATATATATAATTTTTTCTCGCATTGGGATATTGGTACCAGTTTTGAACTACTTTATGTGAAGATTCGAGGAAGTGTGTGTGGAGCACATTTTGAATGCAGTGGACACTATCAGAGATCGGAGAGAATTCCTGCAATATACTTCAATTGATGAAATACCGGGCAAGGGCGGTAAGATATCCCTGCAAAGCGATCATAGCTGTATACACACATAGGTGTCTATATAGCCATTTACAAATGTGAGTAATATATTTATTAAGTTTAGAGCATCTGCATTTGTTTGATTTAAGCACTATTGGCGCCCCTCTCTTTTTTGTTCTTCTTTTTTCGGTATACTGTACTTTTTTTGTTTTTTTCACAGATGCATTCTGGGATCGCAGGTTGGTGTGTAGTCTCACTGTGATCCCACAATTCCATGACGTGTCAGAACTGTCACTGGTCCTTACCGTTCACACCGGCGCAATGGTCCTGGCACGTCACACGTTGTTAAGGGGTTAACTGAAGGCCTACGTAGGCAGGTTTCATCCATACAGCAGACATATTTCCTTGTTTTTTTGCATTTGAACTCTAATGTAGTCTGGACCATGGGCGGATTGTCCTATCGGGGGATCGGGCATCCCCCGGTGGGCTGCTAGATCATGGGCCGGTGGGGGAGATCAGAGGATCTCACCTCACCGTCCCATGATATTTTGAAGGAGAGGTCTCTGTTGCCACAAGCACTCTCTGTGACAGCCTTCACGTTCCTTGTTAATTCAGAGCACCAGGATATGACATCATATTCTGGCGCCTGCTCTCCCATGCCGCAGAGGGACCACAAGGGGGCGTTGATAGGGACATCGGTGCAGCTAGTGGGCTGCTTTAAGAAAAAATGCCCATGCTGGTATTCCCCTACAATCCGCCCCTGTTATGAACTACCTTCCAATGCTATTTTGAAGAATGGTGGGGCTGAATAGAGCCCTAGAGAGGTGTCCAACAAGGTAAAATCATGGGTGGGGCTGGTTAAAGACACAGAGAGAGAGCCCTGCCCATGATTCTAAAGGGCCCTGTAAACATTTTCAAGGTAGTAAAATGTCCTTGACCAGTTATAGACTACAGCAGAATTCAAATTAAAAAAAGTAAATTGATCTGACTGACTGAGCTGTAAAGGACTCAGAGGGTTGAAACAGCATGCACTCCTATGCTCAATTTTTTTCTTTGGTAAGAAATTTCTAAAATGTTTTAAAAATAAAACGCAAAAGTGGACATTTTTTATTAGGTCTATTAGAAAAGCTGATAGAACCATAAACAGAGATAATTGTTATGAGATAGGAACCCACCCAGTTTGATTAACTGAAACTCTTATAACCTACTTTTTACCTAAATGATGCCGTACACTTGTATAAACAGACGGTCGATGAATAGGAAAAACACATTTATAATATATTTTGAGGTTTACGCACCTGAGAAATAATATTTAAAATGAACCCTATTCATTTTTTGACGATAATGTCCCTTTAAAACCCTTTGAGTGCCAGAGGCGGATGCAGCACATTGCAATGCAATCCATCACATATGCCTCTGGCACTCAGTGTTAAAAGGTTAAACAGATTAACAGCGATTTATTGCAAGGGTATTGTTCGTCTTTACACTGGCACTTTAATGATAAATATGTACTGCAGCGTATAATAGGATTAGACAGAATAGTGGTTGCCACTAGCATTACAGCAGCAATGAAAGAAAATGTCTTCCTACTGCCCAGTCTATCCACTCTCTATCAGACCCCACTCATCCTTTCTCTCTCCACTCACCTTCTCCTGGTCTCTGGCCACCACAATGAAGCCGTTGTTGTCTATGAGATAGCACTGCAGGGTCTGAGACAGAAAGGCAGGTGGAGAAGGGGACAATATTAGTAATGTGTTGTGCCAACACATAGTGCCCAGCCTCACCCACAGTCTCCTCTGCCAGGAAACACAGAGGATCAATGAATGACCAGTAAGATTCCGGGTAACCATCGGATAACACAGAGACTGATGTAATAAGAAGAATTGGGGGGTGGGGATTATGGGGCAAGAAAAGTCTATCAGGATCTTGCATTAATGTACAATCTATGGCGTCTATTTTGTATCTAGCCTTCATTTTATAATATGCCTGACAAAGAGACCTACGTTGTCTTGAAAACTTGCATTCGAAATCTGCTCTGTAAAAGTGTCACATTTACACTACCTGTCTCCTGCTTTTTCTATAGCTAACACGGTACCACTTTTTTTACCTATATACGAAGGGCACTTTTATAGGAAAGTATAAAACAAATTGAAAGCCATTTATTCCTAGGCAAAAGTTTCCCTTCACCTCTTAAAGGAGCAGTAAACTTTTTTATTAAAACATATATATTGTAGGGATTTTCCTACTGAGTAAAATAAGGGTACTCCCACTACCAAGAGATTCATATTTCCAGAGTTATTACAGTTTAAACCCATGTTTTTTACATTAGCAGTGCCCTCCAGTGGTCAAATTCTAATTAGATTTTCCTGTTACATTCTAATGGAGAGGAAAGTCAGAGACATACAGTTCTCCACAGAATGTGATAGAAACTGCCTGTCACTTCCTGTCAGTTAGAACTATCAGGAAGTAAACACAGTAAATCCACTTCCTGATTATTTGAACTGTTATAATTTTTGAATAAAACATCTGACAGCGATGACCTTGTTTAATTCAGCAGGAAATGCTCTATAACATATGTGTTTTCATAAAAGCAAGTTTACTGCTCCTTTAAATGCCAGAGGGGATCAATGCATTGCATATTCCTCTGGCACTAAAGTGGTTAATTCTTTTAATGATAGAGATGTTTCAGTGACAGCACCCTTTACAGTTTATAGGCTGAACTGGGGGAATCAACGTTTTTTTCATTTAAGGGCCACTTGATCAGAGAATTATATGTGAGGGCCTCATTAATTCTCTTTTATATATAACTAGCAACATGGGACGGCGTTGCCCGTCATGTTATGACCATTGGTCGCACGTGTTTGAAATGCAGACACACTGATAAACACAGACATATGCAGCATACAGGCAGACACATACCATACATCCCAAGTGTCCCTCTTTAGGAGGGACAGTCCCTCTTTGAGGGCCAAATCCCTCTTTCCCACCCTGTTGTCCCTCTTTTTAGGAAGTCAGACTGTGTGCAGGGCCGGCTCCACCTATAGGCGAGGTAGGCGCCGGCCTAGGGCGCACACGTACTGGGGGCGCGGGCATGCAGCGGAGAAGAGGTGCGCCCACACACACCATGCCAGGAACCACAACACAGTCAGGTCTGTGTTGCTACAGCGCTCCCTCATCTGGTCGGATCTTTAGTAATGCAGAGCGCGCTGGGAGTCATGATCTCCCGCCGCGCTCTCCATTACTGAAGAGAAGACTGCGCGTGAGATACAGGTATGTGATGGGGGGCAAGTTGGAGCTGAGGGGGAATAGTGGAGCTGAGGGGGCAAGTTGGAGCAGATGTGGGGCAAAGTGGAGATGATGGGGGCAAGTTGGAGCTGTTAGGGGAAAGCTGGAGCTGAGGGGGCATAGTGGAGCTGGTGGGGGCAAGTTGGAGATGATGGGGGCAAGTTGGAGCTGATGAGGGTCAAAGTTGAGCTGATGAGGGTCAAAGTGGAGCTGAGGGGGGGCAAGCTGGAGCTGAGGGGGGGCAAGTGGAGCTGAGGGGGGGCAAAGTGGAGCTGGTGGGGCAAGTTGGAGCGGATGGGGGGGCAAGTTGGAGCTGCTGGGGGCATAGTGGAGCTGATAGTGGAAAGTTGGAGCTGAGAGGGCATAGTGGAGCTGGTGGGGGCAAGTTGGAGCGGATGGGGGGCAAAGTGGAGCTGATGGGGGTAAGTTGGAGAGGATGGGGGGCAAAGTGGAGCTGATGGGGGTAAGTTGGAGCTGAGGGGGCAAAGTGGAGCTGAGGGGGCAAAGTGAAGCTGAGGGGGCAAAGTGAAGCTGGTGGGGGCACGTTGGAGCTGATGGGGGCAAGTTGGAGTTGATAGGGGCAAAGTGGAACTGGTGGGCCAAAGTGAAGCTGATAAGGGGCAAGTTGGAGCTGGTGGGGGGCATCTCTTACAGGCATCTCCAGAACAGGGGCAGAGTGGCTCAGGGGGCAGAGAAAGGACAATCATGAAAAGAGGTTGGGTATAAGTAGGCGGGGTATAAAGGGGTGGGACACAAGGGGCGGAGCGAAATGGGCGGCAAAATTAGGTTTTGCCTAGGGTGGCAAAAATCCTTGCACCAGCCCTGACTGTGTGGTGTGTATTACTTTGCTCTACAGCAATAAAGCAATAAACTTCAGTATATGTGTTTATACATTAGTCTGTGCAAATTAAATACTTTGGTCTTGAACTAAATCATTTATTCAGTTACATAAATAGCCAGTAATAGGTCATGAAATAACCTAAAAATTCGTACTAATGCCCCGCCCAGCAGCAACACCCCCAATAATATCACCTAAAACTAACGTGTCCCTCTTTGGCCCTGTGAAATGTTGGGAGGTATGCACATACACACAGTGAGCGGCAGAGACATGCAAAACACATGTACACACAGACACACTGGAGATGCACACATGGACACACATATGTAACAGAGATGTACACACACAGACACGCAACATATATGAGCAGAAACACATGTGCTCATGAGTTGTGTACCCCTCTGGCACTCAAAGGGTTAAGGTACAGAGAGGCATGTCAGAGTTAAATAGCAGTGGGAAGTGTGTTCATACCTGGGAACACTGACTTGTGAAGTCCCTAGAGGGGACTGATGTGGAGAGACAAATGGGGCAAGCTGGGTTAAAAGTGGGTGGGGCTTAATCGCGAGTAGGGGGCGGGGCTTAACAAAAATGTGGAAAAAGTGTTAGTAATAGGCTGGGGAAGGAGGAGAAGTGGGAGGGGAATGCAAGTTTACAGTGTGAGGGGTTTGAACACACTCCATGAGGGGTAAAACTTGATACAGAACCCTGTGGCAGTCAGTGGGTTAAGTGTGAATCTGATGGCTGTCTGTCCTGTGTCTTGCATGGCAAATGGTGACAGTGAAGAAGTAATTCAGCAATGAGGGCCTACCTTAACACTTTGAGTGCCATTTTGTTCCCCTGGTGATGCAGCACCGTTCAGTGGCTTTACTACAGGTCCTGCTGAGGCCACTGGGAGTCAAGGTGAGTGACTGTGTGTCAGCCATCTTTCTTTCTGGCTTTGTGTGTGTATATGGGTGTTTGGTGTTGTGTAAGTGGGGCATGAGTGTGTAATACCTGTGAACTTTTACTTGTGGAGTCCCTCATGTGGTGCTGATGTGAAGAGAGCAATGGGGCAATCTGGATTAAAAGGGGGCGGGGCTTAATCGCGAGTAGGGGCGGGGCTTAACATAAATATGGAAAAGTGTTAGTAATAGGCTGGGGAAGGAGGAGAAGTGGGAGAGAAATGCAAGTTTACAGTGTGAGGAGTTTGAACACACTCCCTGAGGGGTAAAACTTGATACACAACCCTGTGGCAGTCAGTGGGTTAAGTGTGAATCTGATGGCTGTCTGTCCTGTGTCTTGCATGGCAAATGATGACAGTGAAGAAATAATTGAGCAATGAGAGCCTACCTTAACCCTTTGAGTGCAATTTTGTTCCTCTGGTGCTGCAGTACAGGTCCTGCTGAGGCCTCTGGGAGTCAGGGTGAGTGACTGTGTGTGTGTATCAGCCATATGTATTTCTGGCTTTGTGTGTGTATGTGGTGCTGTGTGTGTGAGTGGGGGCATGTCTGTTTGGTGCTGTGTAAGTGGGGCATGTGTGTGTGTGGTGCTGTGTGAGTGGGGCATGTGTGTGTGGTGGTCTGTGTGTGTGAGTGGGGCATGTGTGTTTGTCTGTGGTGTAGGAGCAAGTGGCGGCCATATTGTTTTTTTCTGACTTTGATAGTGGTGGGCGGGCTGCATAGTGGGGGCGGGCCAACTCCCTGCATGATTGAATCACCCAATAGGAGTAGTAACTCCTGCTTTATGCCTCCCCTGGGTGTGTTTTGGCAGGCACAAAGTCTTCTTTTATATATATAGACAATGATGAATTATAGCCTGCTAACTATTCAAAATATGGAATGTTTCACCCTTTGAGTGCAAAGCAATGCGTTGCGTTCCTCCCTGGCACTCAAAGGGTTAATAATGAAAAAATATATATTGCAGTGTTGATCCTGATGAGTAATGAAGGGCTAACAGTAATACAAAAGCAGTATAATAAAATCCTATCAATTTTTTTTCATACAAAAGTGCACAGTTATAAGTCCATTGCTTGTCACTGATCTATTATGTTTAAGTCAATGAGAATATTACGGTATTAAATAGACTGAACCACTGTCAAGAACTGTAGGGTGTCTGTTACACAATGGTAGTGGTGGGAAGTTGGTACAGCCCTACTGGCCTGTCAGTTCATGTGTGCAATCTAATTAGGTCAAAAATGCTTTTGTTAAAAATCTCAGTCGGCCACACCTTGGGCTCAGAATTTGGCCTGCGGTTTGCATGTTGGATGCTCATTAGCATAGCTGGGAACTTTTAAAATTAGCTGATATTATATTACTCCTTGGCTCTTCCCATTAGTAGATTATAGGAGATACGTCCCCGCTTGTTGCAACTCAGTTTCTCCAATCTGTAATCAAATATCCTATAACTTGCTATAACTTAGAGACATCACTGCTTAAAGGGATAGTAATGTCCACAATAAAAGTTGACTCTTTATGTTAGATTTAACAAAAATAAAGTATTTGGAAAAATTCCTATCTCTCAAACCTTTATGGACTGAGAGATATCTTCCGCTAAAGTTCCCCCTCCCCTGACATCAGCTGTAACAGGGAGGGAGAGGGCAACTTTAAAGGAGGATATCTCTCACACCATAAAGGTTTGAGAGATAGGAATTTTATTTTAATAATTCGCTAGGATGTTTGTCAGAAGCCATCATGCGCAGTAGAGACTGCCCGAATGCACGGAATGCTGGGAGTTCTGTGCTGAGAGCATTCTGTGCTTTCCGGCAGTCTCTACAGTGCATGACTGCATCGGAGGCAGGACGCAGAGCAGGACCGGCCTCTTAACCCTTTGAGTGCCAGAGGAGTACGCAACGCATTGCAAAGCAATGCCTTGCATACCCCTCTGGCACTCAAAGGGTTAACACCACCCGGACCCTGGCCCATGTACACGGGCTTTTACACTAGTATGTTACAGAGCTGTTACTGCTGAATAAAACAAAGTCACTCCCACCACTGTCAGTTGTTTTATTCAATTTTAAAGCCCGTGTACACGGACCAACACTGGCGACACTGCAGTCATGCTCAGTAGAGACTGCCCGAATGCACAGAATGCTGGGAACACGGAATGCTGGCAGGTGTAGGAATGCTGGGAGCACAGAATGCTGGGAACACGGAGTGCTGGGAGTTCTGTGCTGGGAGGTGTAGGAATGCTGGGAGTTCTGTGGTGGGAGCATTCTGTGCTTTCGGGCAGTCTCTACAGTGCATGACTGCGTCGGCGGCAGGACGCAGAGCAAGACCGGCCTCTTAACATCACCCAGACCTTGGCCCATGTAGACGGGCTTTTACACTAGTCTAACATAAAGAATCAGCTTTATTTTGGGCATTACTAACCCTTGTATTTTATTATTTACATGAATTACATAAATATTTATACAAAATGGCAGATCGGGCAAACAAATGGAATATGATGTTTAATGTGGGGAAGTGTAAAGTCATGCATTTGGGAGGAAATAATCCCAATGCTACTTATGAACTTAATGGAATCATTTTAGGGGACTCGTTGCTAGAGAAAGACCTGGGTGTCCTTGTCAACCACAAATATGGAAACAGTGACCAGTGTCAAACAGCAGTAGCAAAAGCAAACAAAATCCCGTCTTACATAAAAAGAGGTATTGAAGCAAGAGTGGATAACATCATTTTGCCATTGTACAAATCTCTGGTAAGACCTCACCTTGAATATGCAGTGCAGTTTTGGGCACTATTTCTGAAAAAGGATATACTAGAACTAGAGAGGGTACAGCGAAGAGCAACCAAATTAATTAAGGGAATGGAGGACTTGATGTATGAGGAACGACTAGACAAACTTGGTTTATTTACTCTAGAGGAGACCTTATCACATTGTACAAATATATGAGAGGTCAATACAAGGATCTCTGCGGTGAGCTATTTATTCCAAGGCCTGATCAGGTGACCAGGGGACACCCCTTGAGATTAGAGGAAAGGAGGTTTAGACTTCAACAGAGGAAGGGGTTTTTTACAGTAAGGTCTGTTAAATTGTGGAATTCTTTGCCCAAGGAGGTGGTTATGGCAGATTCAATGGATACATTCAAGAGAAGATAAAATAAATTTCTTTCAAAAGGGAACATACAGGGTTATACTGTTTATTAGTAGGCAGCTCACGAAGGTCTGAAAAAGACTAACTTATTTGGTAGCAGGATAACTAGGGTATGAGGCAAAGGTTGAACTTGATGGACTCGTGTCTTTATTCAATCTAATTTACTATGTTACTATGTAATAACCCTTGTATATTACTAACCCTTGTATTTTGTATTTACACCAAAGACAAGCGGGACTTCTGTCTATGCCTTTCTGTAGAAATAGCATCAACTTAGAAACTAAAGAAGCAATTAATTAGTACAGCTCATTTAACAGGTAACACTGGACTCCCATCCCCCTGAGATTTTGACCCTCCACCCTAAGATTCTGGTCAAAACCCTGAGTTCCCAGGTATTCTCTCGGGCTAAACTCTGAACATTACCTCATCCTCACAGCTCATGGGACACCGGCCATCCACACTGCGACACTGCGGAAAAGACACAGAGGCTCATTAAATGCGCCTACAAACAGTCTGGTATCTCAATGGTGCCGCTACACAAGTATATACAGTGGGTGAATTATAGGACAAACAGACCACACAGAAGGTGACATAAAAATTCCTCAAATTCTCCTTGATTTTTCACTCCTTGAATGATTTTTTGAGAATTTATTTATAGCTGTGGCTTTTGCCATATTTGATCTACGGTACAAATAAATTCATATAATTGTGAATCAAAAACGAACCACAAGATATTTTGTATACACTCATTGAATGATAGAAAGGTCTTAAAGTGGATGTATCACCTATGCACAACATCCCCTAAATAGTTAGTTGACACATCCAATAGCATTAAAACCTTATTATTATTTTATTTTAAGCTTCCGTTTGGTTTTAATGTAACTTACAAAAGTATCTGCTGCAGACACTTCCGGGTGACTGCAGTTCTCTGTGGCTCTCCGTGGTTACAGAGCTCCGCCTCTGCTCTCCTCCCTCCTCCGATGACAGAGGCTTCTGTCAGTAAACTGGAGCGGTCTCATAGGCAGAGATCGATATCTAGCCAATGAGAGCGCTCCAGCTTACAGACAGAAGCCTCCGTCATTGGAGGAAGGAGGAGAGCAGAGGTAGAGTGTTGGGCTGCAGTCTATACGGAAGTGGCTGCAGCGCAGACTTTTATAAGTTACATTTAAACCAAACGGAAGCTTAAAATAAAATAATAACATTTTAATGCTATTGGATGTGTCATCTAATTATTTAGAGGATGTTGTGCATAGGTGATACATCCACTTTAAAAGTAGCCAAATCGTGTGCTGAACAATATATTGCTAGTGGTGCCACACTGTACTGATTTCCCTAATGGTAATGGTGTAATTCTGTACTGATTTCCCTAACGGAGATGGTGTAATACTGTGCTGATCGCAATAATAGTAATGGTTTAATATTCTGCTGATATCCCTAATGGTGTCATACTGTACTGATATTGAGATCTGTAATGGTAATGGTGTAATACTGTGCCGATCTTGCTAATGGCAATGGGGTCATACTGTACTAATCTCCCTAATGGTAATGGTGTAATACTGTACTGATCTCCCTAATATTAATGGTGTAATATTCTGGTGATAACCCTAATGGTGCAATTCTCTGCTGAACTCACTATTAGTAATCGTGCAGCTGGGCTTGTGGTACATTAATATATCAACCAATTATTGAACCTTCAGATGTTGGGGATCACAACTCCCAGCTAGCCAGACAACCCATTTTCCCAAACTAGCCAAAGAATCAATGCATTGTAGATCTCTATAGCATGTATGGAGTTAAAAGCCCCATTGAAATCAAGGGGATTTTGAAGGGTTCCCTATGGTTCAGCTGGTTTGGTCGACTTCTTCATTTATACATAAGCATTATTGTATCTAAAAAGTCAAGCTCGGAGCAAAGGATTCTGGGAATACTTACGTCAATGTCATTAGGCTGCGGAGGGGTGAAAATAGCCAGGAAGAAAAACAGTGAGAGAGACAGATACAGAGTGAGCATTTGAGTGAACAAGAAGTGAAAGGAATTCATTACCGATTCAATGCCACAGAGGCCTGCAATTTATTGCAATCAGTTGCAGGCTGCACTGGCAGGTAATTAATGAATGGTTATACAATAAAACCTGAGGCGATATATGCTTTGAGGTAGATATGCATGGTCTAATTGTATTTTTCTTAAAATGTTTTGTTCAATCAATTTTCATGTTGGCATGACAAGTTACATTGGGGAAAGTACACATTTTGTTGGACAGCCTCTAATTTTAAGCTTTATTCGTCAAACCGTTCAGTTCAAAAGTTCTAAGAGTTTGCAAATCGACATTAAAAAGAAAAAATATTGCATACAATGGAAAATACATATATATTGTGGATTGCTAAGAGATGCTTTACTCAAAATGTATTACACCTCCAAATTGCAGTTTTTGGGCGCAGTAGTACATCAATGGCCCGAAATTTTACTTGTCGCTACAGCAACCTACAGAGGGTTGTCATTGCTGAAAATAGCTGTCCATAGACTGATTTAACCTTCTGAGTGCCAGAGGGGTACACAACGCATTGCAGAGCAATGCGTTGCATACTCCACTGGCACTCAAAGTGTTAAAGTAGACCTATCACCTTGAATTTTCTTTACATATTTAAAAACTTCATTCAAAGCTGCCTACGTGTCATGTTAACCAAAAATACAGCAGATGGCTAGTTTAAGAGATATTCACACTTTTATTTCTGGGAAAAATGAAAGTGAAAATTTCCTGGTACTGCACAGAGCTTAATTAGCATAAGGAATGTCACTGAATCATTCATTAGGATATGAGATATCACTGAAAAGGCTTAATTAGCATATGAAATGTCACTGGTACTACACAGGTACCAATATTAGCCTATATTAGCATATGGTAACATGTATGAATATCTTCTTCACTGTCCATTTGCTGGCCTTTAGGCTAAAATGACATATAGGCAGTTTTTAATGAAATATGCAAATTTGAATTCAGGTGAAAGCTCCACTTTAACAACAGCACCATCATAAAATTTCAGGCCATGGAAATACTACACCCAACAAATTCAAGTTTGAGTTGAAATAACTTTATAATAAAACACCTCTCAGCATTGGGAGTACCTTGTTTTATCTCAGCAACATAAACCCAGAAGTATATATTTTTCCATATTGAGAGTTAATTTCCCTTTAAAGTGAACTACCACCCTATATAAAGTTACCCCCCCAATTATTAGGCATATGGCGACTAGCGTATTAATAGTGCTATTATCTCACACAAGTACCCATTTCTGAAGTAATCCTTATTCTTCAGAGACCGGATGCCAAGCTTGCACTCAGACATCTTGTCTTAGAGACGTGTGTACCTGCACTGTCTGTCCCGGTCTCCTCTAGGAGGCACTGCATGGTACCTTAAGGCACCGGAAGGGACTGACGGCACAGACTCACAGACGGCTCTAACACAAGAAGCATGGCTACCAAGAATAAGGATTACTTCAGAACCGGCTGCTTGTGTGAGATAATAGCACTATTAAAAAGCTAGTTGCCATATGTCTAATAATTGGGGGGCGACTTTATATAGGGTGGGAGTTCCTCTTTAACATTCAACCCACTTTAATGAAATAACAAAAGCAGCAATAGATAAAAAGTCTTTGAAATGATCTATCATAATGATAATTAAAACCATTGCTTATCTTTCAGTGCAAAGATATTAGGTCAAGGTTGGGCAATTTGAATCCCACCAGCTGGCCCTCTGGCCGGCTGAGGATGATGGGAATTGTATTCCAACAAGAGACAGAAGTTCCCAGGTTATCCAGCTATGGGTTAGGTTATCGTTGGTGTCTGCGGAGAGGAGCTCACCTACCTGCCGTGTCGCCCTCCAGAACATGCTCTGCAGCATACTAAGCTTCATCTGCACGCCGATAGCTGAAAGGAGACAAGAGATAAGCCTGAGTCATTAGATAAAGGGGAGGTCAGCGGCTCTGTGTGTCCGTGTTTAAGGAAGGCTGAGAGCTGGGATAGAATCCTTCAAATTCAGAAGCACTCAGTGCCGTTGTTGCAGACAATCAATTACAAGCAAATGCAAAAGGGATCCAAGCTTAGAATTAATTTATCATATACAATCCATTATCTCTCTGATAATAAAACCAGACCTGCTCATTAAAGGGGAAATATAACCACAAAAAAGTGGCTATTAATTTGTTTAACGCATTGGTAGGTGTACTTTAGACAACAGTTAGGTACACGTATGTAATTGTTCCTTTATATCTGCAGTTTACTGTTTATAGCCATGCATATTCAAATCTACCTCCTTACTGCAAACAATGGACTTCAATAGACCTGAGTGGATCATAAGGAACCCAAGTTATAATCTGTCTTTATCAGACTGTAAATTGAAAAAAAAACTAGCAGTATACTATAAGAGAGATCAAATGCCCAAAAACAAACACTATAGATCAGAGGTCTCCAATAAGTAGCTTGCGAGATACTAGTAGATCAAAGGCTACCAGTGAGTAGCCAGTCCAATAGGGTATCAAGTCATCTGGTTTGCCAGAGGCAGGTCCAGTGGTTGAAATCTGCCCCCAACTGGCTGCAGCCAATCTCTGCACAGTTTTCATCTGTGTTACCCACCAGTGGTCAATCAGAGAGCTGATAGTAATACAGACAGAGGCCTCACAACATTTTCATGGTTTTCCCGCCCCATTGCCATAATAGCTATGTACAGATTATTTTGCATGCTTAGTAAAGACAACTTATATAGTAAATGTTTTGTGGAATAAGTATTATCAAAGTGGGTTAAAGGGATAGTAATTCTTTGTTTTATCTTTATTTTATTTTGTAGGCATTAAAAAAACATGAAGAACATATAAATATCATATCTCAAACCTTTATGGTTTGAGAGATAGTCACAAGCAAAGTTTCCCCTCCTGCCCTTTTGACCTAGTGTAAGCCATCTCTTCTCAGATGTGGAATGCAGTCCATAGACCAGACAGATAACAGCAGGGGACAATCTTCTTCCTATGAGAACAATGAAAGCCCTGCCCCCCTTGACAAGCTTTTCGGGTTTTTCCCTTATCTTAATTGAAGATTGTCCCTCTCTGCAGTATACCTAGGCACCTCCCTTCTGCTCTGGCTGAACAGTGTTACATCAGTAAAAGGGGCGGGAGGGGGGATATTTTGTCATTGAATTACTCTTGAACTACAACTCTGACAGAACTGAAATAACAGTCTCCAAAGTCCAAATACTATACGTGTTCATGCTTCCCTTTGTGGTGGCATTTTTGTGGGCTATCATTACAACAAGCCCCATTTACCATGCTACTGAGCTTGCAGGCTCAGTAAAAGCTTTGCCTCTATTTTTCCTAAGGTACAATCTTTTTCTGTCGACACATTTTGGTGTTTCTTGCTACTGTACTGGGTTACACTGGGCATTCAAGGGGGTGGTGTGACTATGAGACGGTCTTAATAAAGATCCTAGCGAGGATCGAAATGTTGACCTTTTCTAAATAAATAGCGATTGATTGAAACTTGGAAAAGTCCTGAGAGTACTGATTGTACAATCTCTCTGACATATATACAGATATATATATATATATATATCCTATAATATAAAAGGCCAGATGTATGTTTGTCCGATGCAGTCAAGCACAGTAGAGACTGCCCAAACGCACAGAATGCTGGGAGGTGTAGTGATGCATTCAGGTAGTCTCTACTGCGCTACCCTTTGATATTATAGGATACGCCTGTGTACGCTGACTTTTCAACTAGTACATAACACATTTGAGGACCCTAGCAGCCAATGCTGCGGCCTTCAACCTTTTCCAGCTGTTGCAGAACACTACTCACATCACCCAAAACCAGATGTAGTCTCCAACAGCTGGCGAGCCAAAAGTTGTCTAGTTTTGCTATAATGTTTTGTTCCCTTTGGAGATGATAGCACAGTGATTCTCAGCGTTAGTCCTCGGGGCACACCAACAGTGCAGGTTTTCAGGTTGTTCCTTCTTAATCACAGGTGAGTAATTAGTGGCTCAGTCCTTGTGATTGATTCACCTGTGATTAATTAGGGATATATCTTGAAAACATGACCTGTTGGTGTGCCCCGAGGACTGGAGCTGAGAATCACTGTGTTAGCACAACAATGTAATCCCAGCTGAGCATATAGCATTGTGATTATTGCAGCACCATACCAGGGAACTTCTTCACTTTCAGACCCAGGAGATGGCTCATGTTCTACCAGACAGAGGATGTCAATGACAAGATCCTGGTCATTAAAAGGGGTGGGCTTAACTGGGTGGGTGGGACTTATTTATCTGTGTGTGTGCCATAAAGTGGGTGGGAAATGGCCAGAACGTGGGAGGAACAGGGTGAAAAAGAGAAGAAATCAGCCTCTGTCTCTGGAGACCCGGTAATTCAGTCTGTAAGGCAGATCCGAAGAGTTCCCAGGCACGTGCCGCGTGCTGCAACTTTTCTGCGATTGAAGCTACAGAAGTTGCAGTGATGAAGATTTGCGTAACAGCCTATTGGGTCTGCCATGCAGGCACTGACATGAGTGAATGGATAGTTGCAATTCTCACTGCAACTACCTATCACTTTAACCCATCGAGAGCCAGAGGTGTTGCTCACCCCTCTGGCACTGAAAAGGTTAAAATAATTTAACCACTTCTAATATAAGAATACATTGAGAGGCTGGTGTTCTCAAGTGGATCAATTCTGAAGCATAGCTGCACCTTCGATTTGTGTGGCAATTAATCTTCATAGATTTGAGCCATACAGAATGTTATTTCAATGCTGTCAGACTTGTATTTCAAGAGTAATTGAATGATAAAGTATCCCCCTCCCGCCCCTTTTACTGCTATAACACTGCTCACCTCAGAGCAGCAAGACTGTCTGGATGGATCACAGAGAGGGACAATCTTCAGTGAGCATAAGGGAAAACCTGAAAACTCTGTCAAGGGGGCCAGGGTTTTCATTGTTCACACAGTAAGAAGACTGTCCCTTGCTGTGAACTGTCTGGTCCCAGGACCAGATTCCACATCTGAGGAGAGCAGTGTTACATCAGTAAAAGGGGTGGGAGGGGGAAACTTTATCATTCAATTACTCTTGAACTACAACTCTGACAGTACTGAAATAACACTCTCCATGGCCCAAATACTATGAAGATTAATTGGAGCTCCTGCTTTTTGTGAAACATTACTCTCCCCTTGACCACGTGACTGCTGCAGTAATCTCTTTAACATTCAAATAATTAAAAGCCACTTTTAAATCAGTGGGGATTTTAATTTGTCCCCAGTGATGTAGTTGGTTTGCACGGAAATCGTACCCTTTCTTCTTAGTATATAATCTTCATTAACAATTACCCCTTTGAGTTTCGGAAAGGAGCTGCAATGCACTAGATACCTCTCTGGCATTCAAACGGTTAACATCGCTATTTGTCCGTCTTTCCCCTTTAAACCCTACCTTGGATGCTACAGAGAGGTCTCTAAATTACTGAAAAGCAATGATTTTTGGAGACCTGTCTGGCATTCAGGGGGTTAAACTCAACAAAAAAGAATTATTCCGAAATAAAATTCCCCCTCATTGTCACAAATATTAATTTACAAACGTCTAGCTTCCCATTTAATGTCTTAGCACTTTGAGTGCCAGACGGGTATGCAATGCATTGCTTTGCTTTGCATACCCTTCTGGCACTCAAAGGATTAACCCAGGAACAGTCAATTGCTGGACCTTCAGCTGTAGAATTGCTACTATTCCATCATCTCTCAACCAGCCAGCAGTTGCTTGGGGCATGATGGGAGATGTAGTTCTGTGCAGCGGCAGGTGAACACTTGACTACTCCTGCATTAATGTCTTACAAAGCTACGTCTCCAGCAGGCATCTCGAGAATCCTAAGGGTTAATAGCCAGACGTGCTGTGACATCTACAGATTTGCCTGGCAAGGCAGAGGTTAACACTATTCCAAGATTCCGATCTAAGAATATTCTTCTGTGCACTCTCTCTGGCTCCCCACCTGCCTCTCTCCTCTCACCTTCCCCCCTGCTCCCACCTCTCGCTCCTTCTCACCACAGAACACGTGAAATTGACCCACGTCACTCATCCCCAAATATAGGCACTATGGACAATATGCACGAAGGTACAGTGGAGCAAATCTGGGGCACACCAACTGCTTCCTAAGAAACAAATACAAAGGTCTTACCATTTAAATAGGGATTTTAACCCTTTGAGTGCCAGAGGGGTACACAACGCATTGCTATGCAATGCGTTGAGTACCCCTCTGGCACTCAAAGGATTAACCCTAGAATTCTAGAGAGGTATCCAATGCATTGCTTCACATTTAAAGGGATAGTAATACTTTATTATTACTAGGCCCCATATTGTACATATTTGTAAAATAATTTAATAGCCCCCAGGTTCAGGGAAGGGGGAGGGAGGGGGGAATTTTGCCTTCGGTTATCTCTCAAACCATAAAGGTTTGAGAGATGAACCTGGGGGCTATTAAATTATTTTCCAAATATGTACAATATGGGGGATAGTAATAATAAAGTATTACTATCCCTTTAAGGGCGTAAAAAGCCATACTTAAAATAGTGAATCCTAAATCTAAACTACCTTAATAGAAAGGCCATGTTCCCTAACTACCACTATGCCATTCTAGTAGCTTAGGGGTTAATACCATATCTCTGAACTCTCTGGATCTGACCCGAAGACTCCAATTTTCATACTTAATTACTAGATCTCCGGTGACAGAGGCTGATTCTCAGGGCTCAGCGAGTTCCCTTGTAACTCCGCCCACTTACCTATTTTAAGGGCAAACCCCACCTCCCCTTCCCTCCCACCCCAGTAAAGCCCTGCCCACTTTATGACGCGGATTGCAGCATTTGGATACTTCTATCCTTAGATTTCTGCGGAGGCTTGGGACAAGAAGGTATGGTTAATACTTAAAGGGATAGTAACACTTAAAATGTAAAACAATGCATACTGAGTCAACCAAGGGAACTCCCACTGCTGAGAGGTGTTTTATTCAAAAATTTTGGGAGATTTTATTTTATTTGATATTATTTTAGGTGTAGTAGATCAACTGCCTGAAATATTACAGTGGCGCTGTTGCTAGACCATCCTATAGAGACATAGGGTCATCTGATCTGAGCTGTATGTGTGGTGAACTGTTCTCCACTTTGTAGTATGGTGAATGATTCTCCACAAACTGTTCTCCACTTTGGAGAATGGAGAACTGTTCTCTACTTTGTATTATGGAGAACTGTTCTCTACTTTGTAGTATGGTGAACTGTTCTCTACTTTGTAGTATGGAGAACTGTTCTCTACTTTGTAGTATGGTGAACTGTACTCCACTTTGTAGTATGGTGAACTGTTCTCTACTTTGTAGTATGGTGAACTGTACTCCACTTTGTAGTATGGAGAACTGTTCTCTACTTTGTAGTATGGAGAACTGTTCTCTACTTTGTAGTATGGAGAACTGTTCTCTACTTTGTAGTATGGTGAACTGTTCTCTACTTTGTAGTATGGAGAACTGTTCTCTACTTTGGAGAATGGAGAACTATTCTCTACTTTGTAGTATGGTGAACTGTACTCCACTTTGTAGTATGGAGAACTGTTCTCTACTTTGTAGTATGGTGAACTGTTCTCCACTTTGTAGTATGGTGAACTGTTCTCTACTTTGTAGTATGGTGAACTGTTCTCCACTTTGTAGTATGGAGAACTGTTCTCTACTTTGTAGTATGGAGAACTGTTCTCCACTTTGTAGTATGGAGAACTATTCTCTACTTTGTAGTATGGAGAACTGTTCTCTACTTTGGAGAATGGAGAACTGTTCTCTACTTTGTAGTATGGTGAACTGTTCTCCACTTTGTAGTATGGTGAACTGTTCTCCACTTTGTAGTATGGAGAACTGTTCTCCACTTTGTAGTATGGAGAACTGTTCTCTACTTTGTAGTATGGAGAACTGTTTTCTACTTTGTAGTATGGAGAACTGTTCTCTACTTTGTAGTATGGTGAACTGTTCTCTACTTTGTAGTATGGAGAACTGTTCTCTACTTTGGAGAATGGAGAACTGTTCTCTACTTTGTAGTATGGTGAACTGTTCTCCACTTTGTAGTATGGTGAACTGTTCTCTACTTTGTAGTATGGTGAACTGTTCTCCACTTTGTAGTATGGTGAACTGTTCTCCACTTTGTAGTATGGTGAACTGTTCTCCACTTTGTAGTATGGTGAACTGTTCTCCACTTTGTAGTATGGAGAACTGTTCTCCACTTTGTAGTATGGAGAACTGTTCTCTACTTTGTAGTATGGAGAACTGTTCTCTACTTTGTAGTATGGAGAACTGTTCTCTACTTTGTAGTATGGAGAACTGTTCTCTACTTTGTAGTATGGTGAACTGTTCTCTACTTTGTAGTATGGAGAACTGTTCTCTACTTTGGAGAATGGAGAACTGTTCTCTACTTTGTAGTATGGTGAACTGTTCTCCACTTTGTAGTATGGAGAACTGTTCTCTACTTTGTAGTATGGTGAACTGTTCTCTACTTTGTAGTATGGAGAACTGTTCTCTACTTTGTAGTATGGAGAACTGTTCTCTACTTTGTAGTATGGAGAACTGTTCTCTACTTTGTAGTATGGAGAACTGTTCTCCACTTTGTAGTATGGAGAACTGTTCTCTACTTTGGAGTATGGTGAACTGTTCTCCACTTTGTAGTATGGAGAACTGATCTCTACTTTGTAGTATGGAGAACTGTTCTCTACTTTGTAGTATGGAGAACTGTTCTCTACTTTGTAGTATGGTGAACTGTTCTCTACTTTGTAGTATGGAGAACTGTTCTCTACTTTGTAGTATGGTGAACTGTTCTCCACTTTGTAGTATGGAGAACTGTTCTCTACTTTGTAGTGTGGTGAACTGTTCTCTACTTTGTAGTGTGGTGAACTGTTCTCTACTTTGTAGTACGGTGAACTGTTCTCCTCTTTGTAGTATGGTGAACTGTTCTCCATGTTTTGCTGTAAAGTGGCGCAACAATGGAGAGATTTAAGAATATATTCACCACTCAGCCTCCTGACTAGGGCCTCCACTCTTTAAATCCCAAAGTTCAAAATTGTACTCTTAGGTCTGGAGGATAAGTGACAAATAAAACAGTTTCTTACAATCAAAAATGAAGAATCAACAAGGCATTCGTCGTATATATAAACTTTAAATTAGCATGAATCCAGAGTAGTGTACCACAATAAATCCTTTTAGCATACACAGATGTTAACACTTATTTCTGTCTATGAGAACTCATCCCAATCACATCATATCTGAGGGGACCGTTCCCCCCAAAAAATATAATTACTTTGCAGTGTGGAGAACTGTTCTCCACTTTGTAGTATGCAGAATGGTTCTCCAATTTGTAGTACGGAGAACTGTTCTCTCCTTTGTAGTATGGTAAATGGTACTCCACTTTGTAGTATGGAGAACTGTTCTCTACTTTGTAGTATGGTGAATGGTACCCCATTTTGTAGTGTGGAGAACTGTTCTCTACTTTGTAGTATGCAGAATGGTTCTCTACTTTGTAGTATGGAGAACTGTTCTCTACTTTGTAGTATGGTGAACTGTTCTCCACTTTGTAGTATGGAGAACTGTTCTCTACTATGTAGTATGGTGAACTGTTCTCCACTTTGTAGTATGGAGAACTGTTCTCTACTTTGTAGTATGGAGAACTGTTCTCTACTTTGTAGTATGGTGAACTGTTCTCCACTTTGTAGTATGGAGAACTGTTCTCTACTTTGTAGTGTGGTGAACTGTTCTCTACTTTGTAGTACGGTGAACTGTTCTCCTCTTTGTAGTATGGTGAACTGTTCTCCATGTTTTGCTGTAAAGTGGCGCAACAATGGAGAGATTTAAGAATATATTCACCACTCAGCCTCCTGACTAGGGCCTCCACTCTTTAAATCCCAAAGTTCAAAATTGTACTCTTAGGTCTGGAGGGTAAGTGACAAATAAAACAGTTTCTTACAATCAAAAATGAAGAATCAACAAGGCATTCGTCGTATATATAAACTTTAAATTAGCATGAATCCAGAGTAGTGTACCACAATAAATCCTTTTAGCATACACAGATGTTAACACTTATTTCTGTCTATGAGAACTCATCCCAATCACATCATATCTGAGGGGACCGTTCCCCCCAAAAAATATAATTACTTTGCAGTGTGGAGAACTGTTCTCCACTTTGTAGTATGCAGAATGGTTCTCCAATTTGTAGTACGGAGAACTGTTCTCTCCTTTGTAGTATGGTAAATGGTACTCCACTTTGTAGTATGGAGAACTGTTCTCTACTTTGTAGTATGGTGAATGGTACCCCATTTTGTAGTGTGGAGACCTGTTCTCTACTTTGTAGTATGGTGAACTGTTCTCTCCTTTGTAGTATGGTGAATGGTACTCCACTTTGTAGTATGGAGAACTGTTCTCTACTTTGTAGTATGGTGAATGGTACCCCATTTTGTAGTGTGGAGAACTGTTCTCTACTTTGTAGTATGGTGAATGGTACCCCATTTTGTAGTATGGTGAATGGTACTTTACTTTGTAGTATGGAGAACTGTTCTCTACTTTGTAGTATGCAGAATGGTTCTCCACTTTGTAGTATGGTGAACTGTTCTCTCCTTTGTAGTATGGTGAATGGTACTCCACTTTGTAATATGGAGAACTGTTCTCCACTTTGTAGTATGGTGAATGGTACTCCACTTTGTAGTGTGGAGAACTGTTCTCTATTTTGTATTATGGAGGACTGTTCTCCACTTTGTAGTATGGTGAATGGTACTCCACTTTGTATTATGGTGAACTGTTCTCTACTTTGTAGTATGGTGAATAGTACTCCACTTTGTAGTATGGTGAATGGTACTCCACTTTGTAGTATGGTGAATGGTACTCCACTTTGTAGTATGGTGAATAGTACTCCACTTTGTAGTATGGTGAATGGTACTCCACTTTGTATTATGGTGAACTGTTCTCTACTTTGTATTATGGTGAACTGTTCTCCACTTTGTAGTATGGTGAACTGTTCTCTATTTTGTAGTATGGTGAACTGTTCTCTACTTTCAGACATGGAGAACTGTTCTTTGGCTGGCTGGGTATGATGGGAATTTTAGTCCCCGTCATCTGGAGGGTCTCTGGTTGTACAACCCTGCTTTAGAACAGGAAGAGACAACCAGAAACCCTCCAGATGTTGAGTACTACAATTGCAATTGTACAGCCAGGAAGGGTGGGAATTGTACTCCCCAACAGCTGGGGAGCCTCAGGTTGCCCATCCCTGTATTAGAAGCACAGGGGTTGCAAGAGGTGGGAGGCAGATCCCGCTGTACAAACAGATGGGTAATCAGGGCTGGCAATGCCAGGGTAATTACAGGGGTGACAGTCACAAGACATCCCTTGTACAATAATATCACATACGCACCCTGCAAACAGGAGAAAACAAAGGAGGTAGTGGGGGGGGGACAAACACTGAGAGACATAAATAGAGAAGAAAGGAGACAAAAGAGAAGGAAGAAAGAGAGATAATGAGAGAGAAGGGAGATCAGAAACGTATTGAGAGAAGGTGGGAGAGAAACAAGGCAAAATGGGGAAAAAAACAAACATTTAATTTCAAAAAAGTCAGAAAAAGAGATAGCAGGACACTTCTTATGGCATCCAATTAAGTGTTGTACAAAAAGATTAACCCTTTGCATCCCAAATGTGCAAAAAAGATGCCACTGATATAAATTTGACTTTTAACCCATTGATTGATCTAGTATTCGAAGGGTTAAGCAACGTAGTTATACTTCTTTTTATAATGAAATATGTGGTGTATGGATTTTACTGTTGAGTAAATTAATGGTAACGCCACTGCTGTCAGATGTTTTATTCCAGAGTTATTACAGTTTAACCTCTTAACGTTCAGTGGTCCTGGGGTAAGATCAACCTTAACCTTTTATGGACACGTGACGGTCCTGGCATATCATGGGTTGGCGAGCCATAAGGACCCATGACGTCCCAGGACTGTCATGGAATTCAGGACTCCCCATGTGGCTTCACATTGTTCGGGGAGCCCTGAATTGGATTAAAAAAAAAAAAAAATGGTCCATGGTCATTAAGTGCCGCTCGGGTGCGCGATCGGCCTGTCCTTAAGGTGTTAAGGACCACATAGACGTCATTCGGCGAGCCAGCACACGTATAGGTCAATAGATGCTCGGCACTCCACAGGGTAATAAAACAGAACAGCGACTCATATGATAAAGTAAAAACTTGCAGTTTATTGTACTAGTGTCACGGTTTATTATGACTCTCAGACACAAGTTTTAGGTAAAAAAAAATCAATTTTATTGAAATAATAAATGATAACTTAGGATGGCAATAACATACATATATATATATACAGAATATAGCACAGACAGAAGGCAGACTCTACCGGTCCTGTCAATATACCGGACAGGACAGTCTTTAGGCTCTACCGGCCTTGCCAATACCGGGTAAGGCAACCTGCAGATGGAATAGCATAACGGTTTTACCGGCCTTACCAAATTACCGGGCAAGGCAGCCTCAATAGATACACAATGTAGGCTCTACCGGCCCTGCCAATACCGGGTAAGGCAACCTCAGATGGAATGTGGCAAAAGGTTCTACCGGCCTTACCAATACCGGGCAGGGCAGCCCAGAGATAATAGCAGCAGTCAGATGGAACTGGCAAATTAGCAGAATCGTTAAGCAGCAAGGCTTTGGAGCAAACCAGCGTCCGCACGCTGGAAACAACACTGAATAGTATAGCCGTTAGGCTTAGCGAGCAAACCAGTGACCGCACACTGGAGAAACAAGCGAGTAGTATAGCCGCAAGGCTTAGGAGCAAACCAGCGTCCACACGCTGGGACCAACACAGATTTGTATAGCTGAAAGGCTTTGGAGCAAACCAGTGACCGCACACTGGTGTAACAAGTGAGTAGTATAGCCACAAGGCTTAGGAGCAAACCAGCATCCGCACGCTGGGACCAACACAGAATTGTATAGCTGATAGGCTTTGGAGCAAACCAGTGACCGCACACTGGTGTAACAAGCGAGTTTGTATAGCCGCAAGGCTTAGGAGCAAACCAGCGTCCGCACGCTGGGACCAACACAGATTTGTATAGCTGAAAGGCTTTGGAGCAAACCAGTGACCGCACACTGGTGTAACAAGCGAGTTTGTATAGCCGCAAGGCTTAGGAGCAAACCAGCGTCCGCACGCTGGGACCAACACAGATTTGTATAGCTGAAAGGCTTTGGAGCAAACCAGTGACCGCACACTGGTGTAACAAGTGAGTTGTATAGCCGCAAGGCTTAGGAGCAAACCAGCGTCCGCACGCTGGGACCAACACAGAATTGTATAGCTGATAGGCTTTGGAGCAAACCAGTGACCGCACACTGGTGTAACAAGCGAGTTTGTATAGCCGCAAGGCTTGGGAGCAAACCAGCGTCCGCACGCTGGGACCAACACGGAATGTAGCAATGTCACCAACGCGACCAGGCAGAAGGTCGCCAGGATACTGAAGACAGGTGATGAGATGACAGGAACCAGCAACGATCAGTCAGGTCAGAAAACAGCAGAGAAGTTCAGCAGGAACTGCAACACCAGAGACTAGGCCGGAACCAGGACTGGAAGTACTTCAGTATGCAGGAAACACTGGAACAGTAGAGATCAGGAACTCAGGAACACATGAGATCAGGAACTCAGGAACACTGGAACAGAGGCCCAGCTATCACTAGCATAGTGATAGCAAGAAGGTCAGAAACAACACGAAAGGGCACTCAAAGGGTGCCCAATCCAGGTTTAAATAGTCAATAAGAGGCGGGCTATCTGCAGACAGCCAATAGAAGCCCCCTACTGGTGACAGACAAGTAACTGCAGCAAATCACGGGCACCGTGATAGTACCCCCCTTTCAAATACCCCCTCTCCTAGAATAGGGTTTAGGTTTCTGCGGGTAATTGGCATGAAAGGCCCTAGTTAACCTAGGTGCATGAAGGTCCGTACTATCCACCCATGATCGATCCTCAGGACCATACCCTTTCCAATGTACCAGGTACTGCACCCTTCCTCTAAGCCTACGGGAATCAATAATGCTCTGAACCTCGTACTCCTCCTGGCCCTCGACCTCAACAGGTCCTGGCACCACAGGTGTGGTAGTATAGCGATTGCAAACCAGAGGCTTAAGAAGGGACACATGGAACACATTATGGATACGCATGGATGCAGGTAGGTCTAGTGCATAGGAGACAGGGTTAATTTTGCGAATAACTCTGTATGGACCAATAAACCGAGGAGCCAACTTATTAGACGGAACCTGCAGCTTGAGATTTCTGGAGGAAAGCCATACTCTATCCCCAACCTGAAAGGAAACCGCTGGAAGCCTTCTGCGATTAGCATGGCGCTGATGACGCTGAAATGACTGACCAAGTGCCCTCTGAACTTGTGCCCATGTGGAACGGAGTTGCTCGATATGCTCATCCAGAGCTGGAATCTGTTGCGTCTGAAATGAGTCTGGAAGCAAACAGGGCTGGAACCCATAATTAATCAGAAACGGAGAGCTCCCAGATGAAGAATTGACCGCACAGTTCCTGGCGAACTCTGCCCAAGGCAACAAGTCGGACCAATTATCATGATGGTCAGTAACGAAACAACGGAGAAATTGTTCCAAGCCCTGATTAGCTCGTTCAGCGGCTCCATTGGTCTGGGGATGGTAGGCAGAGGAGAAGGACAGCTGTATGCCCATCTGTTGGCAAAATGCCCTCCAAAATCTAGACACAAACTGGCTCCCCCTGTCAGACACCAGTACCCTAGGCACTCCATGCAACCGGAATACTTCTCTGGCGAACACCATTGCCAATTCCTTCGCTGAAGGAAGACCACGGAGGGGCACGAAATGAGCCATTTTAGAAAACCTGTCCACCACCATGAATATAAAGGAGTACCCCTTCGACATAGGCAACTCTCCCATAAAATCAATGGAAACATGAGACCAGGGGCGTTCGCCATTAGGCACCGGTTGAAGCAAGCCCACAGGGAGATGTCTCGGGGTCTTAGCGCGGGCGCAGGTGGCACAGGCATTCGTAAATTCGGCACAATCGTTTCTCATGGAAGGCCACCAAAATAACTGAGAAAGGGACCATAACAATTGGTCTCTACCAATATGTCCCGCAGCCTTAGAGGAATGGTAGGTTTCGAGCAGCCTAGTACGAAATGATTCAGCGACAAAACATTTGCCCACTGGGGTTTCATGGGGAGCGGACCCCTGAGAGGCCAGGATCTCCTCCCCTAGAGGAGAAGTGATACTCGTGCGTATAGTAGCCAGTATTCTATCAGGTTGGATGATAGGAGCTGGTGCTTCCACTCTGTCACTGTCGGCCTCAAATTGTCTTGACAGTGCATCAGCCCTGATATTTTTTGACCCTGGTAAATATGATACAATGAAATTAAATCGAGACAGGAACAGTGCCCACCTGGCCTGACGAGAGGACAATCTCTTGGCCTCCGAGAGATAGGTCAGATTCTTATGATCTGTTAGGATTAAGACAGGATTCTTAGTACCTTCAAGCAAATGACGCCATTCCTTAAGAGCAAGGATAATGGCCAATAATTCTCTGTCACCTATCTCATAGTGGCTTTGAGTGACAGTCAACTTTTTAGAGAAAAACCCACAAGGTCTGAGAGTTCCACCTTTCTCGTGTCGCTGCGAAAGTACTGCCCCGACCCCAATATCTGAGGCATCAACCTCTAACGTAAATGGAAGTAAAGGATTGGGGTGGGATAACACAGGAGCCGCAGCAAATGCCAGCTTCAAATTCTCAAAGGCTTTCTCAGCAGATACCGGCCAACAAGAAGGATTAGCACCCTTGTGCGTAAGATCGGACAGAGGTTTGACAATGGAAGAAAAGTTCTTAATAAACCTCCTATAATAATTAGCGAAACCCAGGAAACGCTGTATGGCTTTAAGACCCTTGGGTTTAGGCCATTGTAGGACAGCTGACAACTTTTCTTTGTCCATGGCAATGCCATCATTGCCAATTATGAACCCCAAGAATGGCACACTGGTTCTATGAAACTCACATTTTTCCATTTTACAAAATAATTTGTTCTCACGGAGTCGTAGCAATACTGCGGATACATCTTTGATGTGCTGTGCCATGTTTTGGGAGTAAATCAGTATATCGTCGAGGTACACCACAACACATGTCTGTAACATATCTCTCAGAACATCATTTATCAGTTCCTGGAAAACTGCGGGTGCATTACACAGCCCAAAAGGCATTACTAGATACTCGTAGTGCCCAGCTCGAGTATTAAAGGCAGTTTTCCACTCATCACCTGCTCGAATGCGAACCAGATTGTAAGCGGCCCGTAGGTCCAACTTGGTAAATATCGAAGCGCCCTTAAGCCTGTCAAAAAGCTCGGTGATGAGTGGTATTGGGTATGCGTTTTTTGCCATTAGTTTATTCAAGTCCCGGTAGTCAATGCATGGTCTTAATTCGCCATTTTTCTTTTTTACAAAAAAGAACCCAGCCCCAGCTGGAGAGGTAGATTTACGTATGATCCCTCTAGCAAGGGCATCAGAAATGTAATCCTCCATAGCCTTATTTTCATCACAAGATAATGGATAAGTGCGTCCTTTTGGAGGTACTGCACCAGGCTGCAATTCAATGCAACAATCATAAGGTCTATGCTGGGGTAGCATACTAGCCTCTCCTTTGCTAAAAACATCGCCAAACTGTTGGTACACATCCGGCATAGCAGAGGAGGTGCACATGACCTTAATAGGCTGGATGACGCACTTGTCCATACAAAACTGGGACCAAGCAGCAATTTCACACTTTTTCCAATCGAATTGTGGGTTATGTAACTGTAACCACGGAAATCCCAATATCACCGCATGGTGCGGGGAATTAATCAGTTGAAACTGCTGCTCTTCTCTGTGAAGTGCCCCAATAGTCATAGACAATGGCATAGTTTCAAATATAACCTGAGGCGGTTCTAAGGGTCTACCATCAATCGCTTCAATAGTCAAGGGGTTTTCTCTTTCAATGCGTGGAACTCCGTGCAATTCAGCAAAGGTATTATCCATAAAATACCCTGCTGCACCGGAGTCAACCAAGGCCAAAACCTCCACAGAGCGTTGTGCCCAAGACAATACCACCTGTATGGTGGGTTTCATTATGCCCGACACTGGGGACGATTGTACACCACCTAGGGCCTGTCCCCCAAGATACCCTAGGTGTGTGCGTTTCCCGGACGTACCGGACAGGAATTTAGCAAGTGCCCTTTTTTACCGCAGTATAAACATAACCCTTGTTTTTTGCGATATAGTCTCTCTGCCTTGGATAGTCTAGTGAAGCCTATTTCCATAGGTTCACTTGTTTCCCGTACTGGTTCACTAGACTTCAATGCCAAGGGAGGGATGGGTGGGCAAAACATGCTACTAGGCTCATTATTTTTTGACCGTAACTTACGATCTCTGGCAATTGATCTCTCACGTATTCTGGAGTCAATTATCATAACATACTCAATGTAATCATCTAGATCAATAGGTAGATCTTTAGCAGCGATTTCGTCTTTAATGTGGTCATTCAGGCCTTGAGAGAAGGCTGCCAATAATGCCTCGTTATTCCAACCTACCTCTGCTGCCAATGTGCGGAATTCGATGGCATAGTCGCCCACTGTACGCCTGCCCTGTTGTATCTCCATAAGGCGTTTGGCAGCAGAGGTGGTTCTACCAGGAGGCTCAAACACTCTTCGAAAGGAACGCACAAATTCACTAAAGTTCTTAGTACAAGGTTTAGCATTCTCCCACAAGGGGTTAGCCCAAGCCAATGCTCTGCCAGTGAGCAGTGATATCGTGAACCCCACTTTACTACGATCATTGGGAAATGCGTGTGCCGTCAATTCCATAAAGATTTCGAGTTGATTGATGAACCCTCTGCAGAGACTAGGGTCACCATCATATCTTAGCGGCAAGGGTGCAGAAGCCGTTAACCCTTTAACAGTACCCCCTAGGGGTCTGCTGGTATCACTTTCCGGTGTCTGACTTGGCGAGACCACCGGGCTAGAGCTAGATTGGTCAGCAGGTACCGTGCGTTCAAGGATCGTTTGAATTGCAACTGCCAACTGATCCAAACGTTGCTCGAGCACATCCATCCTCCAATGGATATTCTGTGCGTTACCTTTACCCTTGCTGTCTGAGGTCATGGCCCTTTCGTACTGTCACGGTTTATTATGACTCTCAGACACAAGTTTTAGGTAAAAAAAAAATCAATTTTATTGAAATAATAAATGATAACTTAGGATGGCAATAACATACATATATATATATACAGAATATAGCACAGACAGAAGGCAGACTCTACCGGTCCTGTCAATATACCGGACAGGACAGTCTTTAGGCTCTACCGGCCTTGCCAATACCGGGTAAGGCAACCTGCAGATGGAATAGCATAACGGTTTTACCGGCCTTACCAAATTACCGGGCAAGGCAGCCTCAATAGATACACAATGTAGGCTCTACCGGCCCTGCCAATACCGGGTAAGGCAACCTCAGATGGAATGTGGCAAAAGGTTCTACCGGCCTTACCAATACCGGGCAGGGCAGCCCAGAGATAATAGCAGCAGTCAGATGGAACTGGCAAATTAGCAGAATCGTTAAGCAGCAAGGCTTTGGAGCAAACCAGCGTCCGCACGCTGGAAACAACACTGAATAGTATAGCCGTTAGGCTTAGCGAGCAAACCAGTGACCGCACACTGGAGAAACAAGCGAGTAGTATAGCCGCAAGGCTTAGGAGCAAACCAGCGTCCACACGCTGGGACCAACACAGATTTGTATAGCTGAAAGGCTTTGGAGCAAACCAGTGACCGCACACTGGTGTAACAAGTGAGTAGTATAGCCACAAGGCTTAGGAGCAAACCAGCATCCGCACGCTGGGACCAACACAGAATTGTATAGCTGATAGGCTTTGGAGCAAACCAGTGACCGCACACTGGTGTAACAAGCGAGTTTGTATAGCCGCAAGGCTTAGGAGCAAACCAGCGTCCGCACGCTGGGACCAACACAGATTTGTATAGCTGAAAGGCTTTGGAGCAAACCAGTGACCGCACACTGGTGTAACAAGCGAGTTTGTATAGCCGCAAGGCTTAGGAGCAAACCAGCGTCCGCACGCTGGGACCAACACAGATTTGTATAGCTGAAAGGCTTTGGAGCAAACCAGTGACCGCACACTGGTGTAACAAGTGAGTTGTATAGCCGCAAGGCTTAGGAGCAAACCAGCGTCCGCACGCTGGGACCAACACAGAATTGTATAGCTGATAGGCTTTGGAGCAAACCAGTGACCGCACACTGGTGTAACAAGCGAGTTTGTATAGCCGCAAGGCTTGGGAGCAAACCAGCGTCCGCACGCTGGGACCAACACGGAATGTAGCAATGTCACCAACGCGACCAGGCAGAAGGTCGCCAGGATACTGAAGACAGGTGATGAGATGACAGGAACCAGCAACGATCAGTCAGGTCAGAAAACAGCAGAGAAGTTCAGCAGGAACTGCAACACCAGAGACTAGGCCGGAACCAGGACTGGAAGTACTTCAGTATGCAGGAAACACTGGAACAGTAGAGATCAGGAACTCAGGAACACATGAGATCAGGAACTCAGGAACACTGGAACAGAGGCCCAGCTATCACTAGCATAGTGATAGCAAGAAGGTCAGAAACAACACGAAAGGGCACTCAAAGGGTGCCCAATCCAGGTTTAAATAGTCAATAAGAGGCGGGCTATCTGCAGACAGCCAATAGAAGCCCCCTACTGGTGACAGACAAGTAACTGCAGCAAATCACGGGCACCGTGATAACTAGATTAAAAAACATGGATCACACTGGAGAAAAAAATACACACGCTCCTACTCTAACGCGTTTCACTCCTGTTGGTGCTTACTCATAGATAATCACGCCAACTTAGTAACGGGTATTTACATTTTCTGTGTAAAACAATTAACTCCTATGATTGGATAAAAACAATTTCAGAACATGTGTAAAGAAAAAAGACCCTATACGGATCCCCGTAAGGGCAAAAAGATAGGAAAACCATGCAAATACAAACCAGTTAGGCATACATAGAAGACTCATTCAATCCAGAGGAGGCTATACTGTATTACCGATATCCCATTCTGAATTTAACCCATTGGGTACTCTGGTATGCAGTTTAAATATCCAATAAGCTTCTCTGCGCGAGATCAGTTCTATAATATTGCCTCCTCGAGGAGGCGTAACAACACGTTCGATACCCTTAAATGTGACAAGAGAAACATTTCCATCATCATGTTTATCCAGAATATGTCGGGATACTGCTGAGTCCCGGTTCTTCACATCTACCTTATAAAGATGTTCACGCAATCGTTCCTTCAGTGGGCGAATTGTACGTCCCACATATTGTGCATGACAAGCCCCACAACTAAATAGATATATAAAAAACTGTGTACTACAATTCACATATGCTGCTATAGGGAACGTTTCTCCTCCCACCGTAGAATTAAATGTCAGATTAACTTGGATGTGTGAACACACTCTACAAACCTGACTTCCACATTTATAACAACCCACATGTCTCAGCCAAGTTGGGCAATGTTGTTTATAGCTAAAATAACTTGTAGAGATTCTATTCCCAATTGTACATCCCCTCTTGGCCACAAATTGGCACCCACCAGACAAGATCACAGACAGTCTGGAATCTGTATTTAAAATTGGCAACAAAGATTCAATAATATGACGTATCTGGTTAAATTGTGTGCTGTATTGTGTAATAAATCTAACTCTCTGGGTCTGATCCCTTCTCCTCCTCGAGCGTTGGAATGACTGTGACAACAGCATCTCCCTATCCTGATTTCTGGCAAAAGAGTAAGCCCAATCCACGTCCTGAACAGAATAACCCCTGCTGAGGAATTTATCCCTAAGGGCTATAGCCTCCCGGTCATAAAATGATAGATCTGTACAGTTATGACGCAGGCAGATAAATTGTCCCCCAGGGATATTCCTAACAACATGTTTGGGATGACAGGAGGTGGCATGGAGCAAACTGTTGCCTGAATTGGGTTTGGTATGGATGCTGATGTCTATCCCTCTGCTCCGATCCAAGAATAATGTCAGATCCAAGAAATTGATTTGAGTATTGTGAAAATCAAAGGTAAATCTCAGATTATGATGGTTGTCATTAAGAAAATCCAAAAAGCGGACAGCGTCATCCCTGGACCCCTCCCACACAAACAGGAGAACATCTATGTACCTGTGATACCACTGAATGTGGTCTCCGAAGGGGGTTCGTTACTAAGTTGATGTGATTATCTATGAGTAAGCACCAGTAAAATGTGATAGAGTAGGAGCATGTGTATTTTTTTCTCTAGTGTGATCCATTTACTTTATCAAATGAGTCGCTGTTCAGTTATATTACCATGTGGAGTTCCGAACATCTATTGACCTATACTGTTATTGGGACCTTGGATCGTCTCTGCTAGAGCACCTGCCGATTGTATACTGAGACCGGTAAGCACAGTTACGTGTGTCCCTTCAGATTTTTTGGAGTGAACCATGTATGGGTATAGGAGCTAGATAGGAGTACTTTCGCACGCACCACCTATCTGTATATGAGTCAGCACATGTGACTGATCATGCGTACCGCCTCGCCAAACCAGAGTCTGAAACTGACTGTTCCTGTCTTGAATAAGTCAGTTTCAGACTCCTGTGGTGCTCACGGCGTTCCAGCAGGAACACTGTAAACATAAAACCCATGATGTGCCAGGGCCAGCACTGATCCTTAACACACCATCGTGTCAGTACTACCGCCAGTTATCAAGGGATTAAGCTATTGTTTACATTAATTCTGCCCTCTAGTGACCAGAACATTCACCTACAATTCACCTCTGTCAATGTTATGGAAAAATGTGTCTGGCGACGTGTGTCGATCACTTCACCATGGAGAATTTGTCACACTTTGCCATATGAGCTAAGATTAAGTATGTAAGTGGAGGGGTGATGTAATCATTAGTATGAGGGGTTGTCAAGCTGCTGGTGATGTGTAAGGGATGCCCTACCTAACACATAGCAAACATTACGACAATCCTGAAGTCTGAGCGCATACTCTCAGCTCTCCCACTTACCCAGTGGGAGAGACGAGCGGATCATATTAACACAGAATTTGACGGCAGATAAGAACCATTTGGCACATCTAGTCTGCCCATTTTTCCTCTGCCACTCAAAGGGTTAACAGTTGACTGTAAGTAGAGAATGGCAGAGAAATGGTGATACGTTATTGCTTCCCTGCCATTCTCACAGTGATAAGACAAGCCTGCCAAATTATGTCTATGCCTATTAGAACCCTTTGAATGCCACAGGGGTGTGCAATGCACGTCCGTATGGTATGAAAAAATTGAAGAAGGTCAACTACTGTCTTTGCTCTCCAGTAGACAGCAAACTGTCCCCTGCCCAACAGAGAGCTATAGGGAGACCCCAGGTTGGGGATGTTGGGCCTGTGAACTCCGACAGCATAAACAGCTATTGGAGGTTAGTGCATGTGGGGATATGCCATATTAACACAAATACACACTCGCATGAATCCAGAAATGGAACATTAAGCTGCATTTTAATTTTCAAAAGGGTCATCATTGAACTAGTCACTGGAAAACTGAACACCTGTCGAAGGTGCGGCTGATTCACGGCGATGTTGGCATATTTGCGAAGCAATGAGTTGGTGACCTCTCTTGCATTCAAGGGGTTAAAAGTCACATTCAGAACAAAGGAATTTGGGGAATTGTTATTTCTCCTCCCTGGTGAAAATGGTTTGCTCCAGAATTGCTCCTGAGTTCTTTTGTGAACAAGGGTCTTAACCCCTTAACGACACATGATGTATATGTACGTCATGAGGTTGCAGTCCCTAAAGGACCAAGGACGTACATGTATGTCATAGAATTCAAGGCTGCACGCCGTTCGGGAGTCCGGAATCTGATAGGTAAAAAGAAAAAAAATGCTCCGTGGTCCATAAGTGACCGCCGCATGCGTGCACGGCCGGTCCTTAAGGGGTTAAATGGTAACCTATTTGGGGTTTTTATTTGTGGATATTAGTTAAAAACAGCACTATTAATATATTTTATCCACCACTTCGATGCTCATGATATTTTCAGCGCACCGCTGAAGGCAGGGTCTGCCAGAGAATCATTTAAATAATGGATACATCTACAAATACATGCTGCAGGCTTGCATTTTAACCAGCGCACACTGGCAGAATGCATTTTGCATAAATGTTGCACATTAAAAGAGAGATGCAACATTCATTAACCCCTTAAATGCCAGAGACATCTCAATCGCATTATAAAGCTGCTAGTACATTTTGTGGGGTTAGGAAAATACCTAAAATAAATGTTTATTTGTACATTATTAACTGGTTGGGGTTCATCAGTATTGTAGTTCAACAGCAGCTGGAGGTCAACAGATCACTATAAAGTTTAGCTCTCCAGCTCTTAGGACTACAATTGCCATCATCCATTGGCTCCCTGGGAATATTGGGATTTGTAGGTCCTAAAAGTTAGCAGTCCAAGGACGGAGTATTCATGAGCTGTGCTTTGTAGATAGTGGGCATAACTGGGAACTCTTCAGATTTACCCCCGAGACTCCAGTTTTGACTCTGAATTACCGGGTCTCCGGGGCAGAGGCGAATTTCCCGGATGTGGGGGGTTTCTGCTACTTCCCAGTGTGTTTCTCCCACTCCCCGCCCTCTTCTCCTCCTTCCCCAGCCTATTTGTTATAGTTTTTCTTTACTATATAAGCTCCACCCCATAATCATAACTAAGCCCCACCCATTTTTGCCACAAATCATGTCATTTTTCTCCTCCAGCAGCACCATATCAATCCCCTCTCTGGGGAGTCCTCAACAACAAGTTCCCAGGTATCATAGCGGGGGAGATTCACTAAGCGGTGATCACTTCTCCAGTTCCTATGTTATTCTATGGAGACTATGCACTAAGATCTCTAAAGCTGAAGAAATCTTAGTGCACGGGCTCCATAGAATAACATAGGAACTGGAGAACTCATAAACTGGAGAAATAATCTACACTTTATCACCTTTTTAGCAACACTTAATCAACACCGCAATGTTTGTTATTCTTAATACCCCCTTAATGACCACCAGATCCATGAGTGGGTGGCTGTTAAGGACCACAACCTTTTTTTCTTTTTTTTTGTCGCAATGAATTCTGGGATGGCAGATCTGTGTGCAGCCTCTTTGCAATCTCAGAATTCCATGATGTGCTAGGACCCTCACCAGTCTTTAACGCCTGGGTCGGTGTGACGGTCCTGACACGTCATGTGACATTAAGGGGTTAACCCCTTAGATCTGGAATTGGTAACATGAGGCCCTCCATTTGTTGTGGACAGAATTGCCCAACCCTGCTTAAGATGCACACTGCGTTGGAGACCTCCCTTGCAGCCAAATGGTTAAAGTGAGATTAACCCTTTGAGTGTCGGGGGGGGGCGCAACACTGTACCCCTCTGGCACTCAAAGGGTTATGTTTATTTATGGAGACAGTTCCTCTTTAAAGAATATTCTTATTACTGCTTTTTAGTTATTGATTTTAATACAATATATTTCAATATTTAAGCTGTTATGTTACTTCTTCACAGATTCAGATTCCCTGTTGTTTCGGATCTGTTATATTTTCATGATGACTGACGGCAGTTTTTTTGATTCTACACGTTTTGTTTATTCTCGTATTTACACGCATCCATTTTAAATTGATTTGCCCCCAGGAGATCGTGCCATCCATGCGAGAACTCATGCACAGAAATCTTATTAACGTATTCTCATTTCTCATACAACAGGACCAAGTGAGCAACACGCAGCCCTCCAGCTGTTGTCGGACTACAGTTCCTTTCCCATCGTCCTCAGCCAGCCAAATGATTTCACCCCTTGAGGACAGCAGGTGGGGGCAACTCACTGCTTTGCCATTTCGTTGAGCACCCCTATGGACCTCAAAGGGTTAACAGAATAGTTTACTTTCCTAAGAATAGGGTCCCTACCTAATCTCTTTAAAGGAGCAGTAAACTTTTTTATGAAAAAATATATATTGAAGGGTGTTTCCTGTTGAGTAAAATAAGGGTACTCCCACTGCTGAGAGGTGCATAAAGTTTAAATCTATCTTTTCTTACATTAGCAGTGCTCCCTAGTGGTCAAATTCTAATTTGATATTCTGTTACATTCTAATGGAGAGGAAAGTCAGTGACTTACACTTCCCCATACACTGTGATATAAACTGCACGTCACTTCCTGTCAGAACAATCAGGAAGTAAATACAGTAACTTCACTTCCTGGTTATTTGAACTGTTATAAGTTTTGAGTAAAACAACTGACAGCAGTGGGAGTGACCTTGTTTTACTCAGCAGGAAAAGCTCTATAACATACGTGTTTTCATAAAAAAACATTTATTCCTCCTTTAACGCTTAGAATGTCAGAGAGGTATCCAAAGTTGCAATGCTTTGGATACCTGTCCAGAACTCAGACCGACTCACCTGTTCTTAATCGGGGAAATGCTTAAATCCTGGCCTGTTGGTGGCCCTTGAGCACTGAACTTGGACAGCTCTGCTTTAAACCTTTGAGTGCCAGAGGGGTACACAACACGTACCCCTCTGGCACTGAGAGGGTTAAGCCTCCCACTGATGATCACAGTCCACCCTTATACCTCCCAACATTTCAAATTGACAAAGAGGGACACTTAGGGGGAGTTGATGGGGGTGTGGCTGGGGCATTAGTCAGGATTTTTTGGCTATTTAATGACCTATTGACACCTACTTGTGTAACCTAATAAATGACTTATAACAGTATCAAAGTATTTTATTTTCACACACTAATTTACAAACACATATACTGATGTTTAACCCCTTAACGACCAGCGGTCGCGGGGTGAGTGGTCCTTTAAGGACCAGATAGAGAATTTCGGCGTGCCGCCCCACGTGACTGATCACTTGGTGCGGCACGCCGAACTGAGGGACTGAAAGCGATCGCTCCGGTCTTGGAGCGATCAAATTCAGTCCCCGGTATTACTCACCGCGTTCCTGCAGGAGCGCGGTGAGTAATAGTACGTGACGTACCAGGACCGTCACTGGTCCTTAAGTACCGGACCAGCGTGACGGTCCGGGTACGTCACCGGACTCTAAGGGGTTAAACAAACATTAATGTGAGTTTTATTGCTGTAGAGCAATGTAATACACTTCTATACACAACACACAGTCTGATCTCCTAAAAAGAGGGACAACAGGGTAGGAAAGAGGGACAGAGGGATTTGAGTCTAAAAGAGGGGCTGTCCCTCCTAAAGAGGGACACTTGGAAGGTATGCACCCTACTTGCGGAGAACCCTGAGTTGAGAGTGCTGGGTGCAATTTCAACAGCTGACATCATCAGAGTAGAGGAAACTGAGAGCAGATACTTTTCCTGTTGCCATAGCAACATACAAAAGCTTGATCCATAGTTCTCACTATATCAGGTTTGTGAATAAGAGGTGTGAGAACAAAAATAGTAGTGACATATATAATTTAATTTTTCTCATTAAAGTGGGCCTGTCATGCCTATATATTGTTCTAACCATTAAAGCGGAACTATCACCTACATTCAAACTTTTATAGTGGGTTTTAATAGTTAACCCAACAATAGAACTGGGTGTATTTTATAAAAAAATTGCTTACAAGTGCAGATATTAGCCCGTCAAAATTGGGCACTTCCGTGTTCTGCGGGACTGAATGTCCCGCTTGACTTCCCAGCTGCTCCAGGGAGCGCATTCACGATCCCCTTCGAAGCTGGGTTTCTGTGCTGTAGCATTACAGCAAACTCCGTGTACAATGCTACTGAGGTTGTAACCCCAGTAGCATTGTACACGGAGTTTGCTGTATTGCTACAGCACAGAAACCAAGCTTCGAAGGGGAGCGTGAATGCGCTCCCTGGGGCACCTGGGAAGTCAAGCGGGACATTCAGTCCCGCAGAACGCGGAAGTGCCTGATTTTGACGGGCTAATATCTGCAATTGTAAGCAATTTTTTTTTTACAAAATACACCCAGCTCTAATGTTGGGTTAACTATTAAAACCCACTATAAAAGTTTGAATGTAGGTGATAGTTCCGCTTTAACATTTAAATTGCGGTGGCACATTGTAGCACTTTATGCTAATGTCCTTCTAATTAGTTATGTTCAAGGCTAAACCTTACACATGCTGTGCAGTTGAACTGTCTCTGGTGTGTGGGCTCTGCTTAGATTAATTCATAACAGTGGGTGTGTGATATACTGACCCAGCAAAAACAAAGGAATAAGAATTTCACAACAGGTAGGCAGTTTTTTATCGTCTTTCAAATTAACTAAATTTATGTTCAGATGACAGATCCGCTTTATCATGCTAACCTAGTTATCTCAAATTTGTACCTTTAAATAATCCATGATCAGACCCATGTAGCTCCACATATGAACACAGCAAGCCATAACGGTATCATTGTTGTGGTTATACAATACATGAAGTGGCTACATTGCATAAGCACACAATACATAAGGTTCATCTTGAAAGTGTAATTTGTCACTAAACGCATTCCATGGGTTTCCTCCTGCGTCAGTCTGTGGTGGCGGCTGATGTGTGAATCTCTCGCCACATCACACAGATGGTATTTTCGTGCAGAGGTGACGGCTGCTGAACCCGGTCCATTTAACAGATGCTAACACAGAAGGAAAAACCATCCGCATGCTAATCTTGTTCCATCCCATTATAATATTCTGTGGATTCTCCACAAGATTAAAATTCCTGCTTCAAAAATCCCTTCTTTTGAATGACTCGATATGTAAAATGACCAGATATTTACACTTTTAATGGAGGTGAAAAACAGCTCTTATGTGTGTATTTTATACATATATACATCTAATGTAACGCTTTAAAGGGATAGTAATACTTCGTTTTAACTTTATTTTATTTTGTAGGCATTAAAAAAACATGAAGAATGATATAAGTCTTATCTCTCAAACCTTTATGGTTTATGAGATATTCACAAACAAAGTATCCCCCCCTGTTTAACCAGATCAGAAGGGAGGTGCCCAGGTAGACTGCAGAGAGGGACAATCTTCTATTAAGATAATGGAAAAAGCTGAAAAACTTGTCAAGGGGGGAAGGGCTTTCATTGTTTTCATACAAAGAAAGTTGTCCCCTTCTGTTATCTGTCCTGTCATACAACCACATTCACATCTGAGAAGAGATGGCTTACACTAGGTAAAAGGGGCGGGGAGGGGAACTTTGCTTGTGAATATCTCATAAACCATAAAGGTTTGAGAGATAAGACTTATATCGTTCTTCATGTTTTTTTAATGCCTACAAAATAAAATAAAGTTAAAACGAAGTATTACTATCCCTTTAAGGATCAGAGAGGTGCGCTCTCTGGTCCTTAAAGGGTTAATCTCTTGAATACTAGAGATCTTCAACACAATTCTTTGGAGAACTCTAGCAACTGGGGTTAAATACCTCCTCTTCATAAATACGGCAAAAAGTTATATTATCCATATGGCTTACACCACCTGCATTAAAGGGACTGTAATGGCCATAAAAACGTTTTATAGTTTTGTCGAGCTCAAGAAAATAAGAAGAATGGTGCAAATGCTATCTCTCAAACCACTATGGGTGGTCTAGCTGACAGCAGGAGATTCCGGTCCTGGGACGCCGGTGGCTCTGCAGCAGAGCCGAAATCGCGGAATTGCAAAATAATGACTTCATTGGAAATGTCTACAAAGTGTGCTTGCAAACCAGGAATGCTTTGTAGACATTTCCATTGAAGTAATTCTTTTACAATACCACAATTTTGGCTCTCCCGCAGAGCCTCCTCCAGTCGTACATCTCAAATCTCCTGATGTCAGCTGTAAAGGGAGACAGGGGAAAACTTTCAGTGCCTATATCTCTCAAACCGTAGCTGTTTAAGAGATGGGGTTTGCACCATTCTTATTTTCTTCAGCTCTGTAAAAGTATAAAAAGTTTTTATGGGACATAACTGTACCTTAAATTGGAGTATTTGCAGTGAAATTGGCCATAATTGCCAGGGCCGGCCCAAGACATTGTGCTGCCTGAGTCCAAGGATGAAATGCTGCCCCCCCTCCGCACACCAAAACCACGCCCACCAAAACACACCACATCCTTAATTATATTTACCCCTCTCCTGCCCCTAAAACCACATACAACTGTATTGTTTTTTTTTTTTACACCCTTTGTACCTTTCCCCCCTTGCCTTTTTACACCCCTTGTGCCTCTGTTTTCCCCTATTTTCACCCCTTGTGCCTTTTTTCCCTGTTTTCACCCCTTGTGCTTCTTTTCACCCCTTGTGCCTCTTTTTCCCCTCTTTTCACCCCTTGTGCCTCTTTTTCCCCCTTGTGCCCCTTTCTCCCCCTCTTTTCACCTCTTGTGCCTCTTTTTTCCCCTCTTTTCACCCCTTGTGCATTTCTCCCCCCCACTTGCCTTTTTCTCTTCTCCTTTTGGATCGCTCTCTCTCTTCTCCTTCTGGCTCTCTCTCTTCTCCTGCTTTTTACTCCCCACTACCCCACACTGATGAATGCCGGGACCATGTCACATGCGGAGACGCCGCGTGGGGCATGCTGGGATTTTCTTCGTCAGTCTGGGCGCCAGTTTTAAACTTGAACTGGCCTCAGAACAGACCAAGAAAACCCTGGCATGCTCCACATGGCGTCTCCGCATGTGACACTGTCCCGGCTGTCATCAGTGCGGGCAGTGGGGAGAAGCTGCGCAGGAAATAACGTGCCTTGGGGCAGCAAATTGCCGCCCTGTCAGAGTGCCGCCTGGGTCCATGGACCCACTGGGACCCATGTAAGGGCCGGCCCTGATCATTGCTTGCAATCTTTAGACCTGATCCCACAGACTGGGTCACAGTATTTGCAATCACCAGGAAAACTGGATCACATAGCTTGCAATCTACAATTGGCATAATCCTCTGAGTGTGAGACAGTGAACTCCAGTGTCTTTCCAGCTATAATTCCTGCCCAATGTGATTGGCTACAAGAGGTATCAACAGCATTCACTAAGGTGGCTTGCCATTTATTGACATAGTTTTCATATTTTTTGCCAATAATAACATTCTGATGGCAAATGTTTGTTACATAAATGTAAAATACATGTTTGTTTGTTTAAAGCAGAACTTTCACTCGCTATAAAGTTGCCCTGCAATAATTAAGCAGGTAGCGAGTAGCTTTATAATAGATATGTTACCTCTGAAATATAGCTGATTATAAAGAAATTCTTTATTGTAGGAGACTGACGCACAGGTTAATGCAGTATGCGCGCCAGCGCAGTCAGTCCTTCCGGTTACCATGTGGCACACTACAGTGCTTCTCAATGGAGACCGGGACTGACGGCGCAGGTGCGCAGACAAGATGTTTGCACTGAAATAAGGGATTTCTTTATAATCGGCTACATTTCAGAGGTAACATCCTCCTATATAATACTTAGCTAGTATGTTTGTCAGAAGCCATCATGCGCAGTAGAGACTGCCCGCGTTTGGCAGTCTCTACTGCGCATGATTGCATCACGAGTGAGGCTACGCAAGACTGCATCGCGTGAAGCAGTGGCCACTTAACCCTTCGAGTGCCAGAGGGGTACGCAACGCATTGCAAAGCAATGCGTTGCGTACCCCTCTGGCACTCAAAGGGTTACCATTAGAAGGACCTTGGCCTGTGTACATGGGCTTTTACACTAGTATATATTATAAAGCTAGTCGCTACCTGCTTAATTATTGCAGGGCGAGTTTATAGCGGGTGAAAGTAGCACTTTAAGTAAATATATAAAGATCACTGCATGGTCAGCGAAGGTAACCATGCAAGAGGTACATAAGGTTACTGAATATTCCATTGGAAGCCCAGTTTGGCATGAGGAACAGTGTGCTAAAGGGTTTAACCCCTGAGACCCCTGAATTCTTAGGTTTGGCTTTCTCCACGTGTCCTTTGAGATCAGACATGTTCCAAGAAAACCTCTCTAAAGTAAGACAAAGCAATCCAAAGAATTAGGAAAGTATAATGAAATACACAGAGATATCCAAAAAGGTACTTATCTGACATCAAAGGGTTAAACTGGAGAGGTAGAGAAGAGAGCCTTGCCTCTGCGTAGCCTCGGCAATGGGATTAGTAAGATGGCTGCCAAAGCACCACCCTATTCTAAGCAGAAAGCCCGGCAAAAAGGGGTTTCTGGTAGAATAGTTTTCCATTGCATAAACTAAGCAAATAGTGGCTCTCCAGCCATTTTAAATGGTGAAATGAAGTGGTCCAAATGTAGTCCCCATTCTGAACAAGTGACAGAGCATGACCAGTGATTCATTTTGAGTCTACTCTTAGCCTTGTATGTGAAACAGGTGCAAGGATATGTCCAACTAAATATTCTCCATGCATTTCTATGGAACAAAGATGGCCACCTCGCAGGCTCCCATTCTTAAATGGGCTGAGTTCTGAAAACTAAAAAACTATGTAGAAAGGTAATGAGGGTAATCCAGACGTGGACCCTTGCTCACAGTGCCTAGTGGGATCAGCTGCACCTCACCGACGAGGCCCAAGAAGGCCGAAACGTACGTCTGGGGTTAGCTGTTTCCCTTGTTCAGAGAGGAATTGTCTGGCATTTCGTGGCTGGCCTGTCGTTTGGCAGGACCAGTATGATATGCTTCAGAAGATTTCCTCTCTGTGTATGGCACTGGTGAGCTAAAAGAGATTGCACCCTGGGCGCGAGGACACAGTCCCAGTGAGCTTCTTGCATGTATTTGCTAGCTCATGAGCCTAGTTGAGCATCTCTCACCTTTCTTTCTAAACTAAAAAACTAGACATAAAGCTAAAATATGGATAAATATAAAGCAAATTAACAGAAAATAAGAATAGAATAAGTCTAACTGTAAAGAAAAAAAGAGGAACCCTGTAAACAGAGAGTGAAGTGTCATACACTGCAGAAAAAGTTAACCCTTTGAGTGCCAGGGAGATGTGCAATACATTGCATACTTCTTTGGCACTCAAAGGGATGAAAAAACATACTACTGAAGGCAGCCACCTTTGCAAGCATAGGAAGTATGAGAACTATGGTTAACCAGTCTTCTGTCTTCAGACTCCATTTATATCAATATAGAACCTTAGAGAAGTTCAGTAATGAGGTATACACTTGTAATAAAGTCACCTCCACAGGGAAATGGTCCAGAAATACACCTGAAAACTGGGCAATCCAACTCCAGGGAAGCCAGTTAATTGGAGTCTACCTAATGCAGAATTATACAGCACCATATCTAAGTAAAAATTAAAAAGAATACTAAAAACTAGGTAAAAAACACTGCCCTGGGACCAGGTCACTTGAACTGAGGGGTGGGGGTAAAGCTGAAGAGAAAGAAGGGAGTCTCCACCTCAAAGGCCCTGACTTTTTTTTTTTGAAGTGCCTAGCCCTCTGGAGGAGGGATCTTTACCCCATGGTTCCTGTGTTCCACATGGGACGTAAGAGAAAAGAGAAGCACTTTCAGAGCATACTAACTGCTCCTTAGGGGTCCGTACCTCCCAAGTGTCCCTCTTTAGGAGATATAAGGGGTCCGTACCTCCCAAGTGTCCCTCTTTAGGCGATATAAGGGGTCCGTACCTCCCAAGTGTGCCTCTTTAGGGAAAATCAGGGGATTGTGTCTTCCAAGTGTCCCTCTTTAGGAGATATTAAGGGGTCATACCTCCCAAGTGTCCCTCTTTAGGAGATATTAGGGGTCTGTACCTCCCCAAGAGTCCCTCTTTAGGAGACATTAGGGGTCCATACCTCCCAAGTGCCCCTCTTTAGGGGATATTAGGGGACTGTAGCTCCTAAATGTTCCTATTTTGAGATATTAGGGGTCTACAACTCCCAAGTGTCCCTCTTTAGGACATATTACAGGTCCGTACCTCCTAAGTGTCCCTCTTTAGGAGATATTAGGGGTCCATACCTCCCAACTGTCCCTCTTTAGGAGATATTACAGGTCCATACCTCCCAACTGTCCCTCTTTAGGAGATATTACAGGTCCGTACCTCCCAAGTGTCCCTCTTTAGGCGTTATTAATTGTCCGTACCTCCCAACTGTCCCTCTTTAGGAGATGTTAGGGGTACATACCTCCCAAGTGTCCCTCTTATAGGACATATTAGTTCTCAGTACCTCCCAAGTGTCCCTCTTTAGGCAATATTAGGGGTCCATATCTCCCAAGTGTCCCTCTTTAGGATATATTAGGGGTCCATACCTCCCAAGTGTCCCTCTTTAGGATATATTAGGGGTCCATACCTCCCAAGTGTCCCTCTTTAGGAGTTATTAGTTCTCAGTACCTCCCAAGTGTCCCTCTTTAGGAGATATTAGGTGTCCAAAGTATTCCTCTTTAGTCAGGACAGTCCCTCTTTGAGACCCAAATCTCTCTGTCCCTCTTTTCCACCCTGGTGTCCCTCTTTTTAAGTTTATCACATTGCTCCAAAGCAATAAAACTCACATTAACCCTTGCGTACCCCTCTGGCACTCAAAGGGTTAATGTTTGGTAAACATCAGTATATGGGTTTATTAATTAGTCTGTCTAAATAAAATATAAATAAAATACTTTGGTCTTGCGTTAAATCATTTATCTAGTAACACAAAGAGGTGTCAATAGGTCATGAAATAACCAGAAAATTCTCATTCATGCCCTGCCCACTAGCCACGCCCCCAGAAGCACCATCTACAACACAAGTGTCCCTCTTTGGCCATGTGCAATGTTGGGAGGTATGGTTTATGTGTACATTCACCTGTGAAATAGATTGTGGGTGTGCGTTTTGCACAGAAATCTAAACAGATCTTTCACACTAATGGGCATATGTTTAGCTGCCTACATGTTAAAATAATCCGTATATTTATTAAGTATATTTGTATGCATATATTGTACATTTCTGTGAATAAATCTGTGTTAACCTTCGGATTGCCAGAGGGCTATCCAACATATTGCATCTCCAAAAGTTACAGATGTAGTTCAGGAGCAAACCAACTTTTCTATAGGGGCTAAATATAAATCCCTATGGATTGAAATGGGGCTTTTAACATCCTCACAATGCATTGGAGACCTCTCTAGCGTACAAAGGGTTAAAACTCACATTTAAATTGGTAGGAATTCTGAGCTCTTGCACTTTTCCCCTAGTACCATAATTACTGCTGTTCCCTCTAGTATATCAGGTTCAAAGGTTAAACATTTAAGTACCAGAGGGGTGTGTAATGCATTGTCTGTGTGGTCCGTCAACGGTTAACGCATCTGCCTGTCCACATGTAGCAGTGGTTGCTCTGATGTGTGTGTTCTACTGTATGAGTGTGTGCGCGCGGAGATGCTTGCTGCCTGCTCTGCCTGACTGTCATTACACAGCAGCCTTAGCCATCTCTCCCTCTTTATCTGGGCTTCCCTCTCGCTCTCTCTCGCTGCCTTTGGCTCTCTCCTCTCTCTCTCTGTCCCTTGTCATTTGTTGATGGTGTCAGGCAGCACGTATAAACCCTCGCTGTTCTCTTTCATTACCAAGCGTTCACCCCCCACCCCTTATTCCTCTTTCACTCCCCCCAAGAAAGAAGCATTAGGAGCTGCATCGGACCCTGTCCTCCCCCTGGCATCGTCAGGGTGAGGGTATTTTGTGGGGGTCCATGCCTGGCGTACACTGTTGGGGTCCTGTTCGTCTCTCTGTCTGCCTGTCTGTGATTTTGCCAGCAGCTTACCAAGGTCTCCAGACATACCGAGGGCAAGGTAAGGATGGATTGGGAGATCCAGGGGAGGGTGGCAATGGGTGAATGAGTTGGGGCATGAAATGCATAGGTAGGGTGCTGAGGGAAGGAATATATACAATGAAGAAGAGGGGTGGCATCCAGGCACTGGACAGGGTAAATATTATGTACCTGACACCAGTGTGTCTTTGTGATTCAATTTTGGGAAGCAAAAGCTTCACGTTATTCTACATTGCCCTCATTACCATAACGATGGTATTAATCTATCGTTACTAAAGCTGCAAGCAACAGGATCAGGCATACTTGTACACATTGCTAATCTTTATTTGTGGATTGCAGTGCGGTAAAGTCATTTACAGTAACTACTACAAAAAACACAAAGACAAAACACAAATCAGAGATCTGAGTGACCGGAGGAGATTACAATCTATTCAGCAAGAAGGACGCGAAACAGTCCCATTAACCCCTCAGCTGTCATTTAGGCCTTCAACAGATTGCAGAAGCAGTTAGGTAAAGCTCCCCTCTGGTAGCAAAAGGGTTTAACCCTTTAAATGGAAGGGAGGTATGAAGACACATGGGTTCTGCAGCTGCTTTAACCCTTTGAGTGCCAGAGGTGTACACATCGCATTGCAAAGCAATGAGTGCCAGGCCCTTTAACCCTTTGAGTGCCAGAGTGGTATGGAATGCATTGCTTTGCAAAGGGTTAACCTTTTACATGCCTGGGCTGTGTAATGTTTGGTCCATAGCCTCTTTAACCCTTTGAGTGCCCAAGGGGATCTGCAGACCCCATCAGTGCCAGAGCGGTGCGAAAAACATGACTCTGCATCCCTTTTAACCCTTTTTGTGCCATACAGGAGTTCTATGCATTCCTCCACATTCCCTTTAACTCACTGAGTGCCAGAAAGGGGCTAAATGCAACTCATCATGGCCCATTTAATCTTTTGAGTGCCAGAGGTTTCAGCTGCCTCTTTAATATATTCAGGTGCAGATGGAACAACTATTAGGTATGCAGTAGGAGACATTGATACATCTTGTATATGGAGTCCATTTTTGAGCACACCAGTTCTTAAAAAAAAAAAAGACATTGTTGAATTGGAAAAAGTGCAGAGATGTGCAACGAAACTGATCAAAGGGATTGGAGGATCTGAGTTATAAAGAGAGACTGGCCAAACTGGATTTGTTTACCTTAGAGATGAGACGTCTAAGGGGTGATATGATTACCATTTACACATATATCTGAGGTCAATACAAAGAACTCTCCAAGGAATTATTTACTCAAAGATCTGAACAAAGAACAAGATGTCATCCATTCAGACTAGTGGAAAGGTGCTTTAGACTAAAACAAAGGCAGATATTTTTTTACAGTGAGGGCAGTAAAGTGATGGACTTCTTCGCCTCAGGATGCTGTGCTTTTAGATACTGTAACTGATTTAAAAAAGTAATGGACAGCTACCTAGCACAGAACAAGATTTAGAATATGACAGTAGGCTTCAAAGCAGATAGCATGTTGAACCAGGGAAATATCCAACTGTCATTTCAAGTCAGGAAGGATTTAACTTTTACCCTTTTGGGGCTTAAAATGGAAATGTCTTAAATTTTTTTTTTGCATTCCTCTCAGTCAACAGGGGTGATATGGCATGGGCTCAACTTGATGGACACAGGTCTTTTTTCAGCCTCATCAACTATGTTACTGTGTATGTATCTACTCATACATAATTGTATACAACACAGTGGTAGAACTAGTCTTTGGATGGCCCTGTGAAAACAATTGGTTTCTGCTAGTGATAAGGGAGACACTGGGACAAATGTATTAATTCATAGTGCAGCCACACTGGCATTTGTGTCTAACACACTGGCTGCATTTAAGGATATGCACTACAGTGTATGATCACTGTAGTCCATACAGATGGACACATTCTGCCAGTGTTAGATTTTCATATAAACACTTCACACACCACCAGCCCCATAGAATGCATAGGGAAATGACAAACACTAATGCCATTTCCTAATATTGCTTAGTACATTGGTCTAAGTAAGGCGTAGAAGAAAGGACTACCCTTGGAGCAAGCGGCACTAAGGGGAGGATGTTTTGCATATGTAGCTTAGTAAATAGACTTTAGGCAGGCAGAGAAACAGAATGCTGATTCCAGTGCAATCAGTTTGATACATTGGTCCCATTCTGGAGATAACAAAGTACCTTGCTAAGTGCCAGTTCATACTTTTATCTCCCTAAAATAAGAAACAAGGTAATTTTAAAGAGGCTGTTGAGAATATAAGGCTGTATAAGATATGTTGAAAATAAACCATGAGGGGTTTTCCAGTTGAACTGAAACCCTCCTTGGAATCTTTTATCCAATCAGGCAATGATATGTTTGCTTTCACTGTGCATACAGGAGGACTGTGGCCTAACTCCAGGGGGGTAGAGATGCATGGTTTACTTTTAAAAGGTCGACGCAAGAGAGTGTGCGACCACATGACACTTTAACCATGTCGCCATAATAAAAATGGCAACATGAGAATCTCGCACTGCATGACATCGTGAGATTCTCATGTCGCCTACTGAAATGTAGCAGATGTAAAGGACCGTGTTAAAAAGAGGATTTTAGTCTTACCTGTTAAATCCTTTTCTCTTAGTCCATACAGGTTACTGGTAACTTTGAGCAACCCTTTGAGTGCTGCAGGTCCATTAACCCAATGAGTGCAGGAGTGTGCAATAGGAACTCCAAAGGAAAACCCCTGTGCGGAGGGGCACTGTGGGACACGTGGACCTGCAGCACTCAAAGGGTTGCTCAAAGTTACCAGTAACCTGTATTGGATGACAGAGAAATAAACATTGTTGGATGTGAGTATGCTCTTACTTGAAAACAGCAAATAGCATGCAGTAATGCTCTTTCCACTGTCAAAGGATTGTAGTCTATCCTTCCACACCGTGCCCGTTCTCTGTTGTTTCTGTCTCTCGGACTCCTTTAAAAAAACCTCTGCTTCTCCGGCATGGAACAGTGCCCTCGCTCTGATACCAGTCATTCCAGCACCACTGATACTCCTTGTTGTTGCTGCTTAGCGGAGACCATGTGGAGGACCAGAGATGCAGAGGACTGTTTGTTTTAAAGGAGGCCATAAGACGAAAACAACAGAGAACGGGCACGGTGTGGGAGGAGAGACTATAATACTCTGACAGTGGAAAGAGCCTTACTGTATGCTATTTGCGGTTTTCAAGTAAGCGTATACTCGCATCCAACAATGTTTATTTTAGCGCAGACCTTCACATCCGCTACATTTCAGTAGCGACATGAGAATCTTGCGCTGTCATGCAGTGCAAGATTCTCATGTCATCATTTTTATTATGGTGACATGATAAAACTGTCACGTGGTCGCATGCTCTTTTGCGTGCAACCTTTTAAAAGGATACCGAGATGTACTAAGGGCTGTATGTTCAAAAGAAACATGGAGGAGTTCTGGGGCAAACCATTTAGACTATAGGTGAGAACAAAAAAAATCCATATGCTCCAACGCATTTGTGTTGGAGACCTTTCTAGCATTCAAGAGTTAAAATCCCCATTTAAATTAAATTAAATTATTTTGTAACTGGTTTGCCCCAGAAGTTATCCACTTTTCTTTTTGAACATAAGACCCTACGTGTCAATACAATGGTGAAGTGTTTTTCACGTTGTGGGGCAATTACTTTTGCCATGGAGAATAAGACACACTTCCTCATATGCACTAAGAATTATATATGCAATGGGAGAGGAAGAGTGAAATTAATCTTTATCATATGAGGATGGCATAATGCTGTTGATGTGTCATGGAGGGAAACTGGGAAAGAGAAGAGGATGTGTTTGTAACGGACCATAGTCCATTACTGGAAGCCCTCCCCGGGCCTATGAATATCCAGGCCTTTATTACTAACTAAGGAGAACTTTATATAATAGTAGGCCGACAGGCAATGATGGCGAAAGGGACTAAAACTTGCAGAACTCCCATCTTATGAGTGTTGATCACTCTCGGAGTGGGTACGACTAAAGATATATGTCCAGCATGTTGGGTTACAGTTCTCTCGACAACAAGTCGCAGATTCCCACCTCAATGTTTGAGTCGCTCGACACCGTGTTGAACACTGGGAGTCTAAGGAAGTGGTTCGACACAGGATTGGTCAAATCCCTGAGCAGAACATTTAAAGGGATAGTAATGTTTCATAATAAAAGCAGCTCTAATTAATCTTCATAGTATTTGGGTCTTGGAAAGTGTTATTTCAATTCTGTCAGAGTTGTAGTTGAAGAGTAATTGAATGATAAAGTATCCCCCTCCCACCCCTTTTACTGATGTAACACTGCTCAGCCTGAGCAGAAGGGAGGTGCCCAGTTAGACTGCAGAGAGGGACAATCTTCAATTAAGATAAGGTAAAAAGCTGAGAAACCTGTCAAGGGGGTCAGGGTTTTCATTGTTCTCACAGTAGAATATTGACCCTTGATGTGAGCTGTCTGGTCTATGGACTGGATTCCACATCTGAGGAGTGGGGGCTTACACTAGGTAAAAGGGACGGGAGGGTGAAACTTTATCATTCAATTACTCTTGAACTAAAATGCTCACAGTAATGAAATAACACTCTCTATGGCTGAAATACTATGAAGATTAATTGGAGCTGAAGTTTTTGTGAAACATTACTATCACTTTAAAGGTCTTCCATAGACTTAAAGGGATAGTAATGTTTCATAATAAAAGCATCATAGTATTTGGACTTTGGAGAGTGTTATTTCAATTCTGTCAGAGTTGTAGTTCAAGATTAATTGAATGACAAAGTATCCCCCTCCCGCCCCTTTTACTGATGTAACACTGCTCAGCCAGATCAGAAGGGAAGTGCCCAGGTAGACTGCAGAGAGGGACAATCTTCAATTAATATAAGGGAAAAACCTGAAAAACTTGTCAAGGGGGGCAGGGCTTTCATTGTTCTCATAGGAAGCAGATTGTCCCCTGCTGTTATCTGTCTGGTCTTATAACCAGATTACACATCTGAGAAGAGATGACTTACACTAGGTAAAAGGGGCGGGAGGGGGAAACTTTATCATTCAATTACTCTTGTACTACAATGCACACAGTAATGAAATAACACTCTCTATGGCTCAAATACTATGAAAAGTAATTGGAGCTGCTGTTTTTGTGAAACATTACTATCCCTTTAACATGGAGAAAAGTAGACGGCTCAGGGATTGGTCGACAGGCGACCCCACAAGAACATCTGATTGGCCAGGGTTGAAGAGGATTATTCAAACCAGTGGAGGACATGCTTGAACCCCTGGCCATTGTATCTAAAATGTGTATTGCGGCCCCTCACCTTTGTTCCTATGTCTGGCCCGCCCAGTCTTCTTTGTATGTTACTCTCTGCCCGGTCCCAGTGTTCCCAAGAAATGGACCAGTCGGATTAAACTCAGTTGTGTCGCTCCAATTCCCGTTGGTCAGGAACCGGAGCAGGTAAAATCTCATTACACTAAGTTAATCAAAACTTTTGTATCTGTTGCTTCTACTGTTTATGGTTCTATTGTTGTATTGTCTGTCAGTTATGTATAAAAGAACGTTGAGTTTATCAATAAAGAGAGTTACTAGTTGTGGAACTAAGACGGAGTCTCTGCGTGTTGTTATTCCTGTGGTGGTCTAAAGAGTCGTTTCTGACTCCCATCCAGGAGAGGTATTCAGCGTGGACGACACTCTTCGTTCAGATACCTGCGACTTCGACTCTGACTCGACACTTGTTGAGTTGCCGACTTGACTCTTGGGGGATTTGCCGACTTCGAGGACAGCTGGCATTGACTCTGCTGGAACCTGTCCAGTCGATTCTCCGGACCATTGACTTCAACCCTGCTGGTCTTGTCGACTCCGACACCCCATTGAAGACTGGCAACCTTTCAAGTTGTCGAGTGCTCCGGATAACATCCGAATGGTTGAGTCGACTCGAACCGGCCAACTCTGGGCAGGAGAGACCCGGAATGACGGCTCAAGACTTCCTGGCCCCTTGAGGTTCTGTTACAGTGTTTAACTTCAGCACCAAGAACAGCACCACCCTTTATATAAACAAAGGACTCTACTACACTCCGCAAGGCAAGCATAGCGCTTTTTTGGGTTGTAGCAAAGTCTTCTGCTTATGTGAATCAGTTGATCCACTGTGGGCTTCAAACAGCTGATCAGATAGTTAAGGTAAAGACAAAACTGGCAGAGAAGCCGTTACATTCGGTGTATTTGAGCAGGACAGGTGATTGTTTATGTTATAAGTGAGAGCAGCTGCCGTCTCTGCTCTGTCGTTCTTTCTTTCCAACTATGGTCCTCTGGCAAAGTTGGAACTGTGAAATCCAACATCATAGCCAGCTACTGGAGCTTAGTGCAGGTGGCGAATATCCACATTAACATATAAACTCACCAGTGATTCATTTAGCTGTATTTCAATGAGCCATTGCTGAAGTGGATTCTGCAACATCGTAAACTGCCAAAGGCATGATGAAAGCCTGATAGTCTACGTATTTTCTGCATATTCACAGGGATATACTGGTGAAGACATCAATATGCGGCCAGTGGGCCAAATGACCTCAGGGTGCAGCCGGCCTGAAATTTTTAACACAAACCTAATTAACTAGCACACATGAACTAGTAGGCCAGTAAGACCTATACAACTGCCAGTACCAATCAGTTAAAAAATAGTTGTCTGTAAATTAGCAGCACTGTCATTGATAGAAATAAATCCATAATTTTTAATAGGCTATATTCAGCATTGTTATCAATAAAAATATGAATGAGTCCCCCACACATATGGCTTTCTGGTCATATTACCCATGACTGAAAAACCTTCTCCGCCCCTGTCTTAGTGTATGTCATGAGATGGATTCGGCACAAATAGTGCCAACCTGGTCCCTTATCAAACCTTAAAGGGATAGTAATGTTTCACAATAAAAGCAGCTCTAATTAATCATCATAGTATTTGGACTTTGGACAGTGTTATTTCAATTATGTCAGAGTTGTAGTTCAAGAGTAAATCAATGACAAAGTATCCCCCTCCCGCCCCTTTTACTGATGTAACACTGCTCAGCCAGATCAGAAGGGAGGTGCCCAGGTAGACTGCAGAGAGGGACAATCTTCAATTAAGATAAGGGAAAAACCTGAAAAGCTTGTCAAGGGGAGCAGGGCTTTCATTGTTCTCATAGGAACAAGATTGTCCCCTTCTGTTATCTATATGGTCTATGGACTGGATTCGACATCTGAGAAGAGATGGCTTACACTAGGTAAAAGGGGCGGGAGGGGAAACTTTGCTTGTGAATATCTCTCAAACCATAAAGGTTTGAAAGATAAGACTTATATCATTCTTTATGTTTTTGTAATGCCTACAAAATAAAATTAAAACAAAGTATTACTATCCCTTTAATGCATCTCCTCTCTGCTGTTGTTGGATTATAATTTCCATCCAACCATTTCTGTTGGAGGAAAGCAAGTTGCCGACTCCTGGTCTGCACACAGACAGCTGCAATAGTTTTTTTTTACATGCAGACGTACACAACAAAATCAAAGTATTGTAATTGTATGCTTAATTATATTTATTTATTTATTTTTATTGGAAACTCATCTCTAGAATTCTTGGGTTTGCCTGTGGCTGTCCTGAAAGTCACATATAGGTATAAGACACATATGGTCTGTTCAGTTGTCTATCTGATCGACAAACAGTAGCATGGCTTTTTTATTTTGCATTTTATTTAATTCTCTGCTTTGTACAGAGCCTTATTCCTAAACTGGTACTCTCTCATTTGGTACATATAATACTGTTGGCACGACAACCAGTTGGCACACGGTGGAGATTATGCATTAATGAGACGCAAGCTTTGAAAAAGATGTAATTGCCAATCTATGAGTAGGCATTGTGCCATGGTTGCACCTAGGAATTTTATGATGAGTAACAACAAATATAGTGGTTGCGCTGGATGCAATCAAATGAGCTAAGGCAGAATTAAATGTGGCCTCTGTGTCATCTGTGCGTGAATAAAAGACTTAACCCTTTTAATGCTGGCGAGGTCTCAAATGCAATGACACAGTGTGTTAGAAACCTCACAAGAGTTTAAAGGAGCAGTACAATTTTAATATCTTATTTTTCTATATATAAAAGAGAAAGTATCATGTGACTTAATGTATGTCTCCCTCAGGACAAACACACCCAGGGGCAGCAGTAAGGATGAGCTATGCATAGGCCAGTGAGATAACTCAGTGGTAAATGCCCTAACTACACAGCTTGCTCAAACCGCAAAGTTGCAGGTTTGAAAGAGCTTTGAGTCCCACTGGGAGAAAGGTGCTATATAAATACTAGTTATTATTATATCTCCTCTATTCTGCCTGTCCCATTGTGTAAGCATGGGGCATGATTTTTGCCCACTGCTGTGAAATTCTGCAAGGACGTCACCTTCCACCACAGTACACACCTCCTCCCTCTAATCCTCCATTCCATTTGCCTCAGACTCCCCTTCACCTCATTGCCTCACAAACATTATAGGCAATACTAAAACGCCAAACAATATGCGAAACGCTATAAGCCATACGCCAAAAAATATATGCCAAACGTTATATGCTATACTCAATACGCCAAAAGCAATACGCCAAATGCTATACGCAATTTGTCAAACACAATACGCCATACGCCAAACACCCTATGCTATACCCAATACACCAAATGCTTTACCCAAAACGTCAAACTCTATACACCTAATTCCATACGCTGTACTCAATACGCAAAATGCTATCAACAAACGCTGTACACAATACTCCTAACGCTATACGCAATGCCCCAAATATCAAACGATAAACTTAATATGCCATATGCAAGATGCTATACGTCAAACGCTATACACCAATCTCCAAATGCTATACGCAATATGCCAAACACAATACGCTATACACCAAATGCTATACCCGGTATGCCAAACTCTGCATGCAACATGCCAAACAAAAGATGTCATACTCCGCACACAAAATGCCATATGCAATATGTCAAACGCAATTCGCAAAATGCCAAATGCTATACGACAAACACTATACATAGTAACATACATAGTAACATAGTAGATAAGGATGAAAAAAGACATGTGTCCATCAAGTCCAGCCCATGCCAAAAACACCCGTGTTGATCCAGAGGAAAGCAAAAAAAAAAGCCATTTCCAATCTAGTCCCAAGTGTGTGTGTGTGTGTGTGTGTGTGTGTGAGGGGAAATTATTCCTCCCTGACTCCAATTGGTAGTCAAATAGTTCCCAGGATCAATATCCTATCTGCTTTGAAGCCATCTGTCATAATTGTCAATATTGTTCTGTGCTAGATAGGCATCCATTGCTTTTTTGAAAGCAGTTGCATTATCTGCAAGCACAGCATCCCGAGGCAAAGAATTCCATAGCTTTACCGCCCTTACTGTAAAGAATCCCTGCCTATGTTTTAGTCGAAAGCGCCTTTCCTCAAGTCTTAATGGATGACTTCTTGTTCTTAGCTCAGCTCTTTGCATAAATAATTCATTGGAGAGTTCTTTGTGTTGACCTTGAATGTATATACACAATCTGCCAAAAAGCTATAGGCAAACGCTATACGTAATACACTAAATGTTATACCCAACACGATATAAGCAATTCACCAAATGCAAGAAGCTATACACCAAACACTACACACAAAACACCAAACACTATACTCCGTACTCTACAGGAAATACTTAATATGGCAAATGCAAGATGCTATACAAAAACACCCAACCCTATAAGTAAAACACTATAGGCCAAACGCTATACACAAAACGCTATATGCAAAATGCCATATGCAATACACCAAAAGCTAAACACCAACTGCAGAACGCCATATGTGATACGCAAAACGATATACGCCAAATGCATAGGCCATAGCCAAACACTATAAGCCATACCTCAAGCGCTATACACGTAACGTCAAACATTATACGCAAAACACTATAAGCAAAATGCCAAACGACAGACGCAAAATGCTATAGCCAAATGTATACTAAAGACACTATATGGAATAGGAAAAACGCTATACGCAGTAGGCAAAATACTATACGCAATACACATAAGCTCACACACACTCTTACTCAAACACGCCTGCTCTCACACACACTCACGCTCACAATGCATTGGATACCTCTCTGGCACTCAAATGGTTAAAAAATGTACTCTAGGTAGGCGAAGGCACAAATGATCAAGTCCAAGCCTGATTTAGTGTGGAATCGCTACTGTAAATTCACCCCAATATGATCTTTCTATAATATAGCAAGTTGTATTGCCCAGGAGGTGACAGTCTCCTCGTCATGCACAGGGACAGGCAATTAACAACTGTCTGTGACATCTAATCTTCAGGCTGCACTGAAAAGAAACAAGTTCTGTAGGTGTCCGGATATAATAATTTATCAAATACAAGACTGCATTTCACAATAGGTAAAGCATGCAATCTAAAGCAGGGGTAGTTATCTGATGGACCTCCATTTGTTCCGGTCTACAACTCCCATCAGCCACTACCAGTCAATGGCTGGCTGGGAACGATGGGAGTTGTAGTCCTCAACAGATGGAGGCCCAACAATTGCCCGCCCTTGGACTAGAGAGATTAATTGTAATGGTCTAACCAGCTATGCTGATTATGCCCACTGTGCCATGTTGTTGGGTGTCCAAACAATCCCAAATCTCCCTATACCAGGATTGTGTGGGTGCCATGACTGAGTTATTATCAGGTTAAAGTGATAATAACTCTTAATATGTAAATATATGTTGTAGGGTTTACCCTCCTGAGTAAAAGGAATGTACTCCCACTGCTGGGATGTGTATTATTCAAAATTTATTGTAGCTGAAACGTGAATTTCTCAGGTGCAGTATCTCACTGGCCTGAAATTTTACAGTGGCGCCGTTGCTACACCATCCTATGGAGGCTTATGGTCAACTGACCAGAACTGTGCATAGGATGGTGTAGCAACAGCGCCACTGTAACATTTCAGGCCACTGAGATACTGCACCTAAGAAATGCAAGTTTGTGCTGCAATAACTTTTTGTTTTACTCAGAGGGATAAATATATATATATATATATATATATATATATATATATATATATATATATATATATATATGGCCAGTTAAAGTGGACTTGCCAGCTCAAGACAAGATTAGTTGTTTTTATGGCTTAACTCTCTGACTGCCAGATGCAGTTGCTTACCCCTCTGGCATTCAAAGGGTTAAATCTGTCTAGGTGTTGTACTACTATTGTAAAATGAGTTGCTTTTTTTTTTGTTTTTTTGTTTTGTTTTTGTACAAATTAACCTTTATGTTTTGGTGGCACAAAGTATTAATTTATTTATACTCCCTGCACAGTATACCAATTATTTGTGTTTTGGACCCAAACTTATCACTTCCTGTGCTATTAGAAATGCCTTCAGGGAATGGACTCTGCACAGTGTGTGCATAAGAAATAACGTAACATGCCAGACTGTGCCGTTAACGAATTTAAAGGGACAGTAATGTTTCAGAATAAAAGCAGCTCTAATTAATCATCATAGTATTTGGACTTTGGAGAGTGTTATTTCAATTATGTCAGAGTTGTAGTTCAAGAGTAATTCAATGACAAAGTATCCCCCTCCCGCCCCTTTTACTGATGTAACACTGTTCAGCCAGATCAGAAGGGAGGTGCCCAGGTAGACTGCAGAGAGGGACAATCTTCAATTTAGATAAGGAAAAAACCTGAAAAACTTGTCAAGGGGGGCAGGGCTTTCGTTGTTCTCATGGGAAGAAGATTGTCCCCTTCTGTTATCTGTCTGGTCTATGGACTGCATTCCACATCTGAGAAGAGATGGCTTACACTAGGTAAAACGGGCAGGAGGGGAAACTTTGCTTGTGACTATCTCTCAAACCATAAAGGTTTGAGAGATAAGACTTATATCGTTCTTCATGTTTTTTTAATGCCTACAAAATAAAATAAAGATAAAACGAAGTATTACCATCCCTTTAAGGCTAATTTCTCAAAATCCATTTATATTATGAAACATTGGCCAGCACCACATATATTCAGTTTGTTTCTTCTCGTTAACCCCTTAACAACTGAGCCATCCAGGGGGGCGGGCAGCTCTAGAGGACTACGGCACTTTTTTGTTTAGTTTTTTACAACAATGCATTCTGGGATGGCAGAGCAGTGTGCAGTTGTGCTGAGATCCCGGAATCCCATGACGTGCCAGGACCGTCACCTGTCCTTAACGCACATACACTGATGACGGTCCTGGCACATCATCGGACATTAATAGGTTAAAATTAACACCTCAACCCTTTAAGTGCCAGAGAGGTGTGCAACTCAATGGAATACTTTGCACGCTCCTCCAAAAAAGGTTAAAGTGATAGGTCTGCTTTAAGTGGAACTATCGCCCAAATTAAAGTTACCCCCAAATAATTATGCACATAACGATAAGTATATCCATACTAATATGACCCGGGAAAAGTCCGGTGTTATTGATAAATCCAACTCGTTCTGAGACAGTCAGGCAGGCATCAGTGCAGACATCTTGCCAAAGAGACATCTGCGCATCTGTGCAGTCAGTCCTGGTCTCCTCTAGGAGAAGTTGCATTGTACCTTAAAGGGACAGTAATGTCCTATAAATTTTTTTAGAGTTTTGTAGAGCTTAAAATAAATAAGCTAAATACCACAAATGTTATCCCTCAAACCACTATGGTTTGAGAGATATCATCCGCTAAAGTTCCCCTCTCCCTCCTCTTCTCCTGACATAAGCTGTAAGCTGTAACCTGGTCTGGGGACCGACAAGCAGCTCTTCAGCAGAGCCGCAATAGCGAGATTTAAAAACAATTACTTCTTTGAAACGATCTACAAAGTGTGCCTGGTTTGCAAGCACACTTTTTAGATTATTTTTAAATCACGCTATTGCGGCTCTGCTGAAGAGCCTCCTCGTGTCGGCTGACATGGATCTCCTTCTGTCAGCTTTACAGGTGACATCAGGATAAGGTGAACTTTAGCGGATGATATCTCTCAAACCATAGCGGTTTGAGAGATAAGATTTGTGGCATTTAGCTTATTTTTTTAAGCTCTAAAAAACTCTAAAAAAATTTATGGGGCATTACTGTACCTTTAAGGTACAGGAAGGGACTGACGGCGCAGGAGCACAGATGCCTCTACAGCAAGCTGCTTGCCTGACCGTCTCAAAATGAACTGGATTTCTCCATAACGCCTTACTTATTCCGGACGATACTAGTATGGATATACTTATCGTTATGCGCGTAATTATTTGGGGGTAACTTCAATTTGGGTGATAGTCCCGACTTAAACTAACAGATGACATATCCTTTACTAGCTGCTTTATTTTAACCTCTTGGATGCCAGAGAAATCTCCAGATCACTGCAGTACAAAGTATAGGAGATTTAAAGGGATGGACAGCCTTTATTTTGTCTTAACATATTCTGCAAATACATTATATGTAAAATCAAATATGTAAAGTCAAAAGTTACTTCTATTATTATTTTTTCACATTAATTGCATTTATTTATTTCACTTTTATGTCCCTGATAGTGAACTCCCTGGATGTCGTATTACAGCTTTCTGCCAGGCACTGTGAAAACATGGATAGTGATACGATGTTAACCCTTTGAGTGCCAGAGAGGTAGCCAACGCTACCTCTCTAGTGCTCAAAGGGTTAAAAAGATACAATGTAAAAAAAAAAAAAAAAAAAAGATAACATACAGAGCACTCAGTGCCGCAGGGACAGTGTTACACTGTATGTCTGCCTTGCATTTAAAGTGGAACTACCACCTAATATAAAGTCGCCCCCCAACAATCAGGCATATGGAGACTAGCTTCTTAATAGTGTTTTATCTGTCACAAGTACCACAATCAGAAGTAATTCTGTTTCTTCAGAGACTGACGTCCAGGCTTCTTGCTGTAGATCTGTGTGCACGCCTGCGCCGTCAGTTCCTTCCGGTGTCTTTCGACTCCATATAATGCCTCCTAGAGGAAACCGGGAGGTATAGCGCCTGTGTCTCTAAGCCAAGATATCCACATGTAAGCCTGGCCGTCTGTTTCTGAAGTGACAGGATTACTTCAGATCACGGTACTTGTAGCAGATAATAACACTATTAAGAAGCATGTTGCCATATACCTAATTATTGGGGGGCGACTTTATATTGGGTGGTAGTTCCGCTTTAATGGTTGATTGACCGGAAATTCTCTGGAAACTCAGATCCATGGAGCTCACTGTCGAAAAAAAAAAAGGCGAAGATAAAAAGGTATAGGCAATACGACTGTACATTTTATGCATTTACAGAATATGTCATGTGAATATAAAAGGTTACTATCCCTTTAAACAGATAACTTTAATGGGGCTAAAAGCTGGTAGGTGACAGATCCACTTTAAGCCTATATTCACACTGGCAACTTGAATGAAGCTGTGATGCAGTCCTTTTGAACACGTTTCAGGCTACAGATCATTCTGTTCTTATAAGTGGATGTGTTCTTTGGTAATGTCAAGAGGTAGCTTATGTTAAAAAAAACATTAAAGGGATAGTAATGTCAGAATAAAAATGAAGCTCCGATTGATCCTCATATAATGTGGGTCATGTAGCGCTGTATTTCAATAGTTTAGGTTTTGTAGATCAAGAGTAAATCAATTCTAAAGGATCCCCTCCCTCTCGTTTTACCTAACCTTAGCCGCCTCTGTTCAGCTGTGGAATCCGGTCGTGAGACCAGACAGCTTGCAGCGAGGGACAATCTTTATACACTGAATATAAGGAAAACCCTTGATGAAGGAGGACAGGATTTTCCATATGCTCAATGAAAGTGGAACTATTATGTTAAATACATTGCCCCCAAATATATTTCTAAACTAGCGATATGCAAAGTCTTACTATCCTTAAGCTCCGTAAATCCACGTTATTCCAGTAAAATAATCATCTTCGGCAGGCATCGGGCTGCACAGAGCTTAGCTCAGGAACTTCCCTTACCTTAAAGGAGCAGTAAACTTTTTTTATGAAAAAATATATATTGTAGGGATTTTCCTATTGAGTAAAATAAGGGTACTCTCACTGCCAAGAGATTTATATTTCCAGAGTTATTACAGTTTAAACCCATGTTTTTTTACATTAGCAGTGCCCTCTAGTGGTCAAATTCTAATTAGATTTCCTGTTAGATTCTAATGGACAGGAAAGTCAAGAAAGTCAGAGACATACAGTTCTCCATAGAATGTGCTAGAAACTGCTGAGTCACTTCCTGTCAGTTAGAACTATCAGGAAGTAAACACAGTAAATTCACTTCCTGATAATTTAAACTGCTATAAATTTTGAATAAAACATCTGACAGCGATGGGAGTGACCTTGTTTTATTCAGCAGGAAATGCTCTGTAAAATGTGTTTTCATAAAAAAAGTTTACTGCTCATTTAAGGTAACCAATTTACATCACCACCAGTGCTGGCAGTGAACGGGGCAGACAGCGCAGACGCAGAGGTACATTTTCTCCACGATGTCTGCGCTATCTGTCTTCTGGTTCCTGCCAAAGAAGTTTTCTTTACTGGAGTAACATGGACTTATGGAGTTTAAGGATAGTAAGACTCTATAAATCACTAGTTTAGTAATATATTGGGGGCAATGTAGGTAACATAATAGTTCCGCTTGAAGATTGTCCCTCGCTGAGCTCCATCCAGCCAGCTCAGAGAGGCAGAATGATGTAAGTAAAAGGGGCGGGAGGGGGATCCTTTAGAATTGAATTACTATGGAATTATAACATGTGAACTATTGAAATAAAGTGCTACTTGATCATACCTGGGAACTTTCATTTGTGGAGTCCCCAGAGAGGGGACTGGGGAGTATAATTGCCGCAAATTGTGACAAAAATGGGGCAGGGTTTACCTGTGAGTGGGGCGGGGCTTACTGGGGCATCACACAAGTGGGCGGGAAGTGGGAGGAACTGGGCGGGGAAGGAGGAAAAAGTGGGAGGAACTGGGTTAAGAAGGAGCAGATAGGGGCAGAGTTTTAAAGCAAACTCCCCACAACCGGTGAATCAGCCTCTGCCCCGGAGAACCGGTAATGCACTCTCAAAACCGGAGACACCAGGGCAAATCCGGAGAGTTCCCAGGTATGGACATAATCCTCATTACATGAGGATCAATGGGAACTGCATTTTTAATCTGCCATTACTATCCCTTTAATATCAGGTAAAATAGACACAAAAATGTATATTTAGGTCTAGGGGCCCTGTGTTCAAAACAGGGGCGGACTGACAGGACCCAGGGCCCCTGGTCCAAAAAGAGTCTGGGCCCCCTGCCCAATGACATCACTGGCCCTGCCCTATGACATAATTGACCCCACCCCATGACTGCTCTGGCACTCAAAGGGTTAAAAAAAATATACAAATATTTAAAAAAATAAAACTAACTTTACATTGCTGGCTAGCTTCTTGCCGGTTGCTTGGCAACTGGTTAGATAGCTGGAGGGTGTGCTCACTGCGCTGCCTGGCCTGGCAGCTGTGCCTGTAGTGAGTACAATATTTTGTAAATAAGTTGTAAAAGTGTGGTGGCCTGGGCAGGTACTGAATGGCCTGGGGAGGGGACTTAATGGCCTGGGGGGGCTACTGGACCAGGTCCAGTATCCCTACAAGCCATCCATTACCTCCACAAGCCATCCAGGACCAGGTCCAGTATCCCTACAAGCCATCCATTACCTCCACAAGCCATCCAGGACCCTCCAAGCCATCCATTACCTTCCCAGGTTATACCCCCACAAGCCATACTTTACCCCCCAGGCCATCCAGTACCCCCACAAACCATCCAGTACCCCCACGCCATCCTGTACCCCCACAAGCCATCCAGTAACTCCCCAGGCCATACCTACCCAGGCCATTCATAACCCCCTATCCATCCAGTAACTTCCTCGGTCTCTCCATGCCATCCAGTACCCCCCCACCCAGGCCATACCCACCCAGGCCATCCAATACCCCCCCAAACCATCCAGTACCCCTCTACTTGTGCTGTGTGGTGGGTCTTCTGCTGATGCTGCTGTCTGGACTGTCACTCAGTCGCTCTCTGTGTCACTGTCACTGTCACACTCCACAGTATGACTCTTGCTGAGTGTACTTGGCAAGTTGGCGGGCTAGGGGTAATTTGAGTGACATCCGGTCCCCTGTGGCTGGCTGGCTCTGAGTCACCACTCTCCCACCACCCCCATCTTCACGCACCCCTGAGGGCCGTGATGACATACATGCGCATGCTGCATAGACCAAACGGTCACGCAGACATGCGCACAGAAGAGGGCAGAGGCACAGGAAGAGAAGCGCTTGCTGCCAGTAACGAGCAGCCTGGACTCTGGCAGCAAGCGGTGGAGTTATCTTGCCCGGCCACATATAATGGATGGGAATGGGAAGGGTTGGGTTCATGGCCATGCATTGGGCAGTAATAGTGTGAGGCCTCAGTGCCTCACAGTGCGGTGGTCGGCGGCTGCTTTAGGAGCGGGTGGGCCCAAATAATTGACATTGCTGGTGGCAGCGGCGGCCCCCCCTCAGTCGCGGACCCTCGGTCCGTGACCGAATGCCCGAATGGTCAGTCCGCCCCTGGTTCAAAAGGAAAGAGGTGCAAACAAACTGCATCACAAGGAACAAATATACATTTCCCAAATTTCTGTTTTAAGTGGGGCTTTTAACCTCTTCATGCAGGAGAGGTCTTCAGTACGTTGCTTTGCAATGCAATGGAGACCTGTCCAGGATTCAAAAAGTGAAAAGCCCCATTTACATTTTGATTTGTTTCTTTTGATGCGGTTGGCTTGACCCTGAATTGCACCACTTTCCTGCCGAAAATGGGACTCCTAGGGATTCCACTGTAAAATCTCTGGTATAGTACACTGGTGTATAATACACAGGTATAAATTATACCTGATTTTTAGGGAAGAATTAAGCTTGCATGTATAATAAGCACATGTGATTCCAACGTGTCTCTCCCTCTTTACCTCCCCCCATCTCTTTTCTCTCTCTAAATATATATATATTATATATATCCATCTCTCTCTATATATACACATCAATCCATCCCTCTATCTCTATATATAAATCCATCCATCCCTCTATCTCTATCTCTCTATATATAAATCCAATCATCCCTCTATCTTTCTCTAAATATACATCCATCCATCCCTCTATCTCTCTCTAAATATACATCCATCCCTCTATCTCTCTCTGAATATACATCCATCCCGCTATCTCTCTCTAAATATACATCCATCTCTCTCTCTCTCTCTCTCTCTCTCTCTCTCTCTCTCTCTCTCTCTATATATATATATATATATATATATATATATATATATATATATATATACAGTACTGTGCAAAAGTCTTAGGCAGGTGTGAAAAAATGCTGTAAAGTAAGAATGCTTTCAAAAATAGACGTTAATAGTTTATTTTTATCAATTAACAAAATGCATGGTGAGTGAACAGAAGAAAAATCTAAATCAAATCAATATTTGGTGTGACCACCCTTTGCCTTCAAAACAGCATCAGTTCTTCTAGCTACACTTGCACAAAATCAGAGATTTTGTAGTCATATAGTCAGGTGTATGATTAAACAATTATACCAAACAGGTGCTAATGATCATCAGTTTAACCCCATCCCAACAATTGACTTACCAGGTACGTCCCGCAAAACCTGTCACTTAGTGACAGAGGACGTTCCTGGTTAGTCCCGGGAGTCCGGGTCTCTGTGCGGCTGCACGCGGAATCATTAAAAAAGAAAAAAAATGTTAGCCGAGCGTTAAGGTGACAGCCGCGTATGCACGCGGCTGTCACTAAGGGGTTAATATGGTTGAAACACAATCATTAACTGAAACAGCTGTGTAGGAGGAATAAAACTGGGTGAGTGGAATTATCACCTAGAATTTTCCTTTTCTTCATTCAGAAGTGCCTATGTGTCATGTAAAACCAAATTCCAGCAGATGTAAATTCACATTTTTATTTCTGGGAAAAAGGATAGTGAAAATTTCCTGGTACTGCAGAGAGCTTTATTAGCATATTAAAAGGTCACAGAAACCTTCATTAGAATATGATACGTCACTGAAAATGCTTAATTAGCGTATGAAACATCACTGAAAAGCTTATTCAGCATATGAAATGTCACCGCAATTAGCATACATTAGCATATCCTATATTATAATTCACTATTATGTTTGTCAGAAGCCATCATGCGCAGAGAGGACTACGGTCAGGACTACGGTCAGTCACGGCGCAGGCAGTCAGTACTGCGCATGACTGCAGCGCCGCCAGTGTTGGCCCATGTACACGGGCTTTAAAACTAGTATTAACATATGTAAATATCTCCTTAAAGCGGAACTACCACCCCTGTGAAACTTTGGCCCAAATAATGATCCATCTGGCGACTAGCTGCTCAATAGTGCTGCCTGGTTATTGAGAATTCCCACTGCTCCCGGGACTGACAGCCAGGAAACAGCACAGACATTTTTCCATAGTGATGTCTGCGCGCCTGCCCTGTCAGTCCCAGCCTGCTCTAGGAGGAGCTGCTAGAAGCCATATGGTACCATAAGAGACTGACAGCACAGGAAAGCAGACATCACTATGGAAAAATGTCTGTGCTGTTTCCTGGCTGTCAGTCCCGGGAGCAGTAGGAATTCTCACTAACGCGGTAATAATTCTGGCGACTAGCACTATTGAGCAGCTAGTCGCCAATGGGTAATTATTTGGGCCAAAGTTTAACAGGGGTGGTAGTTCCGCTTTAACTGTACATTTGCTGTTTTTTTGGCTAACGTGACACATAGGCAGTTTTTATTGCAGTTTTCAAATATGCAAACTTGAATTAAGGTGAAAGAATCATTTTAAGACTTAACTACGAGCAAGCTCCAAATGCTTCTACAATAATAAGTGCAGGGAAATGGAGCCATGTTATGTAATTTCTCGATGCACCTTGCTGGTACATAGTGTTAACCCTCTGAGTGCCAGAGAGTTAAAGGAAAAGTTACATTACTTGGGACCAGAAACACTAATGGCCCCATGAATTTTGTGGTGCCAGAATAACACCTCAGTTAGATACAGGATGTCACGTCCATGCATGCAGACATGACAGTTGCTAGCAGCTGCACAAGACACATCTGCCCACTGTACTCTATAAGCTTAACCCTTTAGGGGTACAAAATGCATTGCTTTGCAATGTGGTGGGCACCACTTTCATCCTTAAAGGAGCAGTAAACTTTTTTTTTATTTAAAAAAAAAATATATATATATATATATTGTAGGGCATTTCCTGTTGAGTAGCATAAGGTGCTCCCACTGCTGACAGATGCATGTTTCAGAGTTATTACAGTTTATACCTGTGTTTATTTACATTAGAAGTGCCCTCTAGTGATCAAATTCCAATTAATTCCCCTGTTACATTCTAATGGAAAGTCAGTGACATACAGTTCTCCATAGAATGTGACAGAAACGGCTGAGTCACTTCCTGTTAGTTAGAACTATCAGGAAGTAAACGATCCAGTAAATTAACCCTGATTATTTCAACTTTTGTAACTTCTGAATAAAACAACTGACAGCAGTGGGAGGGACCTTGTTTTACTCATCAGGAAAAGCTCTATAACATACATTTTCATACAAAAAATGTACTGCTCCTTTAAAAGGGCTCATGCAATCTTCCAGCTTCAGTTTGAAACTGCCAGCAACTGTAATGTCTACCTCCATGGACATAACATCCGGGACTAATTGCATATGTTCTCTCTTGAACCCTAGCAGAAGGAAAAAAAATCATAAGAGCCATTAGATTTTTCTGCCCTTGGTATGGTAGATGTGGAGGACTATTATTAGGAGGTGTTAGCGCTTCTTTAAAACTGCATTTGTATAGCAGAAAAGACATTACCCACACCTAAATGGCACATTAATAGACATTAGACTTATGCACGGCAAACATTTTTTGTAAAATTCGATTTCGGACACATTTTTTTCCCCACATTTGGAGGATCCAAATTCCGGACCGGACCTATTCAACTCGAACGAAATTAGGCAATAATCAGAATTATTCGGCCGAATTTTAAAAAAAATGTAAAATATTCAATAAAAAAATTAAACAAAAATAAAAAATACATTAAAATAAATTGATGATAATATTAAATCTCTGATGAGACAGGAAGGGGTATTTTATAAACCCCTACACACTTATATATCTATATATCACATCACATTAAAGCCCTTTCTGCCCTTTAAAAAATGGTATGTAATATGCGTTTTGCAATAAATGAGAAAGATAGGAATTATGGCTGAACACACGCATAGCAAAAATGCCAAAATTGCTTGTGTCCTTATGTGGTTAATATCTGCACTTTGCATGAACTGTAAAGCACCTGTTTTACCAGATCTATTTTTAGCAGCATGTAGCAACACTGTAATAGTTTCAGGTGAGAAAGCGCCATGCCCTCTATTTTTAGTAGCATGTAGCAACATTGTAATAGTTTCAGGCGGGAAAGCGCTGTCCGAATTTCCGAAATTTACACCGAAATTTTGGACTAGGTCCGTTTCGGATTCTGATTTTTTTTTGTGGGTTTTGGAAGGTCCGAATGATGCCAAATACGCCTTATCTGTCCGAATTCCGAAATTAGCTGAACCAAATCGCACACGTCTAATAGACATTGCCTACACCTAAATGCCACATTAAATCGCATAAATAAGCAATGTTAGCATGTGGGGAAACTCATAACCTACACATTTACAGAATACAGGATGGAAATTCAATTTTAAAACCAAGGACAAAAAAACAGACACAAAATGATCCATGGATAGAAAGCCGAAACCATGGACTGTCCCTAAAAATGTGGGACAGTTGGCAGGTATGTAGAGATATGGAGAATGGAAGGAGGGAGCAGAGAAAATATGAACAAGGGAGGGTGAGAGAGAGAAAACAGGAATGTAAGAGATAAAATGAGGAGAAAAAGACTATGAAAGAGGGAGGGTAGGAGAGAGAAAACAGGAATGTAAGAGATATAATGAGGAGAAAAAGACTATGAAAGAGGGAGGGTGATAAAGATCAAATATGAATGTAAGAGATAAAATGAGAGGAATAGGGAATATGAAAGAGGGAGAGTGGGAGACAGAAAACAGGAATGTAACAGATTTAATGAGAGAGAAAGAGAGAATATGAACAAGGGAGGGTGATAGAGAGAAATATGAATGTAAGAGGTAAAATAAGAGAGAGAATATGAAAGAGGGAGAGTGATAAAGAAAACAGGAATGTAAGAGATAAAATGAATAGAGAGAGAGGATATGAAAGATGGAGGGTGAAAGTGATTGAAAACATTAATGTGACATAAAATGAGAGAGAATATCATTCCATATCATTAGAAAATGATATGGAATGACACACTGGTGAGAATGTGAATGAGGCAGAGAGAAATGACCGAATGAATAAGAGAGAAAGAGGGAGACAGAATATGAATGAAGGAATGGAAAAGAGGGAGAATGAATGAGAAAAAGAATGAGGAAGCACGAAGGAGGATGAAAGAGTGAGAGAGAATGAAATAGATTTAAAGGAGTAGTAAACTTTTTTTATGAAAACACATATTTTACAGAGCATTTCCTGCTGAATAAAACAAGGTCACTCCCACCGCTGTCAGGTGTTTTATTCAAATACTAGTTGAACAGCCCGTTACACGGGCCACAGTGCCTCTGGCAACCGGTCGCGGGGCTAACTGACAGGAAGTGACAGGCAGTTTCTATCACATTCTACGGAGAACTGTATATCACTTACTTTTCTGACTTTCTTCTCCATTAGAATCTAACAGGAAATCTAATTAGAATTTGACCACTAGGGGGCACTGCTAATGTAAAAAAAAAACATGGGTTTAAACTGTAATAACTCTGGAAATATAAATCTCTCTGCAGTGGGAGTACCCTTATTTTACTCAGTAGGAAAATCCATACAATATATATTTTTTCATAAAAAAAAGTTTACTGCTCCTTTAAAAAGATTGAGGGAGAAGGAATATGAAAGAGGGAGAATAAGAGAGAGTGATGAAAAAAGAGAGATAAAATAAATAAGGGCAGGGCTGGGTTTCCCAATAGGCAGAGCAGGCAACCCTCTACATTTTGAGGAGCGCCTCAGCTCTGTTGGCCACACTCACATTCTGAACTGTGGGTGTGGCCAATGCAATATCAATGTGCTTACATCTCTTTATATACCCCTTTACGGGCTATTATTTAAGCTGCGCTAAATGCAAAAAAACGTATCTCTCAAACCGCTATGGTTTAAGAGATACAGACGTTTAAAGTTTGATCTCTCCTACTGACAGCTGTAAAGCTGTCAGCAGGAAATCCGTGTCGGTCGACACGGAGGCACTTGAGAAGTGCCGCAATCTCGTTATTTACCACGAATGCCTTCATTGGAATGGTCTAAAACGAGTGCTTGAAAACCAGGCACTCATATATGACGAGCGGAGCGATTTTCACAGTACCAAGATGTAATTTCCAGATCACGGTGAAGGATTATATTACCTGTACCACTTCATTTGTTATCTATTTACTTATCTGCCCTTTGTGATATGTGTTATGTCGGGAAAACCAGTAGACCTTTCAAGGAGAGGATGAGAGAGCATCGCTCCTTGATAATCAGGGGACTTAGCAATACTGTCTCTGATCAACAATTGAAAAGATCCCCGGTGGCCAGACACTTCATTAAATTAAAACATAATGTGGAAGAATTTATGTGTTTTCCTTTTGAAGTGGTGAAACAGGCTGCACGGGGGGGAGACAGGCTAGATTATCCAGGCAAGAGTTGTACTGGATATATAAGCTACGATCTGTCACCCAATGGTCTAAACGAACAGTTTAGTTTAATGAGTTACATTTGACTAATCCGTGTGCAGAGATGTGTTTATGTTGTCTTTGCCTTTGTTTTTGCCATTATGTGTGATACAATATGTCTTGAATGATAAACAATTACTATACATTCACAGCTTTGGGTTTGACAGGTTGGCGTCCTCCGTTGTCATGACGACGGGTGTACGCTAATCTGGAGTGAAACTCAAAGTGAGACAGTAAATGGAGGTAACGCTCAGAGCATTCGCTAATGTTGTAGTCCCTGAGGAAAGTCCCAAAAAGGACTGAAACGTTGGGCTGTTATACTGAATATGAGTGTATTTTAAGGAGTTTTATAATAAATGGAAGTTTTAATTTAGCTTATCCTAATTGGCATGAGTGCTCGACTTATTATTATATATTATTATTATATATTATTATTATAGGCCAAGGTTATTTTCTGTGCCAGAAAACAGTGGATGGGACTGGGGGTGGGGTCATGTGTGGAGTGGGGTGTGGCCATGGGCGGAGCTAAGGGCACAGAGTGTGCCATGCCTAGGGGAGCCTGGGATGCAAATCTGGCCCTGAATAAGGGAATGTGAACGTGAGGAAGAAATGTGGGAGAAAGAGACAGAATGAAAGAATTTAAATGAGGGACAGCTCTGGTCCCGGGACCATAAATCTCCATAGGATGGTGTAGCAACAGCGCCACTGTCCAATTTCAGGCCACTGTGATATTGCACCTAAAAAATTCAACTTTGAAAATGAATAACTTTTGAATGAAACACCTTTCAGCAGTGGGAGTACCCTTGTTTTACTCAGGGGGATAAACCCTACAACATAGTTTTTTTTTACATTTTAAGTATTACTATCCCTTTAAGAACATGAGCACATAACTAGTGCTTCAGATATATAGATATTAGTCACCCTCACAGATCTCTTGCTCACTACTAATACTCATATTTAATATAATTTATATATTACACTTAGATGTTCCAGTGTGCTGTCTTTTCTGTTTTTCCTTTCAAAAACAGACAGATGTGCATCACATGTGTACACCTTTCTGGTCCTTAAAGGCGTAATAAATGGCACAAAACAGGGCACAGATGAAAAGAAGACCTTGAAACACCATTACACTTCCCCACTGCCCACCCTTTGGTGGAACTGGCATTAACCCCTTGGATGCAAAATGTGTCCTCAAAAGCATTGCTTTGCAAAGCATTAGAGACATCCTTAGCAGTTAATGGGAGAATTTTCCGCACACATAGCTTAATACGTAGGTGATATGGTATGGTCAGTGCAAAAAAAATACCATTCTGGGGCCTACTTTAGTGCCAAATCATATTTCTATATTTCCCAGTATTGAAGAGGATTGAGTGAGAGAGAGACAGAGAAAGAAAGGAGAGAGAGATGGAAAGAAGATGGGAAAAGAATGAAAATTTGGTGTAATAAGGCACATTGGTGACAGAAGAAATTAGAGGGCTTTTTTTTAGCAGTAAGTCAGCACAGACTATTCCTAATGTATAAAACAAAAATCCTGCTAATTAACGCCTCAAACTAGACTCTGATTTCATGGTTTAATGACTACACCCCTGGCTGGAGCTCTTCTGAGAGAACTATCTAGAGACTTGGGACAGCCTGGCTTCTGTAACCCCTTATCCAAATGTATTCCTCTGTCTTATTATTTGTCTTCAATTACCAGGGACAGTCCGGAATGTTGGATTCTTGTCTCAATTCATCAGCTATTCTATTATTCTCAAGTTAAAACTGTAACTATCACAATGAGATGTTAAAATCTATCAATCATGGACCCTACTGAAATATGTAAGGGAGCAGTAAACTTTTTTATGGAAACATTTATGTTATAGAGCTTTTTCTGCTGAGTACAACAAGGGCACTCCCACTGCTGACAGTTATTTTATTCAACATTTATAACAGTTCAAATAATCAAGAAGTGAATTTTAGGGTTGCACCGATACCGATACTGGTATCGGTGCCGATACCAGCATTTGTGCGAGTACTTGTACTCGCGCAAATGCGGCCGATGCCAGCACCGATACCCTGTGTCAGGGTCGGTGCTGCAGAGAGGGAGCCCGGGTAGCTGCTCACAATGCTCCCCGGTCACCTATCTCACTCCTGCAGCGTCGGAGCATTGCCGCGGGTTACCATGGCAATGCGCCGATGCTGACCTCTGCCGGGGCTCGTGAGAGAACAGCGAGCACCCGGCAGAGGAGAGTAAAGGAGGCAGGATGGGGCAGGGGGTGGTGAAAGAGGCAGACAGTGGGGTCAAGAGGGAGAAAAAGTCAAAAGGAGGAAGGATCAGGAGACAAAAGGAGGGGGGCCAAGTCAGGAGAGAGAGAGAAAGGCAAAAGGGTGAGTCAAGGAGGAGTGGGAGAAAGGGGGATCAAAAGCCAAGACAAAAGAAGGGGGCTCAAGAGGGGTAGAATGAAGAAAAAGGTGGGAATCAAGAGGGGGAGAGAGAGTCAAAAGGGGAGAATCAAGAGTCAAGAGGTGGTGTGTGTGTGTATATATATATATATATATATATATATATATATATATATATATATATATAATATTTTTCAAGTACTCACCAATACAAATTACCAATACTTTTTTTGCGGTCATTTGCCAGTTTTCCAAGTACCTAAAACATGTAGGTACTTAGAAAACTGGCAAATGACCGCAAAAAAAGGTATCGGTAATTGGTATCGGTGAGTACTTGAAAAAAGTATCGGTACTCGTACTCGGTCTTAAAAAATCGGTATCGGTGCATCTCTAGTGAATTTACTGTGGGTTTACTTCCTGGAAGTTCTCACAGGAAGTGACCCAGCAGTTTCTATCACATTCTGTGGAGAACTGTAAGTCACTGACTTTCCTCTCCATTAGAATTGAACAGAATAACTAATTTGAATTTGACCAGTAGAGGGCATTACTAATGCAAAAAAACAAAGGTTTAAACTGTTATAGCCCTAGAAATATGCATCTCTCAGCAGTGGGTGTACCCTTATTTTACTGAACAGCAAAAGCCCTACAATATATATTTTTTTCATAAAAAGTTTACGGCTCCTTTAAAGGGGAACTACCACCCCGCAATAACTTAAGCTTCACTGATTGCTCATCTGGCGACTAGCTGCTTAGTAGCGCTAGTCGCCAGAAATATTACCCGGTTCAGCAGATATCGTGCGGTGCAAAAGGGACTGACAGCACAGGCGCACGGACGTCACTGTGAAGAGACGTCCGTGCTTCCTGCTCCTGTCACCATCGGTAAAACGCCGATATCTGCTGAACCGGGTAATATTTCTGGCGACTAGTGCTACTAAGCAGCTAGTCGCCAGATGAGCAATCAGGCAGAGTAGAGCTCCAGCTGTTCTGGCCACACCCATATTCTGAATTGTGGGTGTGACCACAGCAGTCTGTGTTCCTGCACCATTTTATTTACTCCATAACAGGCTATTATTTAACCCCTTGGTTCCTAGAGAGATCTCCAGATCTCTCTAGGAACCAAGGGGTTAACTCTTTTTTCTGGACCCAAGGGGTTAACTCTTTTTTCTTTGTTTGTTGTTGTGGGCCAAGGATATATTCTGTGCCAGGACACAATGGATAAGACTGGGGGAGGGGTCATATGAGGAACTGGGTGGAGCTAAGGGCACCTAGGATGTAAATCCTGCACTATTACTATGGCCAGAAAATTCTAATGGGCTGTCTAGAATCAACTGGATGTCATAATGAAAAAATTGTTGTATCGTGAGTTGATGGTAAAAGAAGGAAATATTTTCATAGCTAAAGAACTAAAAATGACTGTAGAAGATCTTGATGAATATTGCCCTTAAAATTCTGATGTTAAAAATGTCTTTAAATGTGTCTTTGAAACAAAAATGTTAAAAGAAACAAACACTTTTTTTTGGGGGCTTTAAAACAACAAATTTTCAAATAGACGTTTTTTCTGCCAGTTAACTACATACTACTGCTTCTCAGTCGTATCTGCTAATAGCACTTGAATTTCTTACCATTTTTATCTTGTTGGGAAAAAAATGACGTTAAAGGGATCGTAATGGATGAAAATAAAAGCAACTCAGATTAATCCTCATATGTTTAAGGACATGTAGCTCTGTATTGCAATCAGGCCCGGACTGGCCATCGGGCACTTTCTGAAAGACGGCCACCTCGTTACAAGTTTCCTGGTGGGCGGGCAATCAATGTGCGGACGTGCGGCGCACCGCACGTGATTATAAGCTCCGCCCACGATCACCGTCGGCCGACAGCCCAACCCCGTGAGTGCCCCCCCCATGGGCTGCTCAAAAAATAAAAATGGGCTTCTCAGCCTTAAATGCCCGTGCCTATTTTTTGTCCCAGTCCGGGCCTGATAGCAATATTCTCCTATATGTAGTTCAATCCCCCTCCTGCTGCCCCTTTAACCTCTTCTATGACGCTTCCCCTCAGATGTGGAATTCGGTCGCTTGACCAGAGAGTGCGCAGTGAGGGACAAACTTCTCGCTATGAGCATAAGGAAAGCCCTGCTCCTCTTGATGAATGAGGGTAGGATTTTTCTTATGCTCACAGAAGATTGTCCCTCGTTATGCTCCATCCGGACGGTCTTGGAGCACAGCATGACCTCAGTGAAAGGGGAGGGATGGGTATCCTATATAATAATTCGCCAAGTTGTGTGTAACGCCCGACATGCGCAGTAGACACTGCTGCGCGTGCGGCAGTCATGCGCAGTACAGACTGCCCGCGCCGCGGCTGATACAGAGCTGGGCGCTCCGAAGGAGCGTCCAGCTCTGTATCAGCCGAGGCGCGGGCAGTCTCCACTGCGTGTGACTGCCCCGCGACCGGCTGCCAGAGGCACTGTGGCCCGTGTAACGGGCTGTTCAACTAGTCCTTTATAATTGAATTACTGTTGAACTACACGTCAGTGAATATTGCAATACAGAGCTACATGTCCAAAAACATATGAGGATTAATTGGAGCTTCGTTTATTTTCATCTATTACTATCCCTTTAATAAGACAAACAGTAATGGCTAAAATAATATTTTTTCTGAAAATTACCTTCAATATGACGGCAGATCTAATCACGTTCATTTTTAAGACTGCTTTTTCCTTTTGACAGAGATGACGGAATCAGTTGCAAAAAACAATGTTAATATGTCTGAACATTTACGGATCATGGAGTAAGAACATTCTGATTATAAACAATTTCAGTTACCACAGCTTTTTGAACATCTCGCCCATAATGTATGAGTCTATGTAACCCTTTAAAGGGATAGTAATACATTATTATTACTATCCCCATAATGTAGATATTTGCAAAATAATTTAATAGACCCCAGGTTCATCTCTCAAACCTTTATGGTTTGAGAGATAACCGAAGGCAAAGTTCCCCCTTCCTTGAAGTCAGCTTTGTACTGACTGCAGGGAAGGTCTGTCGTATGACAGGCTTGCAGCTCTGCAGCTGAGCCGAAATTGCGTTAGTGAAAGATAATTATTTCACTGAAACGGTCTTCTACAAGTGCTTGGTTTGTGTTTGGTTTGCAAGCACATGTAAAAGACTGTTTCAGTGAAATAATTATTTTTCACTAACGCGATGGCGGCTCTGCTGCAGAGCCACCAGATGAAAGACAGACTGGATATCCCTGCAGTCAGCACAACGCTGACTTCAGGGAAGGGAGAGGGAGGGGGAACTTTGCCTTTGGTTATCTCTCAAACCTTAAAGGTTTGAGAGATGAACCTGGGGGGCTATTAAATTACTTTGCAGATATCTACAATATGGGGGATAGTAATAATAAAGTATTACTATCCCTTTAAGCATCAAAGGAGTATGCAACACATTGTACAGCAATGAACTGCACATTCTCTGGTGCTTAAAGGATTAAGATTGCCAACCATATTGGACTGAGCTTGTGTTCTGGGGGTTATGCAGTGATAAAGTGGAGATGACATCTTCAGTGATATAAATTCTCCAGTTCCTATGTTAGTTTATCTAAGTGCATAAGCTCCATAGAATAACATAGGAACTGGACAAGTGATATCACTGGTGAAGTCATCACCTCTTTATCACCGCTTAGTGAATCTCTCACCCCTCCTGGTGTCTAGCATAGACATGAAATCCAGGACTGACTGAAGATGTTATCTCTTCAACAAAGCCACAAGGGACATTTGGATTCTGGTCATATAAAGAAAAGTGTAGGGGGTTATTATAGGTGTTATTGCCCCTTTAAGGAGCAGGATTTTTTTTTAAGGCCTATTGCGTATATAAGCTGTCTGTGCAGTAAAGTCTCCAGTTCGGGCTGCCTGCACCAAACAAAATGAAGTGGGGGAGTTTTTAGGATGTTACTTTAAAAGGATTGTAATAGTTAAAACACAAAAAAAAAACACACTGCATGGTTTATCCTCCTGATTAAAACAAGGTTACTTCCGCTGCTGAGATGTTTTATTCAAAAGTTATTGTAGCTCAAACCTGAGTTTTATTAGATGCATTATCTTGGTGGCCTGAAATGTTACAGTGACACTGTTGCTATACCATTTGACTAAAAATCTCCATAGGATGGTATCGCAACAGCTCTATTTCAGGCCACTGAGATAATGCACTTAAAAAACTCAAGTTTGAGCTGTAATAACTTTTGAATAAAACACCTCTCAGTAGTGGGAATGATCTTGTTTTAATCTGGAGGAAAAATCCTACATATTTCTAGTGTAACTATCCCTTTACCCTGTGCCCTGTTTAAAAGTCTGTACTAACAACATACATAGGAAAGTGGCCTAAAGTTATTTCAGTTCTCTGCCCATGCTAGGCATTTGAGGCTTGCTGGCATTTAAGTTTAATCACTGACTCAGTATGTGCCCCAGTATGCACTAAAGTAATCTTATGTTCTAGTACATACATACCTGGGAACTCTCCGGATCTGCCCCAGAGACTCCGGTTTTCAGATGGAATTACCGGGTCTTCAGGGAGAGATGCTGATTCTCTGGCAGTTGTGAGCTTCTTCCCCTTCCCATCCTGTTCTGCTTGCTCCCCACCCACTTCTCCTCATTCCCACCCTGTTCCTCCCACTTCCTGCCCACTTCTCCTCCTTCCCACCCTGTTCTTCCCACTTCCTGCCCACTTCTCCTCCTTCCCACCCTGTTCTTCCCACTTCCTGCCCACTTCTCCTCCTTCCCATCCTGTGCTTCCCACTTCCTGCCCACTTCTCCTCCTTCCCACCCTGTTCTTCCCACTTCCTGCCCACTTCTCCTCCTTCCCACCAGGTTCTGACACTTCCTACCTGCTTCTTCTCCTTCCTACCCTGTTCTCCCACTTCCTGACCACTCATCCTCCTTCCCACCCTGTTCTGCTCACTTCCTGACCACTTCTCCTTCTTCCCACCCTGATCTGCCCACTTCCCACCCACTTTTCTCCTTCCCACCAGGTTCTGCCCACTTCCCACCCACTTCACCTCCTTCCTACCCTGTTCTGCCCACTCCCCACCCACTTCTCCTCCTTCCCACCCTGTTCCTCCCACTCCCCACCCACTTCTCCTACTTCCCACCAGGGGAGGGCTGGCAACTTGTGGCCTGGGGGGAAAATACAATAAAGTGGCCAATTTATTATTGTTCCAGCTCACTGTCCTAGCCTACCCCTTTTTGTTAATTTTAAAATTGGCATTAATGTTATGAAGCAAGTGGTACCATGTCGTTTACAAATTAAATGGAGCTACACTAGTGATACCACAGAGCTTACAATTAAGCTACACTAGTGATACAACAGAGCTTACAATTTAAGTAAAGCTACACTAGTGATACAACAGAGCTTACAATTTAAGTAAAGCTACACTAGTGATAACACAGAGCTTACAAAGGAAATGGGTTATGCTGCTGGCGTAGCTCCATTTGTATTGCAGCTCTGTGGAATCACTTCTGTAGCTCCATTTACAGCAGCAATCAGGAGTTTGAGTGAGGTAGTGGCCCACCAGCCAAGACATATGACCAGCCCAGGGGGCAATTATCCCCTTGCCCCCCAGGCCAGCCCTCCCCTGCTTCTCACCCTGTTCTGTTCATTTTCCACCTACTTCTCCTCCTTCCCACCTTGTTCTTCCCACTTCCCTCCTAATTTATGACACAAATATGATTAAGAAACACCCACCGAATGAGCCACGCCCAATTTATGATGCGAATCACATCATGGACATCCTCTGGTCAGCTGCACATGACCCCTCTTTGGGGGCTCAAGATGAGCAGGTTTCCAGGAATGAGTACAGACCACAAATTCAGACACATGATTGCCATGCCACCTTGTAAAGCAGAACATCAGCTGCTTGGGCACATTTATTCTAATGTGTGTGAGATCTCTATAGCATTGCAGAGGTTAAAAGACCCATTTAAAGTGGACCTGTCACCTTGAATCCAAGTCTGCATATTTGAAAACCTAATTCAAAACTATGCATGAGTTATACTAGCCAAAAGTCCAGCAGATGCATACATTCGAACAATGTTTCTCAACCAGGGTTCTGTGGCAATTTGGCATGCTGCAGACATCCACTGAGGGTGACCCTTTATTTCTGTAAAGACTTCACTGAGTACAATTAGCATAAATCAGCATATAGTCCCATACACAGAGAGCTCATCATACCTAGAAAAATAAAATCCTTCAGTCGTTCAGGGTTTGGAGCCAGCTATCGGGAGTACAAAGTGTTTGGGCTACAAGGGGTTAACCTGTATATATGGGCAACACAGGATGTGAATAGGAATTGGCATGAACCAACCAGGTTACCCACCACAGCAATGCCACCGGCAGAGTGGAAATCCTGTGGGCAGCAGACAAGGGACAGCAATAGAGGCAATGCCTGCAAGAGGCATGGAAAGAAGAAGATTGTAGAGGGAGGTATTGGAGAAATGTTATCCTAAATTCCTCTTATTTTTAAAGTGATAGTTATGTTGACTTTATGTTGACTTTACATATTTTGCAAGTGCATACTATTTTGACTATTTTTTTCATCTTCACCTAATTTTTATTTTTACACTTTTATGTCCTTGAGATTGCGCGCCATCGATCTGTTTCCAGACAGCTTTCTGTTAGGAACGGTGAAAAAAAAATATATATCGCTACAATGTAAAAAAAAAAAGATGTAATGTAAAAAAATAATATACAGACCACTCAGTGCTGATCCAATAGCTTATTTTCAGTGACCAAGTATCCCAAAGATGGAAGGTCAAAATATAGGTTTACTATCCCTTTAAGAAACACTACCAACTTCTAATAACAACCACCTACCTACTTACCATACTAGGTCCAAAAAACCCTAATCAATGCTATAAAATTTGATCTTCCTCCTTCGTTCAACAGGATTCAATCAGTCCTGGAAGTCATTTACATAGAGGTGGACACGATTTTTGCTGAAGCCCTCAAATGGGTAAAATACCAATTAAAATTGGAAGCTAGTGAATTTTTATTTCCCCCCTATGGAGCAATTGTTTTTTTCCAGAATCGCTTCATATTTTATGGCTCACGGTCTCCACTACCTAAGGCTGTAGAGAGGACACAGCCATTGATAGCCATATGGGACATCAAACCACCTGCTATCCATCACTGGGAATCACAGAGCATTATACTGTTAAAGTGGCCTTTCACGTAAGCCAAGATTAGCTTGTTTTACAGATAATTAAAACCCTTTGAGGGTTACCCCTTCAGGCTAGCGAGGTGTCCTATGAAAATGTGCAAATATTGTACTAACCATCCTATATAATAATTTGCTAAGTTGTGTGTAACGCCCGACATGCGCAGTAGACACTGCTGTGCGTGCGGCAGTCATGCACAGCTGGAGCGTCCAGCTCTGTATCAGCAGTGGCGTGGGCAGTCTCTACTGCGCGACTGCCCTGCGACCGGCTGCCAGAGGCACTGTGGCCCGTGTAACGGGCTGTTCAACTAGTTTTTTAATAAAATACATTTTTGTTTTTTGCAACAGTATGGCACATAATGCTAATTCTCTGCACACTATGATAATTAGTTCTGTTTGATAGATTCATTGATAGCACAGTGTGTGGTAATACTGGGCCAACACAGAAACCAATTAGTATAAAATGCCACACTGTGCCACCAACAAATAAAAGTTTAATTTCTCAAGAAAACGTGATCTTACAAACAAATAGGTAGCACAAGACACAAGCAGTTTGTATTCTCTATAAACTAAATTTGTCTTAGGGTCTTAGGGTGACAGGTCAACTTTAACCCCTTATGGACACGGCCAGCACTTAAGAACCACGGAGCATTTTTTATTTTTACGCAATCCAATTCAGGGCTCCCCGAATGGAGTGCAGCTGCGTGGGGAGCCCTGAAACCCATGACATTCCAGGCCCATCACTGTTCCTTTAGGGAAGTTTTCCCATGACTGTCCTGGCACGTCATGGGTCCTTAAAGGGATAGTAATACTTAAAATGTAAAAAATATATGTTGTAGGGTTTATCCCCCGACTAAAACAAGGGTACTTCCACTGCTGAAAAGTGCTTTATTCAAAAGTTATTACAGCTCAAAAATTATTTTTTTTAAGGTGTAATATCACAGTGGCCTGAAATTGTACAGTGGTGCTGTTGCTACACCATGCTATGGAGATTTATGGTCCCGGGACCAGAGCTGTCCATAGGATGGTGTAGCAACAGTGACACTGTACAATTTCAGGCCACTGTGATATTGCACCTAAAAAATTCAGCTTTGAGCTGTAATAAGTTTTGAATAGAACACCTTTCAGCAGTGGGAGTACCCTTGTTTTACTCAGGGGGATAAACCCTACAACATATTTTTTTTTACATATTAAGTATTACCAGGGCTCAAAATTTCCACTCGCCATTTAACCCTGGCGAGTAGAAATTCAGCCCTGGTGGTTATGTTATGGATTGCAGTGGCGAGTAACTTTTCAGGTCTGGCTAGTAGCAAAGGACTTAAAGGGATAGTAATACTTAAAATGTAAAAAAAAATATGTTGTAAAGTTTACCCCCCTGAGTAAAACAAGGGTACTCCCACTGCTGAAAGGTGTTTCATTCAAAAGTTATTAATTTTCAAAGTTGAATTTTTTAGGTGCAATATCACAGTGGCCTGAAATTGTAAAGTGGCGCTGTTGCTACACCATCCTATGGAGATTTATGGTCAACTGACCAGAGCTGTCCATAGGATCGTGTAGCAACAGCGCCACTGTACAATTGCAGGCCACTGTGATATCGCATCTAAAAAATTCAACTTTGAAAATTAATAACTTTTGAATGAAACACCTTTCAGCAGTGGGAGTACTCTTGTTTTACTCAGGGGGATAAACCCTACAACATATTTTTTTACATTTTAAGTATTACTATCCCTTTAAAATTATAAGCCCTGATATTACTATCCCTTTAAGGGGTTAAAAGAATGTATACTAAAAACTGATGAAGATCAAAGTGAGAATGAACTAAAGTGAGATTATCTATTCCCATGTTATACTGTGGAGACTCTTTGTGCAGTGGTGGTCAGCTGTTGAACCTCTAGCCATTGAATACCATAACGCCGATCATTCCCAAAGAGCTGCTGGCTGCTGAGGCATAATGGAAGTTGTAGCCCCCAACAGCTGCATGTCTGACAAGAGTCTACCAGAAATGTCATCACACTGGAGAAAGTGTCTCATCTTAATGCATCTCCCTACAGACGTCCTGCAGCTCAGCAGAAGATAATACAAAAACGATTGTTAGGCACCATATGAGCCCGACATATATATATATATATATATATATATATATATATATATATATATATATATATATATATCAGAGCTCCTGTTTGTACCTGATCTGTACTAATTATCTGTTCTATGTGCTCTCACCAGTTACACGCACAGACCTCACTTATTTGTCACCTACCACTCATACGCACAAAAAGCATGTGCACTCATCGATTTCTCACTTACTACTCATACTTACACACATATGCACATATATATAGACATACATCCACATACACAGGGAACACAGGTGCATGAACACAAGCGTGCACACGCACATACATATCTAGACATACACCCACACATACAGAGGCACACACATGTGCACATGAACGCACTATTCACACTTCCCCTACTATCTATCCTTAACCTAACAGTGAGGTCACTCTAGCAGTGAAGGAGTTTCAAGGTGCCCGTACCTTTCCCCATACAGATTAGGGGGGGAAGAGTGTTAAGCCCCGCCCTTCTGTGAAATGAGAAGGACAGATTAAGGCTTGAGCTGTAATTTGCCAGGAGATTATGCCCATAGCAGGAAATTAAACCTACATTGGCAGAGGGTGGTCTGAACACTCATTCATCTTCTTCCCACACTGGCAGAGAATTCAGGACAGACCTGAAACAGACAGCTCTCTAGAAGATACAAGGGAGGCAAAGATATAGCACCCTTAGGTGGCATCTGCCCATTCCTTTTCACCACGGATAACAGAGATCTCTTCAACCCACGGGTAAATATCTGTCTTTGTAAACCAGGGTGGGCAACTCGTGGCATTCCACTTCTTGTCAGACTGCAACTTCCACCATCCTCATCCAGCTGCTGGCTGGTAAAGGATGATGGGAGTTATAGTCTAACAATAGCTGGAGAACTGATGGATGCTTACCCCTGGTGCAACCACTTAAAACTCGCATTTAATAGGTAAGCACTTCCCAAAATCATGGCACTTGTAATTAGTGCCAGTTCAGCGCATGGCACGATTAATCTGGTCAGAAGTATGCATGAAGATAGCTGAACACGGTGTTGCACAACCCTCTGGCAACTCAGTGGGTTATATTAATGTTATAATTTGCTAGGATGTTTGTCAGAAGCTGTCATGCGCAGTAGAGACGGCTGCTCGCTCTACAGTCATGCGCAGTAGAGACTGCCTACTCAGTGGCTGTTTCGGAACGGGGATCTCCGAATTCAGACTGTCCCAGGAAGGTGCGCAGAGAGGACTATGGTCTGAATTCGAAGCACCCTGCTCCGTATCAGCCGCCGCGCGTTCTGGCCGCCAGTGTTGGCCCATGTACATAGGCTTTAAAACTAGTATTAATATAATTAAATACATATAAATGTAAGCATATGTGCATAAATCTATATGTGTGTGTGTTTTTAGATTGTGTTTATGAGTTAACAGAGTTAACCCTTTGAGCACCAGAGGTGTATGCAATGCATGGCAAAGCACTCAAAGGAATGTGGGAGTGTTATGTGAGTGAAAGGCATCTGTTTAACCCTTGCATACCCCTCTGGCACTCAAAGGGTTAATAAAATTGCACCTGAAAGCTCTTACGTTATTAACCCTTTGTGTGCCATAGAGGCATTCAACGCTTTGTCATGCAATAATGATGCATTGCATTGGATGCTTTTCTGGCACTCAAACGGTTAATGCATTTCGCACCAGCTTCATTTTTGTTGATGTTACAAAAAAAAAAAAATCGCATTGAATCTAAAAATATGCGCACAGAAATACTTGCCGCTATAGATGTTGAAACATTTTGTTACTCTTTCTAAGTATTCTTAGAAGCAATCAAAAATGTACCTTCGCCTGTGTAGACAAAAATCCTTACACCGGCCCTGTAAGGGAGCAGACTGAGTGGTGTGTATATAAGTGTATCACATTGCTCTACAGCAATACAACTCACATTATTGCTTGTTTAAATGTCAGTATATGTGTTTATAAATTAGTCTGTGTAAATATAATACTTCGGTCTTGTTATAAGTCATCTATTAGGTTACACAAGGAGGTGTCAAAAGGTTATGAAATAACCTAAAAATTCTCAGTAATGCCCCGCCAACTACACACCCCCAGCAACACCCCCTAAAACTCAAGTGTCCGTCTTTAACAATTGGAAATGTTGGGAGGTATGGCAATGTGAAAGTCCTCGCAGGGCACTGCCATAGGTCCAAATGCATAGACCTCTGCGGATTAAAACTACAGTAGTGCCCTGTGAGGACTTTCATCTTGAATTAACATAGGTCCTCACTGGGGGATGCAGGACGCAGGAGGCAAATGCAGATGTTAAACAAATCTAGATAATTTTATTTTCTCATGTATAATACACACCCACCAGTTCACATAAGGTGAAAAGGGGCAAAATTATATTATATATAAGATTTTACCATAATTGTTAGTGCAAAATGCTATCACATCACAAAAAAACGAATCCACCATAACGCCTAACCTTAGTGCAACCCCCCCACAAGATGCTTGAAAATATTAACCCTTTAGAGCCAGGATGTGATGTACCCCATACCTCCCAAGTGTCCCTCTTTAGGAGGGACAGTCCCTTTTTGAGACCCAAATCCCTGTTTCCCATCCTGGTGTCCTGGTGTTTAGGAGATCAGACTGTGTAGTGTGTATATACGTGTATCACATTGCTCCACAACAATACAACTCACATTAATATCTGTATAAACTTCAGTATATGTGTTTATAAATTACTCTGTGTAAATACAATACTTTGGTTTTGCTCTAAATCATTTATACAGATACACAAAGAAGTGTCAGTAGGTCACCCACCAGTCCATCCCCCAGCAACACCACCTAAAACACTAGTGTTCCTTTTTGGCCATGTGAAATGTTGGGACCTATGTTCCCCTTTGATCCTCAACGGTTAAAACCTTTAGTATGTCCATTTGTGTATTATGTATGTAATAAATCACCATTTGATTAAGTCCAGTGTTCCCCATGTAAATTTGTAGGGATTCCACAACAAGGGGCAGTAAATCAATTTTATGAAAAATATGTGTTTCACAGGACTTTTCCCACTGAAAAAAATAATGGTGCTCCAAATGCTGGAAGATGGTTTATTCAAAATTTATTATAACAAATTGCCTTGATTTTGGGCATAGATAAGAACAGATAAGAATCTATCTACCTGAGGAAGAAATCAGGTGATTTCGAAACGCGTTGGAGGAATGTGGCAATAGGAATGGTTACCCAATTTAAGTGCGCTTTATATTGATACATGCAATAGAGATTGTGACATCATACACACACCTTCAATTTGTGGAGGAGAGAGCTCCGGATATCGAGTGGTTTGAAGGAGATTGTCAATACGAAAGGAAAGAAAAAATAAGAACTAGCAAGAACAATAAGGTAGCCTAAGTCTGGCCGGTGGAAAGAGCGAGAGAGCACGAAATTAAGGTTACCGGTAAGAGCGTTCCAATTATCCTCTATATACATGAATAACCAGTGAACAGCTCCATAGGTCTAGGAGAATTTAAGTCTGGTGTGTGAAAAGAGTAACTAGGATTGAGATCGTACTATACCGGCAATAACGTGGAATCTTGTCTCATATGTATGTTAATGGCCAGTGAAAAGCCCCGTTTTTCATAGAATAGCATATCCTCTTAAAGGCAATGATTGCATGAATCGAATGTTGTCTAAATATATAGCTATTGAAAGCTTAATAAATCGGGTATAACGTTGGTTATATGATTAAACAACAATATTTTTTTCCTAAAACCACGGATGTGAACATTGGCGATTAGCCTATATATTTTAAAGAACTTTTATTTTTTCAATGATCGATCGTTTAAATAGATATAGGGGTATATAGATAATGTAGGAGGTATTTCATATGTTTATTTATGTGAGCTAGATATGTTTACCGATATATATCCGAATATTATAGCACATGTTGATAACACGTTTTTATAATTTTATAAGGAGCGGGTCCCATGCACTATCCTATATAATAATTCGCTAATTTGTGTGTAACGCCGCAAAATCCGCAGTACACACTGCTGCGCGTGCTGCAGTCATGTGCAGTAGGGACTGCCCTCACCGCAGCTGATACAGAGGTGGACGCTCCAAAGGAGCGTCCAGCTCTGTATCAGCCGTGGCGCGGGCAGTCTCTACTGCGCGTGACTGCCCCGCGACCGGGTGGCAGTGGCACTGTGGCCCGTGTAACGGGCTGTTCAACTAGTATGAGAATAATAGAGTAAAATTTGGGAATATATTTGGACTTTCCTAATCTGATTAGTGACTGGGAACTCCGAGTGTTATATTGTATACCCATTACAACAATTACAGATAAATGTTGGTAGAAATGATATAATTTTTTATCATTTTTTAAGAAATTTATTTTTGATGTTATGTAAAAATAAATATTATAATCTCAAATTTATGTGAACTACCCTTATTGTCTTGTCTGGTACACATTGTTTGTGTTTTGCACTTTCATTTGAAATTGATGTGAACAATCTATATTATATTGTTTGGCATATATTGTTTGTATCCTGCACCTGTGCTCCAGACCATATTTGATATTTTGAATTTTTGGGATTTTGGAGAATGGAATCCAGGTCAGGCAGCAGGGTAGGGGACTGACTTCCCTATTTTCCATTTGTTGTGCCACTATCAGTTAATTGTTAGCTCTAATTAATCATTATAGTATTTGGGCATTGGAGACTGTTATTTCAATTCTGTCAGCGTTGTAGTTCAAGAGTAATTGAATGAGAAAGTATCCCCTCCTGCCTCTTTTACTGATATAACACTGCTCAGCTCAGAGCAGCAGGGAGGTGCCCAGGTAGATAGCAGATAGGGACAATATTCAATTGAGATAAGGGAAAAAGCTGAAAAACCTGTCAAGGGGGGCAGGGTTTTCATTGTTCTCACAGTAAAAAGATTGTCCCTTGCTGTTATCTGTCTGGTTAAGCAACCAGATTCCACATCTGAGGTGAGCAGTGTTACACTAGTTAAAAGGGGTGGGAGGAGGGAACTTTATCATTCAATTACTCTTGAACTACAACTCTGACAGTATTGCAATAACACTCTCCATGGCCCAAATACTATGAAGATTAAATGAAGCTGCTGTTTTTGTGAAACATTACTATCCCTTTAAGCTATCCTGACGTTTAACCCATTGGATGAAAGACATGTCTCCATTGCAAAGCAATTATTTTGAGGCCAGCATCCAAAGGGTTAAGCAGGAGCAGAGTTTTCTTCCGTTGGTGTCTGTGCGTATGAAAGGCCTGTGTGTGCGTGCGTATACTGTTAATTAGTTTCAATGAGCTGTGCCTAGAGCTTGCTGTTCAATGTAGGTCACCTCTGCCCTCATGAGAAGTGCTGTGGGGAGCGGCAGTAAGACCCGCAGCGTAGGAGAGCCAGGGCAAAGGCGGCCTGCTCTCTCCAAGCCCCCAAACCAAAGTGGCTCACACAGTGACCTCAGATCAGCTGCTTGCCGTCTTGTGAGGCAGCAGATACTAATGTGATGGAGGGACAGAGAATGTGTGTGTGCATGTGTGTGTCTGAGAGACAGATATAATTGGAGAAAGAAAATAGGAATGAAAGAGAGAATAGGGGAACGAAAATGGTAGCGAGACATAGAGAATGGGAGCACGAGAGAGATAGAATGGGAGCGTTAGATGGAGAATGGGAATGAGAGAGATGACTGAGCAAGAGAATAGGAATGAGACAGTGAGAGAGTCTGAATGGGAGAGAGAGAATAGGGTGTGAGAGGGAGATAAAAATAGAGATGGGAGAGTGTTTGTGTGAGAAAGAGAGAGTGACTAGGAGACAGAATGGGAAGTTAGTTAATTGAGGGATGGTTTGACAGAGAAAACAGGAATAACACTGTGAAGGAGGAGACATGGGATTCACTTCCTAAAGGGATAATAATGTTTCATTTTAAGATTCTTTAATATGGTAGGCATTCAAAAAATAATTATATCGATGTAAGTCCTATCTCTCAACCTTTATGGTTTGAGAGACATAACTGGCTAAACTTCCCCCCTCCAGGCCATTTCAGAGAAGTCTGCCCTCTAGCTGACAGCAGAAGATTCCGGTCACGCTATTTCAAAATAAATACTTCATTGGAACGGTCTACAAAGTGTGCCTGGTTTACAAGCACACTTTGTAGACCGTTCCAATGAAGTATTTATTTCTAAACAGCGCGATTTCGGGGTCTCTGCTGAAGAGCCACCTTCCGGTCAAGCTTCCGGAATCTGCTGCGGTCAGCAAGAGCGCTGACTTCTCTGAAACAGCCTGGAAGGGGGAAGTTTAGCTGGTTAGATCTCTCAAACCATAAAGGTTTGAGAGACAGGACTTACATCAATATCATTTTTTTTTAATGTCTACAATATTAAAGAATCTTAAAAATAAACATTACTATCCCTTTAAAGGCTCATATACACCTCAATAATAACCCCTCCAATTACCTTACTAATGTAACGAATGTGTTGCTCCCCCTCAGGTCCTTAAAGGGGAACACTATAAATTCAGTGCTGGACACAGTAGTGAGTCCAAGAGGAACAATCCAAGAACAAATGCAGTTACTTCATGGGCTGCAACATCTGTTAACCCTTTGAGTGCCAGAGGGGTACGCAACTCATTGTGTTGCATACCCATCTGGCACTCAAAGGGTTAATGAATCAATACATATAATTGTTACATGAGCTGGTGGGATGGACTGATATACTGTATTTGTGTTACATTAGCTGATGGGATGGACTGATATACTGTATTTGTGTTACATTAGCTGGTGGGATGGGCTAGTATACTGTATTTGTGTTACATTAGCTGGTGGGCTGCCCTACAGCGTGATATATTGGATGTGTGACCTCTGCACTGTGGAACCGCATGTGCCACATTCCCACTCTAATACATTAGTCTGCTGTACGCAATCCTACAACCTCACAGGATAACACAGCGCTCCCCCCTCATTACTGCCATGTCTCCTCAACGAGGCGAGTAAATCAGTCTATCACAGTGAAAGCCGGGCACAGCTGTATGTCATGGGCACACGATATACATACAGAGGCTAATGTACTAAGAATTACAGAAATTCTGGAAACTGCACAAATTTCCTATTGAGCTAAATGTGGCTTTTAACGCCTTGAAGGCTAAATTGGTCTGAAATGCATTGCGCAATGCACTGGAGACCCCTCTAGCCTTCAAAGAGTTAAAAGCCACATTTAAATCACAATCATTGGGGATGTTTATTTGTTACCGGTGGTGCAGTACATTACCCCATAATAAACACCTTTTTCTTAGTACATCAACGTCACTAGCACATACACACAGTTGTCTTATCCTTTATTTACAAACTGTAAGCATGTTCCAAGCTGCACACATAGACACACTGACACACACACACTGACATATACACACACTGAGACACACACACACACAGTACATATACACACACTGAGACACACACACACACTGGCACACACATATACACACACTGAGACACACACTGACGCAAACACTGACACATACACACACACTGAGACACACACACACTGACACAAACACACACACTGACACAGGCACACACACAGAGACATACTGACACATACTGAGACACACAGACACACAATGACACACACTGACACATAGTCACACACTGATCCACACACACAGATACACACACAGACACACACTGACACGCACACACAGAGACATGCACAACCAGAGACATGTACACACACACACACACACGCATGCACACACACTGACACAGACACTCTCAGACACACATGTTCGCAGACATGAACACACAGACACATGCACACTCACACACACACACAGACACTTTAACATGCACATACTCAGACAGAAGCTTCTGTAACATCCAAGGGATTAATCTTGTTTACATGCTTTCTCATACAATGGGCTGAATGTAGGATGCAGATTTTGCATTAAATCAGGTGCTGGTATCTATGATAATGGCAGCTGTGCTAAGGGAAGTGTAACAGGGCAGTCTATTGGCATTTATTCAAGGCCAAATTCTATGCCATGTGCTTATATAACATGCACAACATTATCAGGAACCTTTTGAGCGTCCCTGTGCATGCTACTGGGCTGGCATTCTGTGCTGGGTGACTGTAAAATCCTATGATGGTGAAAAGTGTCCATTAGTATGTACTACAGTGCTCATACGCTTTATATTCTGCAGTGCATAACGTTATGTGTAGCGACTAGCAACGGAGGCTAATACCATGCGGCTGCACTGGCACATTCCTACGTACACCCAAACAAGAATCAAGTCTGGGATATCATATGGATACAAAAAGGATTTTTAAAGGTCTCGCAGCTCTGCTTCTGCTGAATTATCTATCTAAACACATTATCCTTTAACCCTTTGAGTGCTAGCGGGGTGTTAAACTCTTTGCAATGCACTGGTGACTCTGACACTCAAACTCTTTTCTGAGAAAAATATACATTTGCCCCCAGGTTAGGGACCGACTATACAAACACCCTGAATGTTTTCAGAAGCAAACATCCTGCTCTGTCCCCTTGGTGCACATACACTATTTGCATTTAATTGCTTAGTAAATATACAGGACATGCCTTTTAGCTTTAGGACCTTTAAGTGACATGGGGGTTATGCATTAAGATGTGATAAAGAGGTGATAACACATAAATAACTTCTCAAGTGATATCACTTCTCCAGTTCATATGTTATGCTATACAGCCAATGACTAAAGTTGGAGAAATCTTCGTGCATATGCTCCATAGAATAACAGTATAGTCATCTCCAGTTTATCGCCTTTTTTAAAGGGATGGTAATGTCTTTTTAAAAGTCTTTGCTAAGTCTTCTTTATATTACAAGTAATAGATTGCTCTATGTCTAAGTCCTTACGTGCATGTAGTTCAAAAATTATTCAGCGCTTAAGATCCCTGCCTGCCCCTTTCTGGCCGCCTCCCTCTGAATCTCAAATCTGGTCGTGTGACTTGACAGCTGCAGCGAGGGACAAACTTCAGTAAGTAAATATATGGAAGACCCTTGACGAAAGAGGGCAGGATTTCCCTTTGCTTACTGAAGTCTGTCCCTCGCTGCAGCCGTCCAGACCAGCCTGCAGATTCAATGTGACATGGCCAGAAGGAGTGGGCGGTGGATCTTTAACTTATCATAACTTTTGAACTACACGCAAGTAGGACTTTAGACATAGCGCAATCTGTTACTTGTAATATAAAGAAGATTTGTCAAATAAGTTTTAGAAGGACATTATAACCCATTAACTTTTTTTATTATAATATCTTATATGAATGAGTTTCACCCCTTAACAACCAGTGATCCGGGGAGGTTCCCTTTCCTTAAGGACCACTTTGATCGTTGTCGTTGTGCTGGCATATGTAACCTGTGAGGTGTACCTGTGCGCCGAATTGGGGTCTGAGAGAGACTGCTCCAGTCTTGTAGTGGTCACTTTCAGACCCCGTTTGTGCTTACAGCATTCCCGCAGGAGCGCTGTATGTACAAAGCATGTGTTGTGCCAGGACTGTCACCATTTTTTTTCCCTTAAGGACCGGTGACATCCTTGCATGTCGCTGATCATTAAGGGGTTAACCTGCTGGCTTATTTTTCTTTAATTCTGTGAAACTCTCTTAAATCTGCTATTTCAGTTCATCTCTTACTCCCACTTCCAATGATGAGTGCGCCCCCTATCTAGAGTTTGTAAAAAGAGCCTTCAATTCAACTGTATCTGGAAAGGATGTTCACACGGGTGACTTAAAGGTATAGTAATGTTTCATAATAAAAGCAGCTCTAATTAATCATCATAGTATTTGGACTTTGGAGAGTGTTATTTCAATTCTGTCAGAGTTGTAGTTCAAGAGTAATTCAATGACAAAGTATCCCCCTCCTGCCCCTTTTACTGATGTAACACTGTTCAGCCAGAGCAGAAGGGAGGTGCCCAGGTAGATTGCAGAGAGGGACAATCTTCAATTAAGATAAGGGAAAAACCTGAAAAACCTGTCAAGGGGGGCAGGGCTTTCATTGTTCTCATAGGAAGAAGATTGTCCCCTTCTGTTATCTGTCTGGTCTATGGACTGCATTCCACATCTGAGAAGAGATGGCTTACACTAGGTAAAAGGGGCGGGAGGGGAAACTTTGCTTGTGAATATCTCTCAAACCATAAAGGTTTGAGAGATAAGACTTATATCGTTCTTTTTTTTTTTAATGCCTACAGAATAAAATAAAGATAAAACGAAGTATTACTATCCCTTTAATAACGGGTGACTGAATAAAGGAGCAGTGTTGCATTGTTCAGGAATGCCATATCACTTAACTCTTTGAGTGCTAAAGGGGTACATAACACATTTCCCTGCAATGCGTTGTGCACCTCCATAGCATTCATATAATATTACTATGTAAACCTCTTCATGATTAGTGGAATGTGAAACTTATTGCACCGTCCTAGAATTCTCAAGGAGTTACGCTACACGGTCATTCTGAACAGACCAAACCTGCTCTTTTATTCAAGTCACCCAAATGAACACAGCCAATCAGTCGGGTCTCTAGATCCTGTGCAGATACCGTTTGAGTTGCAGACTCTACGTTCATGATAGATAATTTTATAGAAATTGTGCTGGTAAGTCGCTTATTAGATGTACGCTGCAAATTTACAAAATATCCTTAGACAAATCATATAAAACTACCAGGACTCTTCTACACAGACTAGGTTACCTTTGCATAAATAATTTAATATGCACAGTGACATTTTGTAACCTCTGAGAGCGCTGTGCTTAAAGGGACACTAGCATTAACTTATTTTATTTTTTAATTAATTCTTAACCTTTTGAGTGCCAGTGGGGTGTCCAACACAACTCAAAGGGTTATTAAAGGAACACATGCAAAAACAAACACATTTTACAGGAAAGAACGTATTGTAATATTTACAGCTATGAATGTAAAGGTTTCTAGACCTTGATTAAACGTATAAATTAAAACTGATGAATAAATATGGGGAATGGGATTTTAAGTATTTAAATAATTTCTACTCCATTCTAGCGTCTATAAAAATGCTTCTTTAGTACAGAAGGCCGGGGTCATTGTGCTCTTAACTCTTTGAGTGCCAGATAGGTATGCAACGCATTGCGGTGCTATACGTTGGATACCTATCTGGCACTCAAAGGGTTAAAAATGATAATTTAAGCATATAATACTACTTAATATTAACTTGAATGAATGACTGTTTATTTATATTGTGCCTCAAGTGTACGCAGCGCTTGGATTTCAGGGCTCTCCTCGCCGCTGCACACCGACTGGGGAGACCTAAACATGACTGCATGATCCATGGTCCTTAAAGGATAGTAATACTTCATTTTATCTTTATTTTATTTTGTAGGCATTAAAAAACATGAAGAATGATATAAGTCTTATCTCTCAAACCTTTATGGTTTGAGAGATATTCACAAGCAAAGTTTCTACCTCCCGCCCCTTTTACCTTGTATAAGCCATCTCTTCACAGATGTGGAATGCAGTCCATAGACCAGACAGATAACAGAAGGGAACAATCTTCTTCCTATGAGAACAATGAAGGCCCTGCCCCCCTTGACAAGTTTTTCAGGTTTTTCTTAATTGAAGATTGTCCCTCTCTGCAATCTGCCTGGGCACCTCCCTTCTGATCTGGCTGAACAGTGTTACATCAGCAAAAGGGGTGGGAGGGGGATACTTTGTCATTGCATTACTCTTGAACTACAACTCTGACAGAATTGAAATAACACTCTCCAAAGTCCAAATACTATGATAATTAATTAGAGCTGCTTTTATTATGAAACATTACTATCCCTTTAAGTGCTGGTTAAGGGTTTATATAGTACAGAATGACAAGTGCTTTGCAAAGTGAAACACTAGGCGTGAGGTCCCCGCCCGAAAGCTTACAATCTAAAGTGGCAATGGGAGACATACAGAGTACATAAAGGTCAAGTACTGAATACAGTGCAAGAGTTCTGGTTAGGATAGGGGACATAAATAAAGTAAATAACTTATAAAGAGCCTAAGTTGTACAACGTCAGTGCCTTCTACCATTTTTAAGTTTAGTTAAGGAAGTGTAGTTTCAGTCGTGACTTAAAGACAATAAGAGAGGTGCAGTGGTACAGGGTGGGAGGAAGAGCATTCCATAGCTATGGGACAATGAGAAGAACAAGGTTTGATATATGAGAGAGGGCCTTAGACACAAAAGGAGCTCATAGAAGACTGTCACTGGCTGATAGGGTGACCACACGTCCCGGAATGACCGGAACTGTCCCTTATTGGGGGTCTGTGTCCCGCGTCCCGGGTCAACCCCCACCAGGACAACAAAGATTCCCGGAATGGATCAATACACACCAGTCCAGCCAGCCAATGAAATGTATTTGCTATATGGTCCTCATTGGCTGGCTGAGCCAGCCAATGAAGACCATATAGCAAATACATTTCATTGGCTGGCTGGACTGGGAACTCTTACTCTGTGTCAGCCTCAGAAAGATGGTCAGCGCCGGCGGGAGCATCAGCCACAGGACTAGGGTGACCACATGTCCCGGAATGGCAGAATGGAAATGTGGTCACCCTACTGGCTGATCCTAAGTAGCGGGATGGGGTATAGTGGGTGATCAGAGTGGAAATGTAGGAAGGGGCAGAGGAAACAAGGGTCTTGAATGAGAGAAGCAAAATTTTGTAAGCGATCTGGAGTTTGATAGGCAGCCATTGGAGAGATTTTAGGAGGAGAAGGGGCAGAGACAAATCTAGGTGACAATAAGGTAATTAGTGCTGCAGCGTTCTGTATGGATTGAAATGGATGGAGTTGGGAGGGAGAGAAGAAGGTTACAATAGTCCATGCAGGACTGGATCAGTGGCTGTGTTACACATGAGAAAATGGCAGGATTTAGCAATGGCGTTAATGTAAGGCGAGAAAGAGACAGTAGTGTCAGATATCACCCGAGACACCATGCTTCTGATACTGGATTTATGGTACTGTCATTTCATGTAATAACGGTGTTCAGAAGTGTAATTTTATGCATTACCATTTCTGCATAGGTCGACAATACCTTCAAGTATAAGTGGCTTTTAAAAACTGTGTTGCACACACACAGCTGGCACTCAGACGGTTAATGCGTGTGAGTAGATACTTGTCCATCATACAGCAGTCAGATATATCCAGTTAGATCATTTTGTGAACGGTATCTGCAGTTGCCTGTATTTGCTGTTCTACATTTTAGGTCTGTACTTTCACCTCTGCACAATAAACAAACTTTATTAGTCTGAATGAGATTATACATAAAGAGAAAGATTCCTGGCCATGTTTCTAAAGTGCCATTAAAAACCTTCAAAAAGTAGTTAATACATTTGTTCAGTTGAAGACTCCAGTAGTGTTCAAATGCAAAAAAAAAACAGTAAATATATATGAATGACTACTGTATGAAGGAACTATTTCTAAGAAAGTCTTTCTATTAAACACATTAAGATCCACTTATTTCAAGAGGTGAGTTCTCCTTTAAGACAGGACAAACAATGGCTACAATTTCTAGATCACCTAAAATGTTTGGCCCCGTCACAAATACTACATCTGCTGTTCTGATGATTACGCCTTTAAATATTAAATAAGGTACTTCACTGATGTAATTTTACAATAATATCATGAGAGATCAGTTGTCTACTACAGATGCCAGGGAAAATTAACCATCTGAAACACAGAGGTCTCCAACACACTACAGCTGTTGTCAGTCCCCATAGTGTCTGATAAATGATAGGTTACAATTTCAAGAAGCGGAATACTTACTGACTGTTCTATTTCCAAGAGTTTATGAAGCAGCTGAGATTTCTCAGCTACCCAGCTTTCCTGCCTGACTGGACTTTACATATTAGAAGCGCAAGGGTTAACGACTGCCAGATATGTGAAGTAACAAACGAAAGAGGGATTCAATATTAAAGGGACAGTAATGGCTGTTTAAAATTAGTTGCCCGAATCTTCTGTATATTAAAAGGAATATATTAAGCTATGTCTAAGTGCTTACTTCTTTGTAGTTCAAAAGTTATAAAGCACTGATCCTCCGCCCGCCCCTTTCTGGCCACCTCCCATGGAATCTGAGATCGGGTCGTGCGACTCGACGGCTGTAGTGAGGGACAAACTTCAGTCAGTAAGTATAAGGGAAATCCTGCCACCTTGACGAAGGAGGGCAGGATTTCTCTTTGCTTACTGAAGTTTGTCCCTCGCTGCAACTGTCCCGACCAGACTGCAGCTTCTCAGTGATGTGGGGAGAAGGGGCGGGCGGTGGATCTTCAGTGCTTCATAACTTTTGAACTAAAAGAAGCTAAGAGCTTAGACTGCACAATATGTTCCTTTTAATATACAGAAGACTTGGGCAACAAATTTTAAATACACAATACTATCACTTTAACCCTTTGAGTGCCAGAGGGGTATGCAATGCTTTGCAATACGTTGCGTACCCCTCTGGCACTCAAAGGGTTAAGAACACTAAGGCTGAAGTATTATTAAGAACTGAAGCAATTCTGAGCCAAACCAACTTCAATCTCCAGCATTCAAGAGGTTAAAATGCCCACTTAAATCAATGGTATTTTGGGAATTTTTCATTCACCCTCTATGGTGCAACAGCTGTGCTCCAGATTGACTCTCTGTGCCTAAACTAGCAAAACGAATGTAGATCAACAAATTAAAAAAAACAAACAGTGGATAATAAAGGAGCAGTACATTTTTGTTTTTGAAAACCTGTATGTTACAGAGCTTTTCCTGCTGAGTAAAACACAGTCACTCCCACCGCTGTCAGTTGTTTTATTCAAAACTTGTAAAAGTTAAAATAACCAGGAAGTGAATTTACTGTGTTTACTTCCTGATAGTTCTGACTGACAGGAAGTGACAGGCAGTTTCTATTACATTCTACGGAGAACTGTTTGTCAGTGACTTTCCTCTCCATTAGAATGTAAAAGAATAACTAACTGGAATATGACCGCTAGAGGGCACTGCTAATACTTCAGAATGTGTTGCATACCTTTCTCGCACTCAAAGTGTTAAACTCATCAGAAGCCACTTATTCTATATATTATCCTATCTTCTAATCCTAGAGCTGCTATTTAGTTTTATTAAGGGAAGTGTTTTATGAAAAAGACATGCTGCAGGCCTGTAATTAAACCAATACAGCTGTGCAGTTTGCATTTTTTATAAGCGTCCCTTATTAAAACAGAGATGTGGAAATTTAAGTTTTGCAGAGCAAAGAAATTAATCTGACTTGATAGAGATGCATATAAATTATCTGAGTACCAGTGATGTCCTTAACTCTAAGAACTCATTCTTTTTGGAGGGATTATAATGTACAGGTTTGGCAACTGTTATTTTTAGCAATTAAATAAAGTGGTACTTTCACTTTAATTCAAGTTTGCATATTTGAAAAATGCATTAACACTTTAAGTGCCAGAGGGGTACCCCTCTGGCACTCAAAGGGTTAAAAACTGCCTATATGTCATGTCAGCCAAAAGTTCAGAAAATGTACAGTCAGTAATGTCAAACAGTAGCGTAACTATAGGGGTCGCACCTGCTACCGGGCTCGTGTACTCCAGGGGCCCGACCTCCCCCTGCGACCCCTCCGCCTGGCGCCCACAATCTCCCGAGGGGCTCTAGTAATGCAGAGCGCTAGGAGATGACATCATCTCCCAGCGCTTTGCATTACTAAGAGGACCGTACGGGAGCTCCAGTTAGGAGATGGGGGCATTGTGGAGGGGGTCAGTGTGGTCAAGGGGGCCAATGTGGGGGGAGGTCCCGTGGCACTTCTTGTACCAGGGCCCGGAGGCTTCTAGTTATGCCTCGGATGTCAAACAATAACATTATTTTTTATTGTAGATGAAAAAAAAAATGATTTGCTGCAAATCCCATCTCTCAAACCGCAATGGTTTGAGAGATATTCGCATTGAAAGTTCCCCCCTCCCTCTTCTCCTGACGTCAGAGCTCTACTGACAGCAGGAGACCGGTTCTGGAACAAGCAGTTGGCTCTTCAGCAGAGCCGTAACTGCATTATTTAAAAAGAATTACTTTATTGGAAAGGTCTACAAAGTGTCCCTGGTTTGCAAGCACACTTTGCAGACCGTTCCAATGAAATAGTTCTTTTGAACGAACATGATTTTGGCTCTGCTGAAGAGCCTCCTCGAGTCGGCCGACTCGAATCTCCTGCTGTCAGCTTTACAGCTGACGTCAAGAAAAGGGGAGGGTCGGGAATTTTCAATGCGAATATCTCTCAAACCACAGCGGTTTGAGAGACGGGATTTGCAGCAAATAATGTATCTTTTTTTCATCTACAATAAAAAAAAGTTATTGTTAGACATTACTATCACATTAAGGAGATAGTTATATTTGTGACAGTATGCTAATTGCAGTACCCATGTGATACCAGTGACATGTCATAAGCTCATGAAGGTTTATGTGATATTTCACATGCTAATTAAGCTTTTCAATTAATTTCATATGCTAATGAAGCCTTTTTCAGTGATGATACATATTCTAATGAAGCTTTCAGTGATGTTTCATATGCTAAAGAAACTTTGTGCTTAAAGGGACAGTAATGTCCCAAAAAATATTTTCCAGTTTTGTAGGGTTTAAAATATTAATAAATAAGATCCAAACCCTACCTCTCAAACCGCTATGGTTTGAGAGATATAGGGATTCAAAGTTCCCCCCTCCCTTCCCTTCTCCTGATGTCAGCTATAAAGCTGACAGCAGGAGAATCGAGTCGTACGACTTGAGGAGACTCTGCAGCAGAGCCGACATCACGTTATTGCTAATTGGTTTGCAAGCACACTTTGTAGACCTTTCCAATCAATTAATTATTTTTAAGTAACGCGATTTCGGCTCTGCTGCAGAGCTGCCTGCAGGTCCCCGGACCGGTATCTCCTGTTGTCAGCTAGACACTGACATCAGGAGAAGTGGAGGGAGGGGGAACTTTGAATCCCTATATCTCTCAAACGATAATGGTTTGAGAGATAGGGTTTGGATCATATTTATTAATATTTTAAACTCTACAAAACTGGAAATTATTTTTTGGGATATTACTGTCCCTTTAACCAGGAAATTTTCACTTTTGCCAGAAGGAAAAGTGTAAATATCTCCTAAACTTTACATCTTCTGGACCTTTGGGTAACATGGCACATAGGCAGTTTTGAATTAAGTTTTCAAATATGTAAAAAAAATTCAAGATGATTGTTCCACTTTTAAGGGATAGTGACACTTAAGCTGCAGAGTTTATCCTCTTGATTAAAACAAAAGAATTCACAATGCCGAGATCTGTTTTATACAAACGTTATTTCAGCTCCAACTTGATTTTTCTGGGTGCAGCTAGCTTCTGACTCCAGTGACTGTTTCTCAGTGTAGGCTCTAGAACATGGGATAGCCATCTCTGGCCTTCAAGAGCCACCAACAACACGTGTTTCCAGAACAACCCTGCTTCAGTACAGTAGAAAAATGAAAGCAACTTAGTCAGTGACCGATTCGCCTGTACTAACGCTGGGATATTCTAAAACGTGCACTGTTGGTAGCTCTTGAAAACAAGTGTTGGAACACCTGCACTAAAACAAAGGCGTCCAAGTTTGGTCCTCAAGAGTTGCTAATAGTTCAGGATTTAACCTTTTGAATGCCATGGATGTAGCCAAAGCATTATAATGCGTTGGCTACCTACCTGGCACTGAAAGAGTTAAGGATTTCCCTGTTTGGGCAGAGGTGGGCCAAACTAAATGAACTAGCCTCTGATTAACTTACCTGTGCTTAATGAAGGAAATCCTTACATCCTGTAATGTTGGTGGCCCTTGAGGATCAAACTTGGGCAGCCGTACTGTAGAATGTATGATGGTTCTAGAGTATACGGATATTCACCCTCACTCTCATTAGTCATTTGATTCCAGCAGCCTTCTCCATACCATGACCAGGAAAATGGCATTAAATCACACCATTTTGCGATACCTTTTTTAGTACATAGAGTTAAAGCAGAACTATCAACTCAAGTAAAGTTAAACCACAAGAATAACCCATCTGGCGACTAGCTGAACAATAGTGCTAGTCGCCAGAATAATTACCTCCTTATAAATGAATTCTACTGCTCCCGAGGCTGACGGCCAGGAAACAGAACATACGTCTTTACATAGCAACCCCTGCGCGCCTGCGCTGTCAGTCCCAGTCTGCTCTAGGAGGCGTTGCTAGGTGCCATATGGTACCGGAAGAGACTGACACTCAGGCGCGCAGACGTCACTATGCAAAGATGTCTGCGCTGTTTCCTGGCTGTCAGTCCCGGGAGCAGTAGAATTTCTCTATAATGAGGAAAGAATTCTGGCGACTAGTACTATTGAGCAGCTAGTCGCCCTTGGGTAATTCTTCTTTATGTGGGTTGTAGTTCCCTTTTAATCTAGAAGTAGATAAAAGAAACTCCCTGAAATGACTGTCCAATGTCTTCCCTCAAACACTATGGGGAGTCTTTTTTTTTTTTTTAACTAAAGTAGCTTAGTAAATTTGCATTAGGCAGGAGTAGGGGTAGAAAATGGATTCCAATTCCTGATTTAGTATGGATTCTCATTCCTATATTCACCTCAATGTCACAAAAAAGAGGCTAAAAGTGGCAATTGAGACTTTTTCATTAGGTACGGATGTGTACAACTCCTGCAAAAAACTTTATACATATCATCATACCTGGGAACTCTCCGGATTTTCCCCGGAGACTCCAGGTTTAACAGAGCTTTACCAGGTCTCCGGTGCAGAGGCTGATTCCTCCGGATGTGGGGAGTTTCTATTAAAACTCTGCCACATCTGCTTTTTCTCCCACTGTTCCTCCGTCCCCAGCCTTCTGTGTGACACCTTTAAGCCCTGCCCCCCCACCTCAAGCCCCACCCCTTTTTGATGCAATTAGCATCATTTTTGTCACCCCCTGCTGAACAGAGGACTCCCCTCCGGGTAGCCCTCAACTGGAAGTTCCCAGGTATGCATATCATCCAACTTACGAACAAAAACAAACAAACAAGAACCCATTAGCTTTACCTCGGGGGGGCAACAACAGTTCAGGTTTTCAGGATTTCCCTAATTAAGCCCAAGCAGCTAGTCACAGTGGATGAGTCACTGATATCACACTTGAGATTAAGCAGAGATATACTGAATAGCTGATTTGATGTCCCCCCCCCGAAGACTAATGTTTAGAGGCATGGGGTTAAATCATTTTTATAGATAGATTTTATGATTGTGTCTGATAAGTCTGTTCCATGTATGGAGCTTGTACAAGTTTGGTCTGACAGTGAGTTACCACACCTAGGAATTTCTAATATGTGTTTCAGTGGAATCACACTGATATTAATAGGTACTGCAATTTAAGTGCAATTTTGATCAACTGTTTTACTTAAGAGTAGTGGGTGCCAGGAGGAAAACATCCTTATGTAAGATGCATGTAAATTGCAATACAAAAGCATGAAATTTTCAGCTTAAATTAATCTCACTGTTATAAAACAGATGTTCATTTTACCATAGCCTAAAGTGGCATTCATTCAGTAGAAGGACTTTTCTAGGTTGGGGTCCTTAGTATAGCAGGCTGGTATATTTTCATCTTAAAGGGATAGTAATACTTTGTTTTATCTTTATAATACTTCATTTTATCTTTATTTTATTTTGTAGGCATTAAAAAAACATGAAGAACGATATAAGTCTTATCTCTCAAACCTTTATGGTTTGAGAGATATTCACAAGCAAAGTTTCCCTTCCTGCCCATTTTACCTAGCGTAAGCCATCTCTTCTCAGATGTGGAATGCAGTCCATAGACCAGACAGATAACAGCAGAGGACAATATTCTTACTATGAGAACAATGAAAGCCCTGCCCCCCTTGACAAGTTTTTCAGGTTCTCCCCTTATCTTAATCGAAGATTGTCCCTCTCTGCAGTCTACCTGGGCACCTCCCTTCTGATCTGGCTGAGCAGTGTTACATCAGTAAAAGGGGAAGGAGGGGGACACTTTGCATTGAATTACTCTTGAACTACAACTCTGACAGAATTGAAATAACACTCTCCAAAGTCCAAATACTATGATGATTAATTAGAGCTGATTTTATTATGAAACATTACTATCCCTTTAATCCTGCTGTAATCTATAGCTGGACACTATCATTTTGCAAACCGATCCATTATATTGCTCTAATGAACCACAAGTGTGGAGCTACTTTTGCTATGAATTCCTTATTTACACATTGTTCAGTAGCACAGTGTAAGAAGACCAGTATGCAAAATAGACTCCAGTAGAGTTACAATACAAAAAAAAAAAAAAAAAAAAAGGGAGCGAGGTCCAACGTTCTTCCTCAAAGGCCAGACTGAGAAAAGAAATGTGAAAAGAGGGCCGCATACTACTAAATAATGTAATGGTATTAAAGTGGAACTATCACCCTAAATAAAGCCCCCCCCCAATAAATAGGCATACAGCAATAAGCTTATAAATAGTACTATTATCCAGCATAAGTACCGCATTATTAAGAAATCCTACCTCTTCTGAGACTGATGGGCAGGCTTCTTGCTTTAGAGGCATCTGTGCGCCTGTGCCGTCAGTTACTTCCTGTTACCTTAAGGTACAATGAAAGAGACCAGGAAGGACAGTGCAGGCAAACAGATGTCTCTAAGTCAAGATGTCTGAATGCGTGCCTGTCCATCAGTCTCAGAAGAAGTAGCATTTCTTAATAACGTGGTACTTATCCTCGCTAATAGCACAATGTCTAATCTTATCACTATATACCTAATTATTGGGGGGGGGCTAGGACTTTATTTAGGGGTGGTAGTTCCGCTTTAAGGAAGAATATTCTAAAAATCAGCATATGCCAACTATTATAGGAGGTGTAAAGCTTAGTAAATAAGCTGCCTTACATTTTGTTATAAAGTGTACACAGTAAGCATTAAAAGACTGATTGATGTTTTGAATCAGGTCCCATTTGATATAGCTATACCCAAGTACTATATGGAGGGCATGGGTTATGACCTTCAGTTATACAAATATAATGCAATTTAGTCCCATTTGCCTTTAACCCTTTGAGTGTCAGAGGGGTACGCAAAGCACTGCGGTACCCCTCTGGCACTCAAAGGGTTAATTCCTTGGATGCTTGAAAGGTCTCTGCGCCTGTTACGAAGCAATGGATTGAAGCCCTCTCAAGCGTCAAAAGGGTTCAATAATTTTTTCAGTACAAGGAGCAGGGCAATGGTAGTGCAATCCTTTCTACACAGGAGCAGCTGTTGAATTCTGTGTCACTCTGGTGTGGGGGAGGAGCTGGAGGTGTCAGGTAGGTGGATACACCTGGTTTGGTGAAGTCATAATAGGGACACTTGAAGCTGACAGTGTGTGTGTGTGTGTCTCCTTGCAGGGTTGAGCAGATCCTGTCTACCCTTCGTGCAACACCCTCCGCAGACTGATCCATGTGAAGTGATCTCTCCTCACACACGCAGTGAGTGAGGGCAGGATGCGTGTGGCACAGAGACGTCTCCCTGGGAAATGGGCACAGGCATCCTGTAAGTACTCCAGTCCTTCTATTCCACTGCTTAACCCCTGGATGGCCAGAGAGATGAAAATTGCACTGCCAAGCAATATGTTGCACAGACCTCTGGTCTTCAAGGAGTTAATTTTAATTGTAAAGAAAGAATAATGCAGCTTTATAGTGTGCTATTGAGTTTGTTTTTTTGCAACCACAACCTATCTGTATTATTAAGCCACAGTGCCACTGCCAGCGGGTCGCGGGGCAGTCATGCATAGTACAGACTTCCCGCGCCGCGGCCGATACAGAGCAGGAGACTCCTTCGGAGCGTCCACCTCTGTATCAACCACAGCGCGGGCAGTCTCTACTGAGCATGACTGGTCATTACACACATTTTAGAGAATTATTATATAGGATAAGGGTGAATATAATATGGTGATTTCATGCTAAATCAAGTTCTGGAATTCATGCCCTTACGCCTGCCTAATGTCAATTTTCTAAGCTGCCCATGTCAAAAATCCTCCCTTTAACCCTCTGATTGCCAGAAGGTCATCCAACGCATTGCTTCACAATGCACTGCTATGCCTCTGGCACTCAAAGAGTTAACACCATTTGACTGCCAGAGGCTTCCAGGCATTGCAATCTCTCCTGCGCTCAAATGGTTAATACCCCCTGTGCCAAGGGGAGGGTAGTGGGACAATCTACAAGTTAACACACTGTGGGAGAAATGTTAAAAAGTTGTCCGTAATCAGAATAAAAATGTTCTTACTCCAAGGCCCGTCAATTCTATGACATATTTAACGTCATTTTCTCATCCAATTTTGCCATCTTCGTCAAAGGGAAAAATCAGTCTTAAAAGTGGGCGATTTGCTCTACTGTCAAACTGTTTTCAGAAAACAAAAAATCATCTTTTAAGCGGAACTACCATGTCACAAAATGTTTAGCTTAAATGGATAGTAATACTTCGTTTTATCTTTATTTTAGTTTGTAGGCATTAAAAAAACATGAAGGAAGATATAACGATATAAGCCTGCTTTGTCAGTCCCATCAGGAGCCAAATGGCTCCTAGAAACGCCTCCCAGACCTGACAGCGCAGGCGTGCGAACGTCATTCTGGCAAGACGTCTGCGCTCAGTGCTACTGACAGCTGGGGAATAAAGCATATATCTATTAAATCAGGTAATAATTCTGGCGACTAGCGCTACTAAGCATCTAGTCGCCAGAAGGGAACTTAGTTAAGCTAAACATTTTGTGACATGGTAGTTCCGCTTTAGCCCTAATTTTTTTGTTTGATTACTGTCAACTTTCCCAGGCAAAATAAAAATGGTCTAAACTTGGAGAAGACAAATTAAAGTACTGTTAGCAGATAGGAGTGAGACTGATGGAGCATCTGGAGAGCAGAAATAGGAGTGGATACCAAGGAAATCTTCATGATGACGGTCTACAAAGTGGCTGTGGTCTGAGGCAGTAGACTGTCATCATGAAGATTTCCTTGGCATCCACTGCTGTTTCGGCTCTCCAGACGCTCCATCCGGTCTGCAGACCAGAATCCAAGTCTGACAGCTAGAGCGGTGATGTCCATTAAAGGGGCGGGAGGGGTAAACTTTTGAAAGCACTTGCTCCTAAACACTGCGAGTTGCAGCGAAAAATACATTGATGTTTTTTTTTATTTCTTTAATATATACGATATTATTTACAGCCAAAATGAAGTATTATTATCCCTTTAACTGATTAAAAAAGTATTTGCAAATATGTCATTTTAAAGACTAAAAAATATCTGTTTCATTTCATTTCAAAGACAAACTGAAATACATTTTTAACTTTAGAATTTTTAAAGGGGATCTCTCACATATAGAAAAGTAATGGTCATTCATTAGAGCATTCAGCGAAAAAATTGAACACGTTATTCATTTAAAAAAAAAAAAAAAAAAAATGTTATGTGCACAAAAATTAATGTTTTAAAAGTGCCCAGCAGCCTACTTCCGGATTCCCGAAGTTTGCTGAACAGAGGCTGTTTCCGTCCCACTACCCAGCATCCTCTGATGACGGAGGATGTCTGTCTGTAAGCTGGAGTGATCTCATTGGCTAGATATTGATCTCTGCCAATGAGATCACTCCAGCTTAGAGAAAGAAAGCCTCCGTCATCAGAAGATGCTGGGTAGTGGGATGGGAGCAGCTTCTGTGCGGCAAACTTCGGCAATCTGGAAGTAGGCTGCTGGGCACTTTTAAAACATTAATTTTTGCTCAGATAACGTTTTTTTTTGTTTTTTTTTTAAATGAATAACGTGTTCAACTTTTTTACTGAATGCTGTAACGAATGAGCATTACTTTTCTATATGTGAGAGATCCCTGTTAAGGGCTATATCCATCAAGATCTTACCGTCATTTTTAAGTCTTTACGAAACATTTTCAAATGTGGTGGATTTACTTCTTAAAATCTTGTCCTTTTACTTCCAACTCATGATTCAACAGTTTTTTCATTCAGAACACTGTATTAAATAAGGCAGAGCTGTCCAAATTCAGTCCTCAAGGGCCACCAACAGGCCAGTATTTAACTATTTCCCTGATTAAGCACAGGTGAGTTAATCAATAGCTCGTTCATTTTGATGGAGTCACCTGTCCTTAAGCAGGGAAATCCTTAAATCCTGGTCTGTTGGTGGCCCTTGAGGACTGAACTTGGACAGACCTGAAATAAGGTGTCGTGGAAATGGTGTGATTTAAAGCAATTTCCCTGCACGCTCTATGGGGCAGACAAATGTTCCTTGTTGGCATCAAAGTCTTAACAGCTAAGACTGTCCATCCGCTGAGAAGCACTACAGTGATCACACTCCGTACTGAATACCCTGAAGTGCCACTATTGGTGTTGGACCTAACGCCAGAGAGGCAGCACTGATGAATTCGCTCAGCATATAGGTCCATTTGCTGAAATAGAAAATTAAGCAATTCTGGGGCAAACCAACTGTATTATAGGGGACCAATACAAATTCACATTGATCTTGTTTTTTTTTTGCGTAAATACATAACTTTATTCTGTACAAGCTCTCCAGGACATATTTCAAACAAGAGTAATCTCAAAGTATTCTTCCTGGTAAAACACATTCTACATAGTAACATGGTAAATTAGGTCAGAAAAAGACACAAGTCCATCAAGTTCAACCTTTTCCTCATAACCCAGAGACATGAGAACTGTATAGCTTTCCTGCTGCCAAATAAGTTAGTCATTACCAGACCTCCCTGTTTTGCCTACTAATACACAGTATAACCCTGTATGTTCCCTTTTGAAATAAACTTATCTATTCTTCTCTTAAATGTATCCATTGTATCTGCCATTACCACATCCTTGGCTAAGGAATTCCATAATTTAACAGACCTTACTCTGCTGAAGTTGAAACCTCCTTTCCTCTAATCTCAAGGGGGATTCTAAATAAATAAATAAATAAATAGATGTTAACCTTTTCAGTGCTAGAGAGGTCTCCTAAAATTCCCAAGGCATTAAAATCAGTGGAAATTTGTATCTGTTCCCTATAACGCACCAATTCTGCAGCAATCTAAGGGCTCGATCCAAATGTTGGAGTTAAAACCAACGTGAAGTAAAAAACTGCCTTTGTGAGTTAACCATGACCGGGTAAAGTGAGATTCAAATCTTCCTTACCCAGGAAGGCTAACGAGCAACGACCAACAAAATACACATTCACCTTAAATCTGCGTCGCATAGAAAATCTTACCTAAAAACACAGCACTCCAAAGTATAAAGTTCAGTCAGAAAACCCAAAATCACTGATGCTCCTTCCCACTGTGTACTACAGTGTGAACAGCATTCTCTGTGCTTCGCTACCCAGCCAGTAGGGGAACACAGAGATGGCTTTCAGCACCATGGACAGCACTGAATGCCATAGGGATGTGCACTAACTGTGCTATAGTTTACACATAAAATCTCCCCAAATTTCCACTGATGTAAACAGCGCTTTTAACTAGCATTAAAGAGATTAAAAACCCCATTTGACCTTTTGAGTGCCAGAGAGGTATCAAACCCATTGTGTTATAATGCATTGGGTAACTCTGTGGTACTCATAGGGTTAAATACATGGGGATTGCTCTAGAATTACACCACTGTTTCTTAGTACATCAGCCATACAGTATCCAGTTTGGAATTTGTACCATTTCTTTTTTTTTCCAGCAGACTAAACGTCCTTCTATCTCTGGAGTAAACTCACTGCCAGCCCCGGCTAGCATCAATAGTTAGAAATAGTCACAAATTTGCACCACCAGCTTAAAAAAAAAAATAAATCACACAGTCGCTCATAATTAGCTCAAATACTGACTCCCGCTAATTGCCCGGAACTTACTTAGAACCTGTGAAAGTGACGCTGAAGCAGGCACCGTGCTGACTCACTCACGCCCTATTTACAGCCTGTGGCAAGAGGAATCCGAGGAGGAGAATAGATTTTCAGTGATGGCTTTTAACCATTTGAGTGCATCGCCGGGTGCTCAACGGGTTAATTGCATTGCTGTATCAAATAGTCTTGCATAATGTGATCAGACCTACCCTTTGTGTGCCAAAGCATTGTGTTGCGTACCCCTCTTGCACTCAATGGGTTAATGCAGGGCACTTATGAAACTTTTATTCTGCATTACTGCACAAGGGACCATGCAGCCCCCACAGTGCGTTTTTACCAAATTTGCAAACATTTCCCTGAGGTTTTTTCACATCTAAGGGTAACATAGTAACATAATAACATAGTTGATGAGGCTGAAAAAAAGACATCTGTCCATCAAGTCCAGCCCATGCCAATAACACCCCTGTTGATCCAGAGGAAGGCAAAGAAAAAAAAAACCCTCTGGAGCAATTTCTAATTTTGTGGGTAAAAAAAAATTCCTATTTATCTCCAAATGGCAGTCAGATATTTCCCTGGATCAACATCCTCTCTGCTTTGAAGCCAACTGTCATAATCTTTAATATTGTTCTGTGCTAGATAGGCATTCATTGCTTTTTTGAAAGCAGTTGCATTATCTGCAAGTACAACATGCCGAGTCAAAGAATGAAATAGCTTTACTGCCCTTACTGTAAAGAATCCGTGCCTTTGCTTTCGTCGAAAGCGCCTTTCCTCTAGTCTTAATGGATGACCTCTTGTTCCTAGCTCCGCTCTTTGCGTAAATAATTAATTGGCTAATTATTTGTATTAACCTTGAATGTATTTGTAAATAGTAATCATATCACCCCTTAGATGTTTAAACAAACCCAGTTTGGCTAGTCTCTCTTTATAACTCAGATCCTCCAATCCCGTTATCAGTTTTGTTGCACGTCTGCACCTTTTCCAGTTCAACAATGCCTTTTTTAAGAACTGGCGCCCAAAATTGTACTCCATATTCTATATCAGGCCTAACCAAGGATTTATACAGAGGTAGGATAATATTAGCATCCCTTGCATCTACACCTCTTTTTATGCAGGCTAGTACTCTATTTGCTCTTTCAGCAGCTGAGTGACTCTGCACACTGCTGTGAAGTCTATCGTTTATCAGCACTCCTAAATCTTTCTCTAATAAGGATTCCCCAAGTTGTTTCCCATTTAGTATATATGTAGCAAGTTTGTTTCTACAGCCCAAATGCATAACCTTACATTTATCTACATTAAATGTCATCTGCCACTTTTCTGCCCATTCACTCAGTTTATCTAAATCCTTCTGCAGAGAAAAAACATACATCTCTGTACGTTTTTCCTTACAATGCTTAGTGTCATCAGCAAAGATTGAGAGGCTACTTTCAATTCCCACTTCTTTATCATTAATAAACACATTAAAAAGCATTGGGCCCAGGACTGAACCCTGCGGCACCCCACTTATAACTTTAGGCCAATCTGAAAAAGTTCCATTTACAACAACTCTCTGCCATCTATCACTTAACTAGTTCTCAATCCGTGTACAGATAACACCGTCCAAACCGAAGCCTTTCAATTTATGCAATAACCTGTTGTGAGGAACTGAATCAAAGGCTTTTGCAAAATCCAAGTATACTACATTTACAGCAATTCCCCTGTCCAAATTACTACTTACTCTTTCATAAAATGCAAGTAAATTTGTCAGACATGATCTATTCTTCATGAAACCATGCTGATTCCTACTAATGATATTGTTTGTCTTCACATAGTTCTGAATACTATCAGTTAACCCTTCTAGTATCTTACCCACTATGGAAGTCAAGCTCACAGGTCTATAATTTCCTGGTTTGGATCTTGCTCCCTTTTTAAAAAATGGAACTACATCAGCTTTCCTCCAATCACAAGGCACTATGCCTGATGAAAATGAAACTATTTCTGAACTAAGTTCCTTAAGTACCCTTGGGTGTATACCGTCAGGACCAGGTGCTTTATTCACCATAACCCTTTCCAGTATGTTTTGGACCTTGTCCTCAGTAAGCCATGTAGATGTTGGAGGAAATTCCGTTGTTTTGTCAGTTTGCCCATAGCTTGTCATTGCTGCTTCCTTTGTATATACTGAAGCAAAGAATGTATCTAGGGTGTCAGCCATAGCCTTATCCTCACTAATTAATTCACCTGTCTCAGTCCTAAGAGGACCAATATCAACCTTAGCCTTTTTGTTATAAATATACTTGTATGTTATTATTTATTATTATTCTTTATTTATATAGCGCCAACTAATTCCGCAGCGCTGTACAACTGTTCAAAAGAAAAGTGAAAGAGTTCTGGGGTAAACCATTTTTGTACTATAGAGGAGAACTAAAATTTCCTATTGATTTAAATGAGGATTTTTAACTCCTTGAATGCTAGAGAGGTCTCCAACGCACTGAGAAGCAATGTGTTGGAGATCTCTCTGGCATTCAAGGGGTTTGAATCTTCCATTTAAATCCATGAGATTTTGGGAATTTTTAGTACTCCCCCATAGTGCAAATGGTTTGCCCCAGGCCTCCTCCACTTTTCTTTTGAACGTATGGCCCTAAACGCTGGATTTATTTATTTATTTTTATTTCATTGCACCAAAATTTTAGAAAATTCTTATAGTGATATTCCACCCTCTCGGATTCATGGTGCAGCGCCACTAGCTATACACATGCTCATAAGCTTAAAGGAAAAGTTACACCTTCTAAATAATGACCCCCACTTACCTTGGTATGACCAGAAAATCCTAAAGAACCCTATGAATTCTGCCCTTTTACCTTTGTTAAAGGGAGAACATCTCCAATCAGTCCTGGTTGCCATGTCCACGGAGGCAGACATGACAGTTGTTGGAAGGACCATAGGACATAAACTCAATCCAGTGCACAGAGTAATCTCAACGCTTTAAAGGGATAGCGGTTTGGATTGGAGCTGCTGTTCTTGGGAAATAATGCTATCCCTTTGAGGACCAAAGGGGTGTACAAGGCATTGCTTTGGGTTCAAGGGATAGTAGTGTTTCATAATAAAATCAACTCCAATTAATCTTCATAGTATTTGGGCCATGGAGAGTGTTATTTCAATACTGTCAGAGTTGTGGTTCCAGAGTAATTGAATAATAAAGTATCCCCCTCCTGCCCCTTTTACCTAGTGTAAGCCGCCTCCCCTCAGATGTGGAATCTGGTCCACAGACCAGACAGCTCACAGCAGGGGACAATCTTCTTACTGCAGTGTTTCTCAACTTCTGTCCTCAGGACCCACTAACAGACCAGGACTTAGGGACTTCTCTGCTAGAGCACAGGTGTGGTGATCAGAGGCTCATTCACATTGATTAACTCTTGAGTGCCAGAGAAATCATCAAATCCTGGCCTGTTAGTGGGTCCTGAGGACAGGAGTTGAGAAACACTGTCTTACTGTGAGAACAATGAAAACCCTGCCCCCACTGACAAATTTTTCAGGTTTTTCCCTTATGTTAATTGAAGATTGTCCATCTCTGCGATCCATCCGGACAGTCTTGTTGCTCTGAGGTGAACAGTGTTACATCAGTAAAAGGGGTGGGAGGGGATCTTTACCATTCAATTACTCTTGAACTACAACTCCAACAGTACTGAAATAACACTCTCCATGGCCCAAATACTATGAAGATTAATTGGAGCTGGTTTTATGAAACATTACTTTCCCATTAAAAAAAAAACAAAAAAAAAAAAAAACCTGCCCCAGCTGTCATGTCCACCTCTATAGACTGACTGAAAATGTTATGTCTTGAAGAAAGTCACAAGTGAAAAGTTCATAGGGGCCATTACAATTTTGTAGATACTGAAATGTAAAATGGGGGTTATTAGGTGGTGTTACTTATGCTTTATAGGGCAGTTATCCAATTTACTATGTCTGCAGCCATTTGGAGGGGAGTGGGGTCAGCCCCCTCTGCTGGAACGCCACCCGAAATTATGTGACCCTCGGCCACAAACTTTGCGGGCTATGGGAACAGCATCCATAGATCCAGTGGTGTCTGGATCTCAGGCCTGACACAGAGGGTCAATCAGCCCTGCACTATCAGCCTGAGACTGGACTGAGAGACTTCACTCTTGTAGTTAAGTCTCTTCCCGCAGGACCAAGTGGGGAGCCCTGGGTCTCCCCCCCTCCTGCCTTCTGCTCCTCTGTTGCTACACCGAGGGGAGATAAAATAGAGATGACTTCTCCAGTGATATCACTTCTCCAATTTCTATGTTATTCTATAGAGCCTGTGCTCTATAAGTATCAAGTGGGAGAGATCTTAGTGCACAGGCTCTATAGAATAACATAGGAATTGGAGAAGTGATATCACTGGAGAAGTCACCTCCACTTTATCACGCCTTAGTGAATAACCCCCAATATGTGCTCATATGTATAGGCTAAGGGAGGAGCCCCCCAATGGTGCAGTACTTAAGAATCTCCCGACATGAACACAGGTGTATCAGTGGCTGTCATTCTGATGCACTGCGTTGCATACCCTTCTGGCTTTCAAGGGGTTAATGCACTTGTGTTTCATTGAGGCGATCCTCATAACATGCACTGTTTGGGGGGGAGGGGGGGAGTACAGTTTTGAGTATACCTCGGCTAAGGAACTGATACCCAACCAGGGTGCAGTGCCACTTTGGTGCCCCTTTTATCATGAAAATGTAAACATATATTTAAAGGGATAGTAATACTTAAGTATTACTAATCCCTATAGCAAAGTACTACTTAAAAAAAACATATTGCCCCCAGTGTCATCTATCAAACCTTTATGGTTTGAGAGATGATTGCTTCTAAAGTTGCCCTCTCCCTGCCCCTTCCCCGTAGTCAGCTTTCTAGCTGACTGCAGGGAAGCCAGTCGTACGACTTTCAGGTGGCTCTCCAGCACAGCCGCGATCGCGTTACTAAAAAAGAAAACTTTCACTGAAATGGTCTTCTACATGTGCTTGGCTTGCAAGCACACGTAGAAGACCGTTTTAGTGAAAGTTTTTTCTTTTAATTAACGCGATCGCGGCTCTGCTGCAGAGCCGCCTGATGATCTCTGACCGGATTTCCCTAAGTCAGCTAGAATGCTGACTACGGGGAAGGGGGAGAGAGAGGGCAACTTTAGAAGCGTTCATCTCTCAAACCATAAAGGTTTGAGAGATGACACTGGGGGCAATACGTTTTTTTTTTAAGTAGTACTTTACTATAGGGATTAGTAATACTTAAGTATTACTATCCCTTTAAGTAAATAATTATGTACAATATGTTTGTTTTGGTCATTCTGATTATGAGACATAAGATTAACTGTTTTGGACTCTTCATTATACTCTTGATAAATTTCCTATAGCACATTAGTTTGAAGGTCATATGAGCAAGAAAAGATGATTTTCTGTGCCAATCAACAGTGATGGGCCGGGTTATGTGAAGAGTAGGGGGTGTGGCCATGGGCTGGGCTATGGGAGCATAGAATGCCTTGCCATGGAGGCACCTGATATTTAAGTCTGTTTCATGAAAAATTCAGACTTTTGTTTGGTATAAAAAACTAAGGGGTGGTGTGATACTGTATCTGTGCTACATTTCAAAATCTTAAATATCACACTCTAATTCAGAGGTATTCAACTGCTAGACACTGGGGGAGATTCACTAAGTGGTGATAAAGTGGAGATAACTTCTCCAGTGATATCACTTCTCCAGTCCCTATGTTATTCTATAGAGCCTATTCAGTAAGATCTCCAAAGTTGAAGGCATCTTAATACATAGGCTCCACATAGGAACTGGAAAAGTGATATCACCTCTTTATCACCGCTTAGTAAATCTTCCCCATCCAGCTGTTGTGGACTACAACTTCCAACATTCCAGAGTTGTAATTCTCAAAAAGATGGAGGTCCAACAATTCAATATCCCCATTCAAATTTGTATTCCTATGTAAAAATCACATTGAGATCGCCTGACACTGTAATGAGATTATCTCACTTTTAGTGTCACATTTTTACTGTTAATTTCCCAACTAATAATAACCATAAGCCATTAAACCTACAAGAGCCAGATGTCAGTGTTATCACATTGCAGGGGACATGGCATTGCAAGGGTTAATTGCAAATGATCAACTGAGATTTCTTTACCATAAGATGACTTCATGTCCCTTTAAAATCAGTGAAGTCTAGGAGAATTTGACTCTGCAGGACTGCCAAGCAATACGTTGGAGACCTCTATAGCAGGGCTGGATTTACATCCCAGGCTCCTGTAGGCAGGGCACTCTGGGCACCCTTAGCTCTGCTCTTGGCCACACCCAACTCCTCGCATGACCAGTCCCATCCATTGTTTCCTGGCACAGAAAATACCTTCGGCCTACAACAAGCAAGGACAAAAAAAAGTTTTAACCCTTTGGTTGCTAGAGAGATCTCCAAGGCATTGAGGACCAATGAACTGGAGATCTCTCTAGCATCCAAGGGGTTAAATAATAGCCTGTAAAGGGGTGTGTAAGCTACTGCATGGATGTGGAGATTGCTCTGGCCCCACCCACTATTCACAATGTGGGTGTGGCCAGCACAGCTGAGGCACCCCTCAAAATGTGGAGCTCAATGTCAAAATCAAGGTTTAGTTCTCTCTCTCTCTCTCTCTCTCAATCTGGAAGCCATTTTGTTGTAGCCCAGCAGATGCATCACTTCCTGTCACAGTAGGCAATGGGCAGTTCTCCTTGTAGTGTTTAGAACTCTGTGTTCTGTAGTCTTCATTCTGGGATTTTGTATTGTCCCAGAAGAGGGCTGCTAGAGACATGGGACACACATTTAGAATCAGGGACTGTCCTGGGCAATCAGGGACACGTGATCACCCTAATGTAAAATAATGGGAATTGTTGCGTTCCCCCCATGCTGCCATTGGTTTGGCCTAGAATTACTCCAAATATTTTTTTTTAATACAGCAGCCTGAAGATGTGTCACATGCACAAAAAATAAATGGAGCAATTCTGTGGTAAACCAATACAGATGCGTTCACACTGATTTAGAACACAAAGGGTCAAGCTTTTGTTCTGACGGCAGGAGAACCAATGCTTTGCATTCCAATTCCACCCTGTCCTTTCTACCTCTGGAAGGGTTAATGGAGCAATCTCTGCCTTTCAGATCTGTCTCCCTGAAGGCAGACTCATTTATCAGACGCCCCGAGGGAAAACGAGACATTAAAAGAGAAACATCTAATCATTTATCTAATGAAAGATTCATACATCTCACTCCAGTCACTTTGAAGTCCAATAAGAGAATACAAATCACAGTGAGATTTGATGATATGCAATCAGCATACCTGGAAGGTCTCCGGATCTGCCCCCCGAGACTCTAGTTTTCAGAGTGAATTACCTGGTCTCCGGGTACATAGGGTGATTCTCCAGATCTGTGCGTTCAGTTTTAACCCTTTGAGTGCCACAGAGGTATCCAACGCATTGCAGGGCAATGCGTTGGATACCTGTCTGGCACTCAAAGGATTAACCCTGCTCACTTTCCCACCTAGTTCTCCCCCACTCCCACTATCACTATCACTTCTGTGCTCATTTAACCCCTTAAGGACCAGCGTGCGCACGAGCGGCTGGCACTTGAGGACCACGGGGATTTTTTTTTTTTTTTTTTTTAAGTCCCGGTTCAGGGCTTCCAGAGTGGCGTGCAGCCTCGCCAGGAGCCCTGAACTCCATGGCGTGCCGGACCGCCTTGACGGTCCTGGCACGTCAATGGTCCTTAAGGGGTTAAAGAGTAACATTTCATTATAAAGTAAGTTTCGATCATTCTGTTGCCAGGGTTCATACTGGTCTAGTTTCTGTGTAATTATATTATGAAGTTCCCCCCTCCTAGCCCTTTTACAGACGACAATCTTCTGTTTTCAGAGCAGGAAACCGGTCCGGACGGATCCTCAACGAGGGACAATCTTCTGTCAGTATAAGGAAATACCTGCCCTCCTTCATCAAGGGAGGCAGTGTTTCCCTTATATTGATAGATCTGTCCGATCTGAGGGAAGAAGACTCACATATGTAAATATAATACCACAGAAACTAGACGGATATGAACACTGGCAATGGTGCAGAGCGTTAAAGGGACAGTAATGTCTGTGTGCATTAAAATATAATATTGTAGCTATTACAGCAATAATCTAACTGATGTAAGTCCCATCTCTCAAACCTTTATGGTATGAGAGATATACAGAGATAAAGTTCCCCCCTCCCTCCCATTTACCTGACGTGAGCTGTAAAGCTGTCAGCAGGATACCCTGGTCCCGGGGCCAGCCGGTGGCTCATCAGCAGAGCCACAATAGCGCAATCTAAAATTAAAATTACTTCAAAATTACCATCCCTCATATTGTAGCCCTTAATAAACTGAGTTAAATGACACCAGCGGCATCTCTCAGACCTTTATGGTTTAAGAGATAGCCGCTTTCAAAGTTTCCTCTCCCCTGCTGTCAGCGTTCTGCTGCCAGCATGGGAATCCGGTCCCGGGACAGGCGTACGCTCTTAAACAGAGCCGATATCTCGTTATGGAAGGGAAAATGATTCATTGAAACAGTCTTCTACGTGGACTTGGTAACCAAGCACACGCAGAAGACTGTTTCAATGAATCATTTTTCCTTCCATAACGAGATATCGGCTCTGTTTAAGAGCCTCCGCCTGTCCCGGGACCGGATTCTCCTGCTGGCAGCAGAACGCTGACAGCAGGGGAGAGGAAACTTTGAAAGCGGCTATCTCTTACACCATAAAGGTTTGAGAGATGCCACTGGTGTCATTTAACTCTGTTTATTAAGGGCTACAATATGAAGGATAGTAATTTTGAAGTAATACTATCCCTTTAAATACTTCAATGGAACTATCTACAAAGTGTGTCTGGTTTGCAAGCACACTTTGTACACCGTTTCAGTGACGTATTTGTTTCTAGATTGCGCTATTTTGGCTCTGCTGATGAGCCGCCGGCTGGTCCCAGGATCAGGATCTCCTGCTGACAGTTTTTTAGCTCACGTCAGGGAAAGGGGAGGGATGGGGGAACTTTATCTTCATATATCTCTTATACCATAAAGGTTTGAGAGATTGGACTTACATCAGTTAGATTACTGTTGTAATGGCTACAATATTATAGTTTAATGTACATATACATTACTATCCCTTTAAAACACAGCATAAGGAATGATCGAACCTTGCTTTGTAAGGAAACATTACTATCTCTTTAAGGCCAAATCTCATCTCTCAGTCCTCCAACCCAGTCATCCAAATTAGGCGCCGACCACATTATGACGCAAATGTTCCCTCGTCTGGCAATCATTCCCCCACCACCATTAGGTGATTCCAGCAGCCAAAACAGATTCTGCAGATGCTGTCACAAGGATTGTCCTCAGCATGGTGGTAGCCAGTGCCCGATTAACAAGGGGGCTGCTGGGGTTGCAGCTCTAGGCCCAATGAAAAGGGTAGTGAGTAACAGCATCAGAAAACTGTTCGGTTCACAAGGGTAGCAGCAACTGGCGTTTAAGAGGTCAAACAAGCCCCCTGAGTGCTCTATTTTGCCATGTCCTACACTCTAGCTACAAAACACTGTACACCTTACAGTAGACTATCATGACTTCCAGCTCCATCCCCATTAGGCTTTTTATCTGGCCCTGTTACGTTAACCCCTTAACGACCAGCTGTCGTGGGGTGTGTGGTCCTTTTAAGGACCTGATAGAGAATTTTGGCGTGCCGCCCCACGTGACTGATCACGTGGGGCGGCACGCCGAACTGAGGGACTGAAAGAGATCGCTCCGGTCTTGGAGCGATCAAATTCAGTCCCCGGTATTACTCACCTCGCTCCTGCAGGAGCGTGGTGAGTAATAGTACGTGACGTACCAGGACCATCACTGGTCCTTAAGTGCCAGACCAGCGTGACGGTCTGGGTACATCACCGGACTCTAAGGGGTTAAGATCACGCACATATAAATGTTTGCAGGGCTGAGTCAGAATCACTGTGCTCCTGTGTCATGCCTTTTTTAAGCTGCATTTGACATTTTATTCCTAAGCGGTGATAAAGTGGAGATGATCTCCAGTTTATCACTTCTCCAATTCCTATGCTATTCTATGGAGCCTATTCACTAATATTTCTTCAACATTTGAGATCTTAGTTCATAGGCTCTATAGAATAACATAGGAACTGGAGAAGTGATATCATTGGAGAAGTCATCTCCACTTTATCACCTCTTTATCACTGCTTAGTGAATCTCCCCCATACTCTGCTATGGAGTAGTTTGACACTGTCCTAGTTATTGACCTGACTGCAGATTTATAGTTACAACACACAGGTGAGATTTATGCCAACATCGTATACTCATAACCAGTGTCTCTAACCCTACCCTTGAAGACAACATTATTAGTGCATTTAGAAGTATGTCTTATTTGCCAAGGGTAAGTTCTCACGTCACATCATCCTAATTTTTTGCCAACATATTGAACCTTGGTGCATCTCCTCCAAGTCTTCTTTGAATTGCCCTTGTGCACAGACTGCAGAGCTGGATTTACCATTAGCAAAACAGGCAACTGTGGAACAAGAACTGAGTGAAGGCATGACTGTTTTGATGAAAGCTGAACATTGCTTTTCAGTACTGTCAGAGTTTTTTTTTTTGTTATTGCCAAAAAAGAAAGATACAGTGTTGCAAGATGCCTGATGTGTATCAGTTCTAAGATACAGTATCAATTCTTAGGGCCGTATGTTCAAAGGGATAACGGCAAAAAAATGTCGTATGAAAGAAAAAAAAAAGTAATTGAATGCATGAACGCCATATTTTCTATAAAGTATACGACAAAAAACTAGTAATGTCCGTTGTGTACGACACAACTCCAGAACTGTCGGGTAAAGGGGCGTGACTAGGGCGTGGCTAAACTATTCTCCAGTGTCGTATAGAGGAAAAGAAAATTTGTCGTAACTAATGACAAAAAAAATGTCTTTCAAAAGACAAAATTTGTACGTTAAGAAAAAAAGTGGAGGGAATGTGTTCTGAATGTGAGAATTTTTGTCTTTAGTTAAGACATTTTTAAAGACATTTTTAAGACAATTTTTAAGACATTTTTGCCTTTAGTTAAGACATTTTTTTGTCGTGCCATACGACAATTTCAGTCAGGAGGAACGACAAATTTCCAATCACAACAGACACTCTGTGAAAATATTAATGATCCCAACTACATTATACTTTGAAAATTTGTTACAAACGACAAAAGCTATTTTGCTACTTCTTTGAACATATGGCCCTTAGACTCTAGGAGAAATTTAAAGCCTTTGTTAAATTACAGGTTGTTACAATGAATATTAGCCCATAATCTGGATTGAAATTGACTCTGAAAAACTTTATTGAAGTCAATAGATCAAAAACAATGGGAGCAAGACACTCGCTATATGTTGGCTTGGTTGTTGTGATTGTATCTGCTAATGTGAATACAAATTGATTCTCTAGAACCCTGGCATATATGGTGCGATGCAAGAAACAATCGCATCGGATAAAGGCATTTTTGTGCGCAGATAGATTGTGCGCATGTTCCAATTACAGGAAGCTAAATACCAAACGCTTCTTGAATTGCGCATAAAAAATTCCATTTTACAACAACAGTACACAGACGTATAAATTAATTCGCAATAGCAGTTCCTGCATTAGGCATATTCGCTATTCCACTCACACAGATTTATTAATCTTAGCCATGCCCACACAAAAAAGTATATACTCAGCCGTACGCTAATCTTGAATTTTCATGTGCAATTCAACAAAATCATGCGCAAACCTATTCCCTAGTGGTTTTCACACGGGAAATAGCGATTGTTCACATTTCCTGCATCGCGCCAATAGAGTTCACTGAAACGGTTTTGATGAAAGTTCACAGAATTTATTGTGGATGTTGCGATGCAGAAGGAGCCTTCATCAGGTACAGCGTACACAGAATAAGAACCAAATCTCTCTTCTACACCCCTTGGACCTCCCGAAAAAGGGGGAAAAACACAACTGCCTGCAACGAAGCCCAGAGTTAAAATTAACCCACTCACTACTACAAGGCCCAGAGTTAAAATTAATCCACTCACTACTACTCTCCAAATGGAGTTTAATAATTAGCTGACTTGAGAAAAACTTCCTTCTCCATACATTGGAAATACAACTTAACCCCCTTTGAGTGCCAGAGTGCTGAGTGCTTTGCAATGCGTTGCATACCCCTCTGGCACTCAAAGGGTTAATGTAACCTTGCAGCGTTACTGAAAAGAGAGAGGTAGGAAATGACTCCCCTGGAGTTGGCTGAGGAAAGCCAAAGAACATGTTTTGTGCCCGCTTCACCTCCAACCTGTTTCAGCTCCAGTTATCTCCGTGTGAATAATTTAAAGTGAAGGCACGGGGGATTAGGTGCCGTTTGCATTTCATATGCACAGATCAGCTTTCAGCTGCCTACCAGGACTGAAATTATACACGTTTGACTCCCACTGCACTGTCACTGGCATCGCCTCATCTTACCCATGCCATCTGCTGCCAGATACTCTGCATTCCTCTACAGATACTGCAGGAGGGCTCCCCCCCACACGCAGCTCACCAAGGGCACTGGACAGGGGCACAGCTGGCATTCATTGTTCTGGCAATTTACTATGCCGCTAATTGCAGTATAAGCGTGGAAGATGGGGAAGATGCATAACAAGCAAATTAAATTACTGGTTTTCATAGGAAGAGCTGAAAGTTTGTTTTGTGCTATACAATTACATAGTAAAGTGAATGGCTGCACCCAAAAGCTTACAATCTGATGGTGTCTAAACTACAGAAGAACAGGTTCCTTAAAGGGATAGTAATGTTTCATAATAAAAGCGGCTCTAATGAATCATCATAGTATTTGGACTTTGGAGAGTGTTATTTCAATTCTGTCAGAGTTGTAGTTCAAGAGTAATTCAATGACAAAGTATCCCCCTCCCGCCCCTTTTACTGATGTAACACTGCTCAGCCAGATCAGAAGGGAGATGCCCAGGTAGAATGCAGAGAGGGACAATCTTCAGTTAAGATAAGGGAAAAACCTGAAAAACTTGTCAAGGGGGGCAGGGCTTTCATTGTTCTCATAGGAAGAGGATTGTCCCATTCTGTTATCTGTCTGGTCTATGGACTGCATTCCACATCTGAGAAGAGATGGCTTACACTAGGTAAAAGGGGCGGGAGGGGAAACTTTGCTTGTGAATATCTCTCAAACCATAAAGGTTTGAGAGATAAGACTTATATCGTTCTTCATGTTTTTTTAATGCCTACAAAATAAAATAAAGATAAAATGAAGTATTACTATCTCTTTAAAGTAGAAGGAAAAACAAAAAATAAGGCGCAATAATGTTTCTGTACAGATGTTCTCACCAACCCGTCACAGGGGATCTATCACCCCCTATACATTTGTCTAAAACGTTAATTTATTTAGCGATTGAATTGAAAACTGTTTTCATTTTTTTTTAATCTTTAATTTATCCAGATTAAATGTCTAAAGATTACTCTGCGTCTTCCTTGAGGACAGACTGCGGTTATTCACCAGCTCTGAACCGCAGTCTGTCACTCTTCCTCTTCCTCGATCCAGCCTCCTCCAATAACAGAGGCTTTCTGAATGTAAACTGGATCGCTCTCATTGGCCAGAGGGCACTCCAGCTTGCATGCAGAAAGCCTCCATCATTGGAGGAGGCTGGATAGAGGGAGGGGAGCAGAGGTAGAGTGACAGACTGTGGTACAGAGCTGGTAAACAACCGCAGTCTGTCCGGAAGGAAATCGCAGGGTAATCTTTAGCAAAATTTAAAAAAAAAAGCAAAACAACGCTAATCTACTTTTACTAATTAAAGCCCATGTACAAAAGTGTTTATAATGTGAACGTTCCCCTTTAAACTGACCCTCAAAGGCAGTGATGGGCAATAGGAAGCATTATTGGGTGAGGCTATATGGTACAATAGAGGAGTTACAAGGATGAGTTATATAGAATAACAGGAAGCGTTAAAGGGGAGGGATATATGGGACAGTATATTATTTTTAATATCATATACCCAGGGCTCAAAATTTCTACTCTCCACTAGCCAATGTCGAGTGAAAATTTATCCCTGGCGAGTAGAAATTCAGCCCTGGTGGGTATGCAATGGATTGCAGTGGTGAGTAACTTTTCAGGTCTGGATAGTAGCAAAGGACTTAAAATTAAACGCCCTGATATACCTTTATTTTTTTGTTTTACATCTTCATCTTTTTTTTTATGTAGTTTCATGTCCCTGATAGAAAGTTTCCTTAACCTCTATTTCCAGAGAGCTTTCTGTCAGGGACTGTGAAAGCAGTATTACTGATGCAATGTAATGTCAGTTAGTGCAGCAGAAAAACATGCCTCCAGAGCAATAACCACTGCAAGGAAACGTTATATTTCATCACTATTCCTGCTTTCACAGTCCCTGACATAGAGCTCTCTGGAAAAGTAAATAAAAGAAGCTTACTGTCCGGGATTGGAAGAGCATTAAAAAAAACAGGTGAAAAAAACAAATAATGAAAGGTATGGGCAATTTGACTTGTCCTATTATGCACTTGTACAGTGAAAAAGGAGGTTTACTGTTATATTAAGGTGATATCACCCACTGTTAAAAGTACTATGCTTGGATATGGTACCTTTAATACGGACTACTACTGCCTCATGTGACTACATCAAAGTCCAGCAAGCTGCATCTTCACATTGCAATGCTGTAAGCACAGAGTTGGATGGATTGTAAGCCAGCCTATGGGGCTGACAGCAGACCTTTCACACGAGTGGTGATTTAATTATGCTCATGGCAACCTCCAACAAATGGCTAATCCAAGTGGTAGCCATCCAATAATATTTGCTGGTGCACATGCGGGCCGGCCATGAGTCAGGACCCCCCCCCAGAATGCAGGGGACGGCGAGTGGTAGAACAAGAGAAACAGAACTGCAGCAGGAGATATCCTCTGGCACTCAGGGGGTTAACAAGAAAAGTTATTAAGACCAGGCACGTGCACACATAGACACCAAGGGGGGCTTGAACACCTGTCCTTTTTGTCCAAAGTGCCCTTGTGCCTTTTTAACAAAAAAAAAAAAAAAACTTGCCTCGCCGCCCACAATAAACCCCCCACCGCCCAGTCAGGTCTGTGCCTCCTTCAGTACAGACCTGTAGATGCTGCTTTCCCTCGTCGGCTCTTTAGGATTACATGATGTCATCTCATGATGATGTCATCTCCCAGCGCTCTGCATGAAGAGAAGACCACGTGGCAGCTCCAGGTCTGTGCCAAAGGACCACCAGGGAAGAGGTAGGAAACGGACACTGGGGGACAAGGTGGAAATGATGGGGCAATATGGATCTGATGGGGGGCAAGATGGAGATGATGGCAATGTAGAGATGATGGGGCAATGTATGTGAGGGTAAGTTGGAGCTGATGGCAATATGGAGCTGATGGGGGAAATATGAAGATGAAGGGGGCAATGTGAGGGTAAGTTGGAGCTGATGGGGCAATATGGAGCTGATAGGGCCAATATGGAGATGATGGGGGCAATATGGAGCTGACAGGAGACAATGTAAGGGCAATATGGAGATGATGGGGGGCAATGTGGAGATTAGGAGTATTGTGGAGGTGTCCAGTGGAGATGGCCAATGGGGGGGGGGTGCTTCAGATTTCTGTGCCTACAGGCTCCTGAGATGTAAATTCTCTTCCTTTTTTAAAATATATATTTTGAATAAATAATTATGAAAAGTGCCCTTTTTTTTCATTAGAGCCCCTGCCCCCCAAAATGTCTGTGCACGTCCCTGATTAAGACTTACAATGAGAGATTCAGCAGGGAAAGTGCTGGATTTATTCCCACTATGTCCCAAGACACAAAGCTGTAGAAGAGCAGATATGACACCTAATTAAAATGTCAAAATGGCACACAATGCAGTACTATCAATATCATCCTGTAGGCATGAATACTGCCCTTCTGCTGTTATTGAACTACAACTCCCATGCTCCTCGGCAGACCGAATGCAATGGAAGCATCCGCTCCAGCATAAGAGGGGTTAATTTTTCTGTCTAGGGATCGTAAGCTCACTTTATAAAGGCATATTCGATTATTCCTTACTAGTTGAAAAGTCCATTTACATGGGCCACGGTGCCACCGCTGCAGTCATGCTCACTAGAGACTGCCCGCGCAACGGCTGATACAGAGTGGGAAGCTCCGAATTCAGACCGGAGTCCTCTCTGCACACCTTCCTGAGACCTTGCAGCAAGTGCAGCTGTCTCTACTGTGCATGACGGCTTCTGACAAACATCCTTAGCGAATTATTATATAGGATACATTTTTAGAGTGCTCTGTATCGTTCTAAATGTCCGTATCCGTGTAGTTTTAGTGTAAAGTTTCCCACTCCCGCTACTTTTCCCTACATCACAGATCTGGAAGTCGGTCGCTTGACCGGACATATCGCAGCGAGGTACAATATTGCCTGTGTCTGTATAAGGGAAAACCCCGTACCCCTTGATGAAACAAGAAAAGTGACGTAATGAAAAGGGGCGGAGGAGGAACTTTGCAATAAAATGACAGCAGAACTACACATTTAGAACGGTACAGAGCATTATGAAAAAATAATAATTAATTGTACGTGCCTCTATAGCGTGACACTGCTATCCCTCCACTGGTATCCTTTTAAAAGGCTGCACGCAAAAAAGCGTGCAGGCTCACACTGTAGCACTTGATGAGCGCTGCTCTGGGCTCCGCTCTGACAGTCTGCACACAGAGAGAGGGAGAGAGAGCTCAGAACAGCAGAGTGCTCATTTCAGATTGATCTTTGGCAAGAAAGTGACAGTAAGAGAAAGTGACGTCCGGTCATCGAGTCCTTAACCCTTTCCGTGCCACAGAATACACTCACATTCAGCTCTGTTCCGGCCCACTCTCTCTGCCCAGAGCAGCGCTCATCAACATTTTTTTTTGCGACCTTTTGTAGCACAACCTGAGAATCTCTTGCTTTCATGCTATCACGGCGGTTGCTGCTTTGCGGGTTGCGGTGACCGTCCGGTCGCACATGCGCAGGATCCCGCTGTCGTACTTTCTGGAGTCTGCACATGCGCCCGGCTCAGTTTGCTCTTGGATGTGTCTCCTCCTATCCAGCACAGCTCCCAGGCGAGCCCCCGTCCTTTTCCCTTCTCATTGGCCACTATCCTCTATTTGAACGGGCTACCCCAGGTCTAGGGTGCCCATTCCATGAGCTTCTTAGCGTTGTAGCCTTTGTGTTCTCTGCTTTGGATTGATACCCATTGCGGACTACTGGCTACCCTCTGACCATGGCTTGTCTCCTACACTTGGCTCCTGAACTTCGGCTTGCTCCAGACTACTCTCTATCCATTCCTGACAGCCGCTTGGCCTCTGCTCCTGGTTTCCATTCAGCCAGACTTCCAGACTGTCCAGCTGGCCTGGTTCTACACGGTTCTGGGCGTACTCCTATCCTGGTTGCACCTCTGCTCAACTGGGGTGGAACAATCTGGTTTCATGACCAGAACATTTAACCCAGCTTCGGCTGAAGCACAGGGGTACCTGGCACACCGTAACCGCTCTCAAGCCTCGCTTCCCAGCATCTGTACCAGTGCCGGCACTACTCGGGTCCCTACCCCCCGAGGTGGTGACAGAGATATAGTTAATGCACTATTTGGTCGCACGCTCTTTTGCGTACAACATTTTACAAGTAAACTCCCTCCACTAACCACACTGATTGGTTTAGAGTTTATATAAATATACAATACTGAAAACAGGACACATCTATTTGGACCTTATTCAGAAAGCAGAAGAGGAGCTATTTTGGGACAAATCAGCTGCATCTCCGAGGGGTCTTTTTTACACGTTAAATGTTGGAGAGGTCTCTTAATCCTCCATTTAACCCTTTGAACGCCGGAGGGGTATGCAACACATTGCTTTGCAATGCGTTGCGCACCCCTCTGACACTCAAAGGGTTAAGCCTTTGAGTGAAAGAGGGGTGCCCAGTGCTTCTCAATGCGTTGCGCACCCCTCTGACACTCAAAGGGATAGTAATGTCCCAGAACATGTTTTTATCATTTTGTAGGGGTTAAAAAGTTGAGTTTAACGCAAAAAAAGTATCTCTTAAACCGCTATGGTTTGAGAGATATCTTAATTCAAAGTTTGATGTTTCCTGCTGTCAGCTGTAAAGCTGTCAGCATGAGATCCGTGTCGGCCGACACTGAGGCTCTTCAACAAAGCCGGAATCACGTTTTTTAAACAGAATGACTGCATTGCAATGGTCCACTAAGTATGCTTGAAAACCAGGCACACTTGGTAGACCATTGCAATGCAGTCATTCTGTTTAAAAAACGCGATTCCGGCTCTGTTGAAGAGCCTCAGTGTCGGCCAACACGGATCTCATGCTGACAGCAAGAGACGTCAAATTTTGAATAAAGATATCTCTCAAACCATAGTGGTTTGAGAGATATGTTTTTTTGTGTTAAACTCAACTTTTTAACCCCTACAAAATGATAAAAACATGTTTTGGGACATTACTATCCCTTAAAGTCAATGAACATATTGGGGAATTTTTATTTGTGCAGTTAGGATGCTCCTCAGTGCTGCCTCTTTAGGTTAAAGGGATAGTAATGTTTCACAATAAAAACGGCTCCGATTAATCTTCATAGTATTTGGGCCATGAAGAGTTATTTCAATTCTGTCAGAGTTGTAGTTCAAAAGTAATTGAATGATAAAGTATCCCCCCTCCTGCCCCTTTTACTGATGTAACACTGCTCACCTCAGAGCAGCAAGACTGTCCAGATGGATCGCAGAGACGGACAATCTTCAGTGAGCATAAGGGAAACCTGAAAAACCTGTCAAGGGGGCAGGGTTTTCCTTATGCTCGCAGTAAGAAGATTGTCCCTTGCTGCGACCTGTCAAGAAACCAGATTCCACATCTGAGGGGAGGCGGCTTACACTAGGTAAAAGGGGCGGGAGGGGGATACTTTATCATTCAATTACTCTTGAACTACAACTTGATATAACACTCTACATGGCCCAAATACTATGAAGATTAATTGGAGCCACTTTTCTGGTGAAACATTACTATCCCTTTAATTCCCTGTATGTGATGCTCTTCCCCCACAGTGATGGTTACTGGGCTCTTTATTCTAGGTCTGGCCCCTGTCACTAAACTCTCCTGCTCTTTATTCCCTAAACAATAAGGATATGTTACTCTTCTCCATAACAAATTCATTATTAATCATCCCGCTGAGAGAGAACATTTTAATAGAACATAAAGTTGCTTTGTGTCTCCAGGACGAATGCAGAGCGCTTAGCCGCATCCATAGACAGGCCAGGTGACGTTCCGTGTGAACCCCTCTTCTTTTCTCTATAACATTTCCTTCTCTCTCTGTGTCAGGGGTGGGCAACCTGTGGCCCTCCAGTTGTTGTTGGTCTACAGCTCCCATGTGAATACTCACCCAGCAATAGTTGCCGGGTTGCAGGCTGTCCACTCCTGTACTCTGGGCTGGATGTGATTACATGCAACATTTTCAGAGATGTAGGGGGAGATTCACTAAGCGGTGATAAAGCGGAGAGGACTTCTCCAGTGATTTCACTTCTCCAGTTCCTACATTATTCTATGGAGCCAATGTACAAAGATTGCCCCAGCTGTCCAGTGAATTGTCTCTATAGAATAAAACAGAAACTGGAGATGCGATATCGGGGGAGATTCACTAAGCAGTTCTAAAGAGAGGATGATGTGAAGATGACTTCTCCAACTTATCACTTCTCCAGTTCCTATGTTATTCTATGGAGCCAATGCACTAAGATTTCTTCAGCTTTGGAGATCTTAGTGCACATGTTCCATAGAATAACATAGGAACTTGAGAAGTGATAAGTTGGAGAAGTCATCTTCACATCATCCTCTCTTTAGAACTGCTTAGTGAATCTCCCCCGATATCGCATCTCCAGTTTCTGTTTTATTCTATAGAGACAATGCACTGGACAGCTGGGGCAATCTTTGTACATTGGCTCCATAGAATAACATAGGAACTGGAGAAGTGATATCACTGGAGAAGTCATCTCTGCTTTATCACCTCTTAGTGAATCTCCCCCGTCATCTCCACGTTATCACCTCTTTATCACATCTTAGTGCAGGGCTGTCCAGGTTCAGTCCACAAGGGCCACCAACAGGCCAGGATGTAAGGATTTCCCTGATTAAGCACAAATGACTCAGTCACAATGAATGACCCACTGATTAACTCACTTGTGCGTAATTAAGGAATCCTTACATCCTGGCCTGTTGGTGGTACTTGAGGACTGATCTTGGACAGCTCTGGCTTAGTGAATAACACCTGTAGATTTCTAAATAACTCACACACTCTCTCTCTTCATCTATCCATCCATCCATCCATGTATCTCTCGCTCTCTCTCTTCATCCATCCATCTATCCATGTATCTATCCATCTATGTATCTATCTCTCTCTTCACCCATCCATCCATCTATGTATCATGTCTCTCTCTTCATCCATCTATGTATCTCTCTCTCTTCATCCATCTATCTATGTATCTCTCTATGTACTTATCTATCTCTTCATCCATCCATGTATCTCTCTTTTTTCATCTGTCCATCTACCCATCCATGTATCTATCTCTCTCTCCATCCGTCTATCTCACCATCTATCTACCTAGCCTACTGCCACTAACTAGCTGATGTAGAAAGCAGCAGTATGATCGATGTAGCAACTGTGACAAAGTGACATATTGAGTCCGATTTTACAGTGTACTTCACATCGCTACTATGTATCCATAGAGACAATAGTAGTTTGCAGCAATCCGTTCCCTGTGAGGAGTACAGTTGTGCAGTCGGGGTGGGGTGGGGATATACACTAAGGTGAGATACAGCTGTGACAGAGATGACATACGTTTTTGGTTCCTATGTTATACTATGGATCCTCTTTTTCAAGTTGAAGTTATCTTAATGCAGTGGTTGTCGCCTGTTGGACCCCCAGCTCCTGGACACTACAACTCCCATCATCCCCAACCAACCGGTGAGAAGGCCAGAGGCTGTCTTAGTGCATTTTCCCCATACAATAAAAATGGAGGTGTAGAATATATCGCACTGGAGAGTTTATGTCACCTTTACTGTCCTTAGCCCATTATACCCCTGGTCTAAGAGTGACTGTACTGGTCTGGCTTCACATGAACTATGGGCGTTCAACTCCTTGAATGCTAGAACGTGCAATACATTGGAGACTTTTCTAGTACTCAAGAAGTTAAAAACCAATTAAATGAATTGGGAAATGTATATGTCTGCTGTGGTGCAGTTGGATTGCACCTGTTGTCTTTTGCACATAAAGCTCTGTGTCTATGTACCCATAATTCCCTAAGGCAGGAGAGATAAAACCCGTCCTCAGTAAAACCCAATGATGCGGGATTAGCAGATCTCCTCACATGAACACAGGTGAATCAATCAGTGGTTCAGTCATTGTGAAGGATCTGCCCGAGTTACTGACATTCACTTGAGCTTAACCCTTTGAGTGCCAAAGGGGTATCCAACACATTGCAAAGCAATGCGTTGGATACCCCTCTAGCACTCTACGGGTTAATTGAGGAGATCCTGAAAACATGGCACTTTTGGGGGGCTTGAAGACAAATTTGATCTCTCTATGGCACATACAATGTCACCCAAACTGAGATGTATTTACCCAGAACCAACATATAGCGTAAAGTGATAGTAATGTGTCACAAAAACAACAGCTCCGATTAATCTTCCTAGTATTTGGGCCGTGGAGAGTGTTATTTCAATACTGTCAGAGTTGTAGTTCAAGAGTAATTGAATGATAAAGTATCCCCCTCCCGCCCCTTTTACTGATGTAACACTGCTCACCTCAGATGTGGAATCTGGTTCTGGGACTGGACAGGTCACATCAAGGGACAATCTTCTTACTGTGAATATAAGAAAAACCCTGCCCCCCCCGACAGGTTCTTCAGGTTTTCCCTTACTCTCACTGAAGACTGTCCCACTCTGCGATCCATCCGGACAGTATTGCTGCTCTGAGATGAACAGTGTTACATCAGTAAAAGGGGCGGGAGGGGATACTTTACAATTGAATTACTCTTGAACTGCAACTCTGACAGAATTGATACAACACTCTCCATGTCCCAAATACTAGGAAGATTAATCGGAGGGTTTTTTTTGTGTGAAACATTACTTTCCCTTTAACCCCTTAACGACCAGAGGTTATGGGACATTTCCGTCCCATAACGACCGCATAGGGGCACTTGGACACGCCGGTACACGTGACCTGTCACGTGTATCGGCACGTCACTATGGGGCTTGAAACAGATCGCTCCGATCTTGGAGCGGTCTGTTTCATGCCCTATTTTTACTTACAGCGCTCCCGGTAGATCGCTGTAAGTAAAAAGTACGTGACGTACCAGGACCGTCAAGGGTCGTTCGAGCACATTTACCCTTGACGGTCCTGGTACGTCAAGGGTCCCTAAGGGGTTAAAGAGCAACTAAGCTGGAAAAACAAAACACAGTTTAATGTTCATTTTCTTGCCTCATAATTGCTGCTACTCCCACCTCTGTGATTATCAACATTATAAACCAGTTTGTGCAGCGGAGGTTGGTAGATAGTCTAGAATTTGCTTCTGACAGAAGAAACATTGAGGGGAATGTATACATTTGTCAGTATAGTTCCACTGGAGTTGGCTCCAACATCAGTGGTTGCACATCAGGGTATGCACCACAGCGTATGATCTATGTACTGCACATCAGGGTATGCACCACAGCGTATGATCTATGTACTGCACATCAGGGTATGCGCCACAGCGTATGATCTATGTACTGCACATCAGGGTACGCGCCACAGCGCATGATCTATGTACTGCATATCATGGTACTCGCCACAGCGTATGATCTATGTACTGCATATCATGGTACGCACCACAGCGTATGATCTATGTACTGCATATCATGGTACGCACCACACCGTATGATCTATGTACTGCACATCAGGGTACGCGCCACAGCGTATGATCTATGTACTGCATATCATGGTACTCGCCACAGCGTATGATCTATGTACTGCATATCAGGGTATGCACCACAGCGTATGATCTATGTACTGCACATCAGGGTACGCGCCACAGCGTATGATCTATGTACTGCATATCATGGTACTCGCCACAGCGTATGATCTATGTACTGCATATCATGGTACGCACCACAGCGTATGATCTATGTACTGCATATCATGGTACGCACCACAGTGTATGATCTATGTACTGCATATCATGGTATGCACCACAGCGTATGATCTATGTACTGCATATCAGCGGACACAGTCCAATCTCATTCTAACTTTAACACTGTGAGTGCCAGAGGGGTATCCAGTGTATTGTAAAGCAATGCATTGGATATCCCTCTGGTACTCAAAGGATTAATGCCAGCAAGCACCTTACACCTGCTCTATAGCACGCTCCAGAACATGGCGTAAAGGCACATAATTTTCTCTGCACTGTAGACATTGCATTAAAGGGATTGTAAAACTTCATATACAAAAAATATATATCCTGGGGTTTATCCTCCTGAGGGAAACAAGGGCACTCCCATGGCTAAGATGTGGTTTATTCAAAAGTCATTGCAGCTCAAACATGAATTATTTAGGTAAAGTATCTCAATGACCTGAAATGGTACAGCGGTGCTGTTGCTACACCATCCTGTGTAGGTTTATGGTCAACTAACCAGAGCTGTCCATACAATAGTGTAGCAACAGCACCACTATACAACATCAGGCCACTGTGATATTGCACCGAAAAATTCAAGTTTAAGCTGCAATAACTTTTGAATAAGACACCTCTCAGCAGTGGGAGTACCCTCGTCTTACTCAGCAGGGTAAACCCTACAATATCTTTTTTTGCATATTAAATGTCACTATAACTTTAAAGAAAGCCTTGAAGAAAGGAACTCTGCAAAACTCCAGTACCTTTCCCCACTGCCCTCGCCTTGGCACAAGCAAGGTTAATGGGAGCATATGGTGTGTAGATTAGTAAATTTTTGTGTAGGGCTAGAAAATCGATTCCAGCACGTCTTTGCTCTGAACTGTATTTGTACATCCCCACAATTATCAAGCAATCTACTATTATAGACTCTTACAACACTGCCCTATTCACTATCCCTTTAGACACCGGCAGGGAGTCACACTCAGAACTACAGAGAACCATAGAAATAGAACAGTCTCAGGACGCACTGAAGAGGTTATGTAACCACACAATGATCTGAAAGCTGCGCCTGAGATATACTCATTATTAATCCTCCAGTGACAGACGTCTTCTCTTGCATGCCAGAGCTGAGTCAGTGGAGGACAGACAGCAAAGATTCCCTCTTATAAGAACATAGTGCCAGATTAATTTCAATTCAACTTACTGGAAGGAATGGGGTTTTAAACTCTGTTTTTATTTAGAGGTTTTTTAAAGGGTTTGTAATGTTTCCTAACACAAGCAGCTCAGATCGTTCATCATAGTTAATAGTAAGGATGTCTGATGAAGGCACTGTTCATAACTCGCTAGATATGCTGTAATGAACTATCACCTCTATACAAGTTTGCCTCTGTGTAATGTTCCTATAGTGATAACATGCAATCTGTGTTTTTTTTTTTTAATATAATGCAAGTTATGGCAAAATGTACCATTTTAAAAATGACGTGACTTAAGGACAGACTGTGGGTCATTCTGCCCCACAGCCCGTCAATCTTCGCCCATTCCCCTCCCGTTATTGACTCGTTCCAACCTCCTCTGATGATGGAGCGATTCTCCATTTAAGTGGGAGCAGTCTCTTGCCAATGAGAGTGCTCTTGCTTACATGGAAAAATCCTCCTTCATCGGAGGAAGTTTTTAAATATAGTAACTTACTAACATAGTTGATGGTTGATGAGGCTGAAAAAAGGCATGCGTCCATCAAGACCAGCCCATGCCAAATCAATACTGTTGCAAACTTTAAATCAAGGTGATAGGTCCATTTTGACCCCTAAGGATGCCAGAGACATCTCCGAAGCATTCGCAGTCAGCTCCTAGTAGTTCTCCTAGTTTGAGGGTTTTGTTGAAAAAAGGCATGCGTCCATCAAGTTCAGCCCATGCCAAATCAACACTGTTGCAAACTTTAAATCAAGGTGACAGGTCCATTTTGACCCCTAAGGATGCCAGAGACATCTCCAAAGCATTCGCAGTCAGCGGCTAGTAGTTCTCCTAGTTTGAGGGTTTTGTTGAAGCCTTTGAGTACCTGAGGGGTATGCAACGCATTGCAGGGTTAATCCTTCAAGTTTCAAAGGGGTAATCCTTCAAGGTTATCCAGATGTGTTGGAGACATATCTGGCGAGGGGTGAATATGAAGAATTAAACCCACAAACCCTGAGATTTACTAGGATCTGACTGTGAGTGCTGCCCTCTCCTGGCACATAGTTTGCACTGCTCCACAAAATAAAGAGGTTGTTGAATCCATTGTACTTATTTTTTATTTTTTTTTAACAGATTAAAAGCAGCCTACATGTACTAACGTAAAGAATAGCAAAGACTTAATTTTAAAGAAAAATGGCCATGCGCAAACACATAATAGGGGAAAAATAAAAATTTGAATCAATTTAAAGAGCACTTTTAACCTAGAAAGGTCTATAACACTGCTTCACAATGTGCTGGAGATCACACTAGCATTCAAAGGGTTAAACACCACAGTTAAAATCAATGGGGATTGTTAAGAATTACAAACACTTATTTTGATGGCAGTTAAAAACCAATCGTCCGATAAATTCTGCCTGGTTTCCGATCCAGATGTAAGGTGTATTCTTAACCCCCTAAGAACCGGGCAGTTCAGGGGTGGGGTGCACTGGAAGACCAACGCATTTTTTTTTTTTTTTTGTTTAAGTTCAGCCTGCCGGGTCCATTAGTTTTTGTTTTTAGTTCAGCCTGCCGGGTCCTTAACCCCAAACCATTGTGATGGTCCTGGCACATCACTGGTTGTGAACTGGTTAAATAGATCTCATAATAGATGTATGCCTGTCCCAGGCATGTTTTAACTCTTTGAGTGTGAGAGGGGTACGCAACACATTGCAAAAGCAGTGCTTTGTGCACACCTCCGGCACTCAAAGGGTTAACTCCCTTACTGTGTTAGCTGTTATCGCCTATGGTGCCTCACAAAATATTCCACTTTTGTTTCGCACATATAGCCCTAAGACATTTACTAAGAGCGCATTGTAAAAACTGCCCCTACTGGTTCATGGTTTATCCTGTTTCACAAGATATGGGGGGTAGTTTATTTACCCGTTAACCACCTGAATGCTAGAGGGATCGCCAAAGCATTGCCTCTCTAACATTAAACTTTCTCTGGCACTCAAAGAGTCAAAGAGGTTATTTAGTCTTTTTAATCTACACCAATGGTAGTCAACTGTTAGACCTTCAGTTGTCGGAAACTACAACTCCCATCATCCCCAACCAGCCAGTGGCTGATGACAGAAGCTGTAGTCTCCAACTACTAGAAGTCCAGACACTGACTGCCCGTGAGCGACATGATAAGCTGCTTACCCTTGCCTCAAGACTGTTCACTTTTGAAACGTTGCATGCGAAACAGCGTGCGACTATACAACGCATTCAGAACGTCGTGATTAAAATGGCGACATGAAAATCTCACAGTGCAGGACAGAGAGAGAGAGATTTTCATGTCACAGCTTGCAATGTAGCCTGCAATGTCAGAACGAGCAGCACTGCAACTCCCATCATCCTTCCATCTTGGTCATCGCTACCGTGCAGTCCATTGATTTTTTTTTTTTTTAGTCTGCTCCCATAAAAACAACCTTGGATATCTCTGATGTTTGAGAACCAATGCTTACTGGTTATATTTTGGTATAAGATAATACCGGATCTCCAATGCAGGGTCGAAATGTCACTTGCATTGACCAGAGCTAGCAGCGCATTGATTTTGCTCGCCCGTTCAGGCTCTTTCTCACCCATTCTGCACATAATGGCTTCTCAATGTAGCTGAGCTCTGCCTCGGCTATCTCTCCCCTGTCATCCTGACATTGCGCTCTGAGCAAAGCTATGCTGTTACAGATGGATGACAGAGAAAAGATAGCCAAGGCAGTGCTCATTGAGAAGTCATTATCCAGAAGGGGAGAGAGAGCGCCAGGGTAGCGAAGACAAAGATGGAAGGATGATGGGAGTTGCAGTGATGCTCATTCTGACACTGCAGGCTACATTTCAAGCTGCAACATGAAAATCACACGCTGTCCTGCACTGTGAGATTTTCATGTTGTCATTTTAATCACAGCGATATTCTGAATGCATTGTATAGTTGCATGCAAAGTTTCCAAAGGATACCCTTCAAGACTAACACATGCTTATCCTTAAATATTCATAGGGGCAGATTCACTAAGAGATGTTAAAGTGAAGGTGACTTTTCCAGTTTATCACTTCTCTAATTCCTATGTTATTCCATGGATTTAAGCCCTTTGAGGCCATAGTTTCAAAGTCAAAGATAACCCGTGTTTCTTGCTGTTGTAGTAATTGGTGCCTATCACTGCCTCTCCTTGGTTTGTGTACAGTGATTAAAGGCATAAAACGAAAGTCAGATAGAGAATGCTGGTACGATTCAAAGTGTCTGGCCACTGGTTGGCATTTGTATTCTTTGGCATCCATGTGTCCCTCCAATGCTTTCTTAAAGGGGAATTACCGCCCCACATAATGTTTACCCTCACTAAGTCCCCATGTGGTGACTAGCTGCTTAGTAGCTCTAGTCGCCTGATTAATTACCTTATTTAATAGATTTCTTCTCTCTTGACAGGCAGGACAGAGTGCGGACATCTTGCCATTGTGACATCCGCGCGCCTGCACTGTCAGTCCCAGCCGGAGCCAAATGGCTCCTAGCAACACCTACTAGACCCGGCTGGGACTGACAGCGAAGGCGCGCGGACGTCACAATGGCAAGATGTCCGCGCTCCATCCTACCTATCGCCCGTGGAAGAGAGGAGAAATCTATTAAATAAGGTAATTATTCTGGTGACTAGAGCTACTAAGCAGCTAGTCGCCAGATGGGGACTTAGTGACGGTAAAGATTGTGTGGATGGTAGTTTCCCTTTAATACATGAAAGGGCTTAAATCATAATATGTCATTTTCATGCTTCCTTTGAGAGGTATATTGGGAAGACTATACAAGTTTGGAGCAAAGAAGTATCTGGTGGGCACTCCTTGTGGATAATCCAAAGGAATGGGCCATAAAACTTCAGAGGCTCTAATAATTTTTGGAATTATTTGGATGACAACGAGAGTTGGGCACTCCTTGTGGGGAGATCCACAGGAACGGGCCCTGATTTGTCTATTGGATGTACAAGTTTTACATATTAGGCACTAAAACTTCTGAGAATCTATTAACTTTTGGAATTATTTGGATAACAGTGAGAGTTGGGCACTCCTTGGGGGGAGATCCACAGGAACGGGCCCTGATTTGTCTGCTGGATGTACAACTTTTATATATTCTTGGAGACAAAGGAATACAGTATGCTAAAACTATGGATATGCTGGTAGTATTTTGGCCATTACCTTTCTTTGTGTCTGCATTATCGAGTGAAAAATTAACACTGCACTAATATGGGCCTGAAGTTGACAACATATATGAACCTATGGGGCTGGTGCAATTCTTTGGGGACTTATGCTTTTTCATATGGATATTAAGTAATTTACATCCTGCATACAAATTGCTTTTTGAATATATTAGTTCCCTTAGATTGTTTTTTGGCTCATTACAATTTTATTATTCTTTATTTTTGTTTATTTATAGTCTATTATCTTCCTTCTATAATTTTTCATTATTTTGTGGTTTTCTTCACATACGTTATTTGGGCTACAATAATATGGCAACAGATTGGTCAGTGCTTTACCTCTGTGACCAATATTGTAAATTTTCGCTTAGTTTATCTTCAGTATTACGGATCTGTCAAAACCCCTTAATGGTCATAGTATGTCATGGGTAGATCTGACTTATCGACTCATGACGTACTATGACCGTTATGGAATTCCGGGCTCCCCCAGCGGCTGCACACCGTTCAGGAAGTCTGGAACCAGAAACAAAAAAAATAAAAAAAAAAGCTCCGTGGTCCTTAAGTGACCGCAACGCACCGTGCGGCCGGTTATTAAGGGGTTAATTGATATTGAACTTTACATTTCTGTTTGATACACATAATGTCCTTTGTAGCAGTTGGTTACTACAGTTGTTGTCTCTGATACACGTTGGAAGCCTGCATTCAGTCGGCAGCTCCAATCGTTGACTCTATGCTTTTACACTGGGTACCCGTTACTTAGTAACGGTCCCAGATGACGTCACCACACTGTGGAGCGCTGATTTTTTGGCTACTCCACTATGTGACTGGATGTGAATAACGTCTTCAAGGTATTTAAATGTTGCTTGTTTTACTCCCCACGGTTTGCCCTGAGGAAGGTCCATTGTATTGGACCGAAAACGTTCGGCTAGACTGTTCTAGCAGAAAATGCTGATTCTTCAATAAATTATTTGCATTTGATTCATCTACTGTGTGTGCTGTTCCTCTCTGCCACCAGGGATACCCCAGGCTGAGTACATCTATGCATTTATTTCTTATGGGATGTGCACTGCCAAAATTTAAATGTATATTATGGGATTTACTTTTAGTGTGTGCCACTGTCATTATTAATGTTTCTATATTATACATATTTTATCCCTTTAAGGGCCAGAGGGTTATCCAATGCATTGCTTCCCAATATGTTCACACCCTCTGGCAAACCTCTACAATAAATATTTTCATATTTTATAATAGATATATATATATATATATATAAATAAAACTACTAGTTACAAAGCCCGTATACACGGGCTGATCCGGATCGGGGAGCTCCGGACTGCTCACAGCCTGTCTGTGCTCCCGGCTCCGGGGCAGCAGCGGAGGTGCTTGATGACAGTTTGTCACCCAGCCGGTTCCTATGCTGTCCCAGAGCTGGGAGCACAGACAGGCTGTCAGCCCGTTCTGCGAGTCTCCAATGCGCATGTGCGGTTAAGCACACAGTGAGCGACGCATGCTAGGACTTTATGTTAAAGGATACTGTCAACCCTTCGAATGCCAGAGAGGTATCCAATGCATTATGAAGCAATGTGTTTGATACCCCGCTTCCAAATCAAATGGTGAAGGGACTATTATCTGACTCGAAACTGTGCAACCTGTTACTGTCCAGCTGTTTTTGGACTAAAGCGTCCATCGTCTGCTGGCCAGCAGGCAGCTGAAAATGATGGGCGTTGCAGTCTAACAACAGCTGTAGAACCACAAGTTGGTCATGTGATCTGACAACAGTGCACTAATTTTTCTCTTTGTTTTGTCTCCACTCTTGTTTTGCTTTATGTTTCTCTATTTTCCAAATCTTTTGTTCCACTCCATACACTGTGTGCCCATTTCCAACCCTCCTGGACCACTACAATTCTTCTTGTTCGATACCATCACATGATCCAAATCCCAATCACCCTCATACCACCACTCATCTCCTTTTTCTCTTAACAACTCCCTTATTTTTCTGGTCCCTCTGTCTTGGCCTTAATCCTGGTCATTTCCACCTCTACCCTCCATCACACATCCCAATATTTCCTCATTCTCCTCTACTCTCCATCCCCCACATCTCCCTCATAATTACCCTCATTCTTTTCTACTCTGTCCTGATAATTTCCACTCATCGTCCTCCGCTCTCCATCCCCGTCCTGATAATTTATACAATTTCCTTGATTTTCCATTTCCTATCCTGCTCATTTCCCCCATTATCCATCTGCTCTGTCCCCCAACCTAATAATTTATCCTTTTTCCATCTTCTCTTCTCTGTCTCCTGCACTGATAATTCTCCTAATTTTCCTCTGCTCTCTGAACCCTATTCTGCTAATTTCACATCATTTCCCCCCTAACTCTCGGTCCTCTATTCTGATATTTGCCCCAACTACTCCCTGCACTCCATCCTGAAAATGTCTTCCATCCTCCTCCATTATCCCATGTTCATTCTCACTGCCCAGTCTTGGTTTGCTGTCTGTCTCTCTGTGTTGCCTCCTCCCTCCTCTCCTGCCCTTCTTCTTGTAAATGCAATGCCAGCAGCTTGGAGGTGGACTGCAGCGGCCGGGGTCTCACTTCTCTTCCCCCTGACATCCCCCAGGATACCCGCACCCTTCTCCTGCTAAACAACCGTTTGAGCTCCCTCCCAGGTGGATCTTTTTCTAACCTGAGCTCCCTACACCGCCTGGATATCTCTAACAATTTCCTGGACCAGTTGCCCTCACAGCTTTTGGGGGAGCTGGGAAACCTGACTGAGCTCAGACTGCGCAACAACAGTATCCGCAGTCTGGACCGAGATCTCCTGCAGGGGTTGCCTCTCCTACGTAGGCTGGACCTGTCTCTTAATGGCCTCTCCCAGCTACCCTCGGGACTCTTCGATGACCTCCCCATGCTGCATTGGCTCTCTCTGCGCTCTAATCGACTGCAGAGTTTGGACAGGGTGACCTTCGAACCTTTAAACAGCTTGGAGAACATTCAGCTGGGAGACAATCCATGGGAGTGTGACTGCAACCTGCGAGACTTCAAACACTGGATGGAGTGGTTCTCCTATCGGGGTGAGTATACCTTCATTACAGAAGCACATAGTTACAGTGGGACTTAATCATTAAAAGGAGAAGTAAACTTTTTTCAATTAAAACCTATATGTTATATGCTTTTCCTGCTGCTTAAAATAAGTATACTCCTAATGCAGTCATTTGCTTAATTCAAATGTTATAAAGGTTCAGATTATGAGGAAGTGAACTACAGTGTGATTACTTCCTGCAAGACCAAACTGACATATGACTGTGCAGTTTCTATTGCATTATATGGAGAACTGCTTGTCAGTGACTCACCTCTCCCACTAAATGCACCAGAATAATTGGAATCTGACTACTAGAGGACACTGTTTATGTAACAAAAAAATAAATAGTTCAAACAGTAATAACTCTGAAAAGATCCATCTTTTAGCAGTGTGGATACCATTGTTTTACTCAGCAGGAGAAGCCATACAATGCATTTTTGGATTTGCCTGTGTTTTTCCATAAAGGAAGTTTACTTTTCCTTTAAAGGGAACTACGCCTACAGAAATCAGTGCCTTTTCATAAGCGCAACAAAAGGGCGTATCTAGATATTAGTCCTTGGATTTATTTTTAACCCTTTGAGTGTCAGAAAGGTATCCAGTTCATTGCTTTGCAATACACTGGATATCTCTCTGGCATTCAAAGGGGTTAATACATATTATATTGCTTTGATAAGCCCAAAAGGAGAACATCTAATAAGTATGAGGATCAGATTGTAAAATGGAAGTTTCCAGCAAGGGCTGTCGCACTCTTCCTATGAATGAATGAATGAATAAATAAATAAATAAAGAGCTCCTTATTTTATTAAAGCAGGACTTAAAAAATTAAATTGCCTCCCAAATCCTTATTAACATAGGGCTATGCACATACATACTTTTATTATGCTGAATAAGCCCGGTATTATTGAGAAATACAACTCTTTTGGCAGGCATCGGCTGGCAACAGCGCAGACACTTTGCAGAAAAGGCATCTGTGAGTCTGCACTGTCCGTCTCGTTCACCGGCAGGATTAGTGAGTGGAGATACTTGGTACCTTAAGGTACCGGAAGGGACTGACGACGCAGGCACACAGAGCACCTACAGCAAGATCCCTGGCGCTGATGCCTGCCGAACAAGTTGTATTTCTCAATAATTCTGGAGTTATTCAGCATAATAAAAGTATGTATATGTGTATCGCTATGTTAATAAGGATTTCGGGGGCAATTTAATTTTGACGAATGTTCCGCTTTAACCCCTTAAGAACCATCGACAGCCCTAGCACGTCATGGGTCAGCGAGCCATAAGGACCCATGATGTGCCAGAACTGTCATGGAATTCTGCACTCATTTGTGGGGTCTGAATTGGATTCGGAAAAAGGTCCGTGGTCCTTAAGTACCAGCCGCACGCGGTTGTGGACTGTCCTTAAGGGGTTAAAACCGTTTGAGTGCTAGAGAGGTATCCAATGACTTACACAATGCTATGATTTATTTTGCACAGCTCTGGGAGACATATAATGGAAATAAATGAACTGCGGCTTCTCTTATCACTGTACCCCACACAGTAGAGGACAGGTGGGTTTTTCAATCCCCGCAATATTCTAAACCCATACCCCACTTTCTCCTTCCACAGGAGGCAAGATGGACGAGTTACAATGTACCCTTCCCAAGGAGCTCCGAGGCAGAGACATTCGCATGGTGCCAGTGGAAATGTTCAGCTACTGCTCCCAGATGGACGATGAGAACAGTCCTGGAACTGCAGAAAGGCCACTCCCACCATGCACCAAGGAAAGCCCTGCCCCCTCCGAGCCAGAGCCTGCCCCAGACTGCCCTCAGAGGCAGAGGTACCGTCCAGCCAGCGTTCGGCGTGCTATTGGCACTGTGATCATAGCAGGAGTGGTGTGTGGAGTGGTCTGCATTATGATGGTTGTCGCTGCAGCTTACGGGTGCATCTACGCCTCCCTGATGGCCAAATACCACCGGGAGCTTAAAAAGAGGCAGCCGCTTATGGGGGACCCAGAAGGAGAGCAGGAGGAACAAAGGCAAATCTCTTCTGTGGCATGAGAGCGCCCTCCATCATTCCACAAAGGAATATCCAATGTACCCTTTCCACTATAGGATGGTACAAATAGATTGCACCCTGTCTATGAGCAAAGGGGATAAATACATAGGCCCTCTGAACAACAAATCCTGGGGCTGCAATAAAACAAAAGCACTTAACCTTGTAACACCTTCTCTACCACCTGGTGACTGTGTTAGGAGCACAAATACACTGCAGGACGAGACAAATCCTAGGACTGGGACACGAAACTATCAATGTAAAGGACACATTGTTATACACCAGTCTGCAGATACCAGAGGGGATATGTACTAAGGCAGAGCTGTCCAAGTTCAGTCCTCAAGGGCCACCAACAGGCCAGGATATAAGGATTTCCCTGATTAAGCACAGGTGAGTCAGTCACAATGAATGATTCACTGATAAATCAGGGAAATCCTTACATCCTGGCCTGTTGGTGGCCCTTGAAGACTGAACTTTGTATCATGCCTTAGTATAGGGCTGTCCAAGTTCAGTCCTCAAGGGCCACCAACAGGCCAGGATATAAGGATTTCCCTGTTTAAGCACAGGTGAGTCAGTCACAATGAATGATTCACTGATAAATCAGGGAAATCCTTACATCCTGGCCTGTTGGTGGCCCTTGAAGACTGAACGTGGACAGCCCTGTACTAAGGCATGATACAAAGGTGATAAAGTGACGACTTCTCCAGTGATATCGCTTCTCCAGTTACCATGTTATTATATAGAGCCAATGCACTAAGATCTCCATAGAATAACATAGGAATTTGAGAAGTGATAACACTGGATAAGTCATATCCAATTTATCACCTCTTTATCACTCCTTATTACATCTCCTCCCAGGAATTGAAGCATTCAAGTCACTACAGTAATAGACCTCTGAAACCCTGGAGATGCTAGACGCATCTACATCATAATGTGTGGAGAAATCTCCAGCATCCAAAGGGTTAAGGGGGGAAAAAAAAAAACTTGTATTATTTTTACTTTTTTGCAAAACACTGGGACAGATTTAGTGACATATGATAAACTGAAGATAAATAAAAGCACATTTTGGTACCACTCATCCATCCCCTTTTGACACTTTAATTCCTTGGGTGCTAGAGAGGTATCCAATGCATTGAAACTCTCTCCCACTCAAAGGTTAAGGACCACAGGGTTATGCAAGGGTGAGCACGCTTCTGGCCCTTAAAGATTTAAAGGAATAGTAACCCTTTATTTTAACTGTACATACTCTGCAAGCACATAATACATTCACTCAGATTGCCTATAATTATTATTATTTTCACGCTTTTATGTTTTGACTAAGAGCTCCCTGGATCTGATTGCAGGGAGCTTTCTGTCAGGGAACATGAATGCATGTCTAGTGATACAATTTAAAATCATACAATGCAAAATGGAACACTCACAGAGCATTCAATGTTGCATGGTTATTGTAACATTGTATTAAATTACACAGAACATTCAGTGTTGCAGTGATATTGTAACAGTGTATTAAATTACACGGAGCATTCAGTGCTATGGTGATATTGTAATAGTGTATTACATTGCACAGAACATTCAGTGATGTAGGGACAGTGTAACATTGTATTATATCGCACAGAGCATTCAGTGCTGTATGGAGAGTGTATTTTATTACATCACAGAACATTCAGTGCTGCAGTTAGAATGTACCATTGTATTACATCACACAGAGCATTCAGTGAGGGAGACTAACATTGTATTACATCACATTGAGCATTCAGTGCTGCAGAGAGATTGTAACAATGTATAACATCGATCAGAGCATTCAGAGCAGCACGGAGGGAGCAACCTTGTATTACATCACACAGAATTCAGTGCTGCAGGGAGAGTGTAACATTGAATCACACTGTATCACATCCTGCTTTGATTACCTATAGAAACCAAGATCCATAGAGTTTAGTGTCAGGGACATAAAAGTGTGAAAAAATAGAAGATAAAAATAATAAAGGGTATAGGGAATTTGACTGAAAATATTATGCATTTGCAGAATACGTAAACTCATTATAAAGGGCTAGCATTCCTTTAAGGAAAAGAATGTATTTTAGTGTGCTGTAATTTTCAAAAGGTATACAAGTATAAGTTCCTATGCCTTTATAGAAGCTAAAGAATTCATATGATATTGCCTGTGCTTTTCTCCAGCAGTCCAGGGGAAGGAATTTTCCTTTGCACTTTGCAGTTAGGAAGCTGCACCTATCAAGACATCAGTAAGTGTTCATCGCAGCCTGCTGAAAAACAGCACACACTCTTTCATATATCTTAAGCTATATGAAGAACAGATTTTGAATATATGAAGACAAATGAGGAGGTTTACTATCAGATGGCTTGGCTACCCTAGGGAACAAAATGAAAATTCCCCAAAGCCCACTGATTTAAATGGGGCTTTTAACCACTTCAATGTTAAGGAGGGCTCCAATGCAATGCTTAGCAAAGCACCGAAGACCTCTCTAGCATGTAAGGGGTTAAATCCCAATTGAAATCAATTTCAATCTTAATTTGAGAATAGTGGGAACTGAAGGCCAACAACAGCTGGAAACCCACAGGTTGTCCACCCCTGTTATTAATTCCAGGGATTGTGTTGCTTCACATACACATAGACCAGTGGTTCTCAACCCATGCCCTCAGTGGCTACTAACAGGCCAGGATTTGAGGTGAGTTAATCAATATGACTGAACCTCTGATGAACACACTTGTGTTCTAGCAGGGAAATCCCTAAGTCCTGGCCTGTTAGTGGCCACTGAGGGCACGGGTTGAGAACCACTGACATAGACTATCTTCGGCTAATTGCCAGTTTCCTTCTATCTGTTATAAGCCAGTAGCATGAGTGTAAGAAGCTATTCAAGTTGTCCTCTGAGATCATTTTATCCCTACTGCTGCCATGAGCCTCTGGCACTCAAAGGGTTAGTAATGAAGGCAAAGTGGAAAGCATTTAATGGATGACTGCTCTTAAAAGGAAAGTAACACATAATATATATTAACATTTATTTTGTAAGTTTTATTCTCCTGAGTACAACAAGGAGTTTTATTAAAAAATTTGTTGCAACTTAAACTTGAATTTTTTAGCTGCAATATGTCAATGGCCTGAAATTTTACAGTGGCGCTGTTGCTACACTATCCTATTGAGTATTGAAGTTCAAAGTCAATTGAGCAGAACTTTCCATAGGATAGTATAGCAACAGCACCACAGTACAATTTCAGGCCACTGTGATACTGCACCAAAAAAGTTCAGTTTTGATCTGCAATAACGTTTGAATAACATCTCTCAGCAGAGGGAGTACCCTTGTTTTAATCAGGAAAATAAACCCTACTACATATGTTGTAACATGGTGTTACTATCCCTTTAATGTTGTCCTGGCTGGATCCATTAAATGAATCCTGTGATGCTCCACCCTCTGGCAATCAAACAGTTAAATATTCATATTTTTAGGCCTAGGTATGAAAGATATGTTTTTGTTACAAAGAAATATTTACGTTCAAAGGGGAAGGAAGAATATGTTCAAATACAATGTATGTTTTATACTATGTAGCACAAAAAGTTTTACCCTTTGAGCATTTGCAGGGCAATGCATTGCACACTCCACTGGCATTCAAAGGGTTAATCTTCACGATGAGAAGAATCTCCTGTTTCACCCAAATATTTCCAGCCCCTTACTTCCCACTGTTCCCTCCATCTTGCCTTTCAGAGGGTTAAAGGAAGAGTGATGTTTGATTTCCACTTTTATCATTTTAGTAGTATACAAGGAGATTTGTTTTTAATCTGTATTCGTACCTTAAAGTGGAACGATCACTCAAATTAAAGTGCCCCCCCAAATCATTATGCAAATAGCGATAGGCTTATCAATACTAGTATTATCCTGAATAAGTCCGGCATTATTGATAAATCCAACTTGTTCTGAGACGTACAGGCAGGCATCAGCACAGACATCTTGTCAAAGAGACATGAGTGTGCCTGTGCTGTCTGTCCCAGTCTCCTCTAAGACTGGTGAAGGGGATTTGCATTGTACCTTAAAAGAGCAGTAAATTTTTTTTATGAAAATTTATATATTGTATGGTGTTTCATGTTGAGTAAAATAAGGTTACTCCCACTACAGAGAGATGCATATTTCCAGAGTTATTACTGTTTAAACCTGTGTTTTCTACATTAGCAGTGCCCTCCAGTGGTCAAATTCTAATCAGATATTCTGTTACATTCTAATGGAGAGGAAAGTCAGTGACTTACAGTTCTCCATAGAATGTGATAGAAACTGCTGAATCACTTCCTTTTAGAACAATCAGGAAGTAAACACATAGTAAATTCACTTCCTGGTTATTTGAACTGTTATAATGTTTGAATAAAACAACTGATTGCAGTGGGAGTGACCTTGTTTTACTAAGCAGGAAGTGTCCTAGAACATGTAGGTTTTCATAAAAAAAGTTTACTGCTCCTTTAAGGTCCAGGAAGGGACTGACAGCGCAGGCGCACAGATGCCTCTACAGCAAGATGCCTGCCTGTGTGTCTTGGAACAAGCTGGATTCCTCAATAACGCCGGACTTATTCAGAATAATACAAGTATTGATAAGCGTATCGCTATGTGCATAATGATTTGGGGGGCACTTTAATTTGAGTGATAGTTCCACTTCAACCCTTTGAGTGCCAGAGTGGTACGCACCGTAATGCGTTGCGTACCCCTGTGGCACTCAAAGGGTTAAGTCATTTATTTTAGTCTAATGGTACCCTATCCTCTCCTCAAGAGAGCCTAACAGGACATGTGTTTAACCCTTTGAGTGCCATAGGGGTACAGTACGCTTTGCTTTGCAATGCTTTGCGTACCCCTCTGGCACTCAAAAGGGTTAAGATTTCTCTACCTGTGCCCAAGTGAGATATACAGAGGCTCAGCAATTGAACTAACTTAGCTGTGCACAAGCAAGGACATCCTAAAGACATGGGGCCTGTTAGGTGCCCCTGAGGAGAGGGTGGGAAACCCCAGTTTTATTATTTTGCTTTCTTCTACTGTCAGTGATGTGAGCGCCCTCTACCTGCAGTTTATAAAAAAAAGGTGTCCACTCAGAGGCATCTGCAATCTGTTTGCTTAAGACAACTGTACAGCCCAGCATCACACTGAGAGCAAATATCTTTTGGAGATGAAATAGACTCTCTTTACACAGTGTAGGTAGAGGACACATACACTATTAAAAGTGGAAAGAAGAGAAGAACTAAAATGGACTATTCAAGAAGAGTACAGAGAATTATTTTAAAAAATGCCAGGATGTAAACTAAATTAACCTTTAAGAACCAGAGGGCTGTTCAATGCACTGTGAAGCAATGTGCTGCACAGACTTCTGCTCCTTAACCCTTTGAGTGTCAGAAGGGTGTGCAATGCATTGCGTAACCACCCCTCTGGCACTCAAAGGGTTAAAAGGGCAACTATCATGTAGATAGTGCTCTATCATCAGCCCTGGCAGCAGACCTGTTGATGAAGCTGAAGATGTATTGTGAGTCCCAGAGGACCAATGGAGCAGACCAACGGAGGCGCAGAATGTGGTGCCTGAAGAGAACCAGTGAGAGTTGGTACAGTGTTAGCCATAGAAATACAGGAGGCAAATATAGTCAAGTTGATACCTTTATTGGCTAACTAAGCTAATTTAGGATGCAAGTTTTCAAGAACTCTTAGGTCTCTTCCTCAGGCTTGTTATACAGATAAATATCCATACCTGGGAACTTTATCTTCTGGCCTCCCTGGAGGGGGAGGCCTGTGGTGCCCTTGAGGGAGACAAATGATGAAGTTTGTGTCAAAATGGGTGGGGCTTAATCACGACTGGGGGCAGGGCTTCAGATATGTGTAAAAATGTAGATGAATAGGCTGTGGAAGGAGAGGAAGTGGGCGGGGTGCGGGTGGAAAGATAGGAAGGAGCACCAATGGGAAAGGTTTCTTAAGAAACGGCCCACACCCCAGAGAATCAGACTCTGCCCTGGAGACCTGGTAATGCAGAGTCAAAACCGCAGGGGAAAACCGGATCGTTCCCAGCTATGTAAATATCTGTATGACATGCCTGAGGAAGAGACGTAAGTTCTTGAAAGCTTGCATACTAAATCTGCTTAGGGAGGGAGCTCCGACAGTATAGAGGTCTGTGCAGAAGACGGCACAGACCTCTCCTGCCACACCGCTAGACCACCAGGGAGACAGGAAACGGACACTGGGGGTGGGCAATGTGAGGTCAATGTGGAGATGGGGGGCAATGTGGAGACTGGGAGCATTGTGGAGGTGTCCAGTGGAGATAGCCAATGGGGTTGGGGGGCCCATGGCAACTTTTGCTCCAGGGCCCGGTGGCTTCTAGTTACACCTCCGTAGCCAATAAAGGTATCAACTTGACTATATTTGCCACAAGAAGAACCTGAACTGGAAAACCGAAGCCTTGCAGTCTATTCTTGTTGGGCTGCACGTTCCCATACCTGACCCAAAAGCCTGGCACAGAGCATCTATGGAACCTGCGCACTCTGCCAGTAAAGTTTACGTATGAGAGCCACAAACTTCTGGATTGTGTTCCAGTCCTCTGGCAGTCGGGGTGGGGTGAAATGTGTTTTCTAACCCTTTGAATGGCTGGCAGGAGCCATTTTGGGGCTGCATAGTGCAGATTTAGCAAAGATATTTTCAAGATAATCCATTTAACCCTTTGAGTGTCAGGGGGTGCGAAACGCATTGCATTGGCACTCATAGGGTTAAACTGGACACATTAGAAGTACCTGATACAGTGGTTATTACAGGGTGCATTGTATCCCACGTTACCAACGCAGCAGGCATTTCTACCATGTATCCAGTTTTATAGGGAGGATCCGGTAACCCTATTTACAAAGTCTGGTATTATGGGAGGAGATTTGGTAAAAAGCTTAATTAGGAGGAGTTTAGGGTCCCTGAGTCCCGCAACAGATTAATATTAGAGAATGAATATCCTCAAATGATTCATAATGGCCATTAGGATTTTCTGCCCAGGTTGAGGCAAGTGGGAGACTATTATTAGGATAGTGTGCCTTTAATGTGATTTAAGCCTAGCCATTGGACATACACTACCGTTCAAAAGTTTGGGGTCACTTAGAAATGTCCTTGTTTCTGTTGTGGGAGCAGCTTGACCGTATGGTACGTAAGAAACGCCCATCAAGCCAATCCAGATTGTGGGACGTGCTTCAGGAAGCATGGGGTGAACGCTCTTCACATCAACTCAACAAACTGACAACTAGAAAGCCAAAGGTCTCCAAGGCTGTAATTGCTGCAAATGGAGGATTCTTTGACGAAAGCAAAATTTGAAGGAAACAATTACTATTTAAATTAAAAATCCTTATTTCTAACCTTGTAAACGTCTTGACTGTATTTCCTATTCATTTTCAACTCATTTGATGGAAAACAAGGACATTTGTAAGTGACCCCAAACTTTTGCACATATTGTGTATTCCATTTAACTCCTCTGCACGCTGGAAAAGTATGCAGCACATCCATACAACTCCTACGTGTGCCAGAGTGATGACCAACACGTCTAAAGTATCCAGCCTCAAGGGGTTAATACTGCGAGGCTGATGTACTAAGAAGAAATGAAGCAATTGTGGAGCAAACCAAATACCCATGTCCCCACTGTTTTAAGTGTGACAAAACCCCCTGAGCATACCTGGGAACTTCCAATTGAGGTCTACGCGGAGGGGAGTCCTCTGGTGCAGCAAGGTGATAATAACGCAAATCACGTCAAAAAGGGATGGGGCTTGAGGCAAGTTGAGGGGACAGGGCTTAAAGGTGACACACAGAAGGCTGGGGAAGGAGCTACACCGGGAGAAACAGCAGATGTGGGCAGAGTTTCAATAGAAACTCACCACATCCGGAGGAATCAGCTTCTGCTCCAGAGACCCGGTAAAGATCTGTCAAAACCGGAGTCTCCGGGGCAAATCTGGAGAGTTCCCAGGTATGCCCCTGTGTGCTTGAGAGGCCTCCAACGTGAGACCTCTCTACCATTCAGTGGAATGTGATTGGTTTGTATTTATGATGCAGTTGGTTCTCCCCAGAATTGCTTAAAGGCATAGTAATACCTGAAAATAAGTTTATTTTATATTGTAGCCCTTAAAAAACCATGAAAAATGATATAAGTCTTATCTCCCAAACCTTTATGGTTTGGGAGATATTCAGACGTAAAGTTTCCCCTGGAGTGAGGTCATTGCTCCACCCTTCAGATTTGGAATCCGGTACCCCGACCGGCAGTGCCTCTCCAGAAGTGCTGAGATCATGATCTTTAAAAAGAATTTCTTAATTGGAATGGTCTACAAAGTGTGCTTTCAAGCCAGGCACACTTTGTACACAGTTCCAATTAAGTAGTTCTTTTCAAAGATCGTGATCTCGGCACTGCTAAAGAGCTGCCGGTTGCTCTGTGGACCAAATTCCAAATCTGTCCACTAGATGGCAGACTTGGCTGAAACAGCCAGGAAAAGAGAACTTTACTATATTTTACATATGAATATCTCCCAAACCATAAAGGTTTGGGAGATAAGACTTATATCATTTTTCATGTTTTTTTAAGGGCTACAATATAAAATAAAATTAATTTCAAGTATTACTATCCCTTTAACCCCTTGAGCGCTGGAAAGGCATCCAACAATGCACTAGATACCTCTATGGCACTCAAAGGATTCATTTATTATTAGTACTTCAGCCTATATGTTTCCTGAATCAGCTAAAATCTTCCGTTTGACTCTGGTGAGACCAGTTTGCCCGCAAAGCATAAGGAATGGATGAATATTATTGTCACAGATAATTAGACCTTGGTCTAACATGGATGGATAGGGTTAAACCTTTTATGATGGAGAAGTGCAATGCATGCGTCTCCCCCTTGCTACCATTCAAAGGGCTAATAAAGTGGCAAAACCACACAAGGCTGCATTTACAACTCGGTCTCCTTTGGGCCAAGGTAGCCAAGGTGCCCTCTGACACACGTATGGTCACGCCCCAAGTCCTCACATAACCCCTCCCCTAGCCCCACCTACTGCTGCCTGGTATAGAAAATAGTAATGGGCCACAACATAAAAGCACAAAAAAGTTATTAACCTTCGAAAGCTCCCCAAAGCATTGATTCTATCAAAATATATGAATTCTACAAGATGATCTTGAACATAATAGCAGGATGTATTTTACTCACCTGGGAACCTTCTTGCTCCAAGTCCCCGGAGGTCCACTAAGGTCTGGTGGTGGGAGTGTCCAAATGACACATCATAAAGTAGGTGGGACTTGACTGGGGTGGGAGGGATTGGGAGGAGAGGAGGTGGGGTTTGGACCTAAAATGGGCAGAGATTGAGAAGAACAAGGTGGAGAGCGACCGGAACTGGCAATGAAGTGGGAGGAGTTACAAGAGTGCTCACTGAACCCTGAGATCAGCCTCTGTCCCCGTTATCAACCCCGTTATCAACCCTTTGAGTGCCAGAGAGGTACGCAACACATTGTAAATTCGCTATTTCGGCTCTGATGAAGTGCCGCCGGCTGGTCCTGGGACCGGAATTTCCTTCTGTCTGACGTCAGTGCAAGGAGAGGGAGGGGGGAACCTTAAAACATTACATCTCTCAAACCTATAGGACTTGCTCCAGATACTTTATTTTTTTAAACTCTACAATATAAAATCTACTTATAAATGGGCATTACTAACTCTTTAAGTCATATTACATGCACACATATTGGTTGTAGTGATACCTCACAGCACCCTTTAGTTGCTGCTGTGTATTTTTATTCTTCAGAGGCATCTATATGGATAACTCTCTGGCACTCAAAGGGTTAAACGTGAGTGGTGCATGGAGATTTCCTCTACTCTGATTGGCTGTGATTCACACTATAGGCATCGCATAGTTATGCTTATCCTATATAATAATTCGCTAATGTATGTTTGTCAGAAGCTGTCATGCGCAGTAGAGACTGCCCGAATGCAAGGAATGCTAGGAGAACGCAATGCTGGGACTTCTGTGCTGGGAGCATTCTGTGTTTTCGGGCAGTCTCTACAGTGCATGACTGCGTCGGCAGCAGGATGCAGAGCAGGACCGGCCTTTTAACCCTCTGAGTGCCAGAGGGGTACTCAACGCATTGCAAAGCAATGCACTGCATACCCCTCTGGCATTCAAAGGGTTAACATCACCTGGACCTTGGCCCGTGTAAACGGGCTTTTACACTAGTATTTTATATGTGGGCAGACCTGGTCAACTTAATTTAAAGGGTTGGTAATGTCTAATTAATCTTTATCTCTGCATAACTTTTGAACTACACAACAGTAAGCACTTAATATAGTGCAATCTCTTCGTTTTAATATAAAGAAGACTCGACCAAATACTTTTAAGTAGACATTACTGACGCTTTAACTTGGGCTCTTCTAGACACATTGAGATTTGGAAAATCCATTGTTGTCTCTAGTGCAGCCCTGTACTATGGATTTTTCCACATTCTCCACTAATTAAAATGAAAAGTCAGTTTAGATGTACGCAGTGAGAGCAGCGCTGCCCGAGGTTACTCAGATGTGTGAGAAGACAAAGATAGGGTTTTAAAAAGACAATAACACATACAAATTAAATTGGATGATATAACTTTAAATATCATGAACTTACAGCTAGTATCTGTAAAAAAAATTGTTATTTTATGTTAGATCCCTAAAATCTAATCTTAAACATGCTCTGTTTTATGTGAAAGCTGTCCCATATAGGCAATTGTTTGGTTAACAATAAGGCAGTTAATTTATACAGATTAGTACTCATTGCGTTTCTGTTCAGAAAGTCTATTGTTACCTTTTCTCAGTCCATTTTATGGACAATACAGCATTACCGCTTCTCAGACAATCAAGATAGCAGTGTTGGTGGGAATCAGGGAGCCCTAGAAAAATCATGAATGACTGTCCCTCTAGATCATACATAAGATTAAATCTGATGCCTCAGGAAACAAGTAGAGATCATTTTACAGATTGTAATATGATCTAATGGGTATTTAAGGTATACAACCCCATTGGCTGGTGGGAGATGATGGATTCTCCAATAGATGGAAAGCCAAGTTATCTACTGTGAACAGACCTGCCCATGATCATAACTGGGCAGTCTCCAGATCCGGCTCACAGTCTCTACTTTTTATACTTAAAGGGATAGTAATACTTCATTTTAACTTTATTTTATTTTGTAGGCATTAAAAAACATGAAGAATTATATAAGTCTTATCTCTCAGACCTTTATGGTTTAAGAGATATTCACAAGCAAAGTTTCCCCTCCCGCCCCTTTTACCTAGTGTAAGCCATCTCTTCTCAGATGTGAGTCTGGTTGTAAGACTAGACAGATAACAGAAGGGGACAATCTTCTTCCTATGAGAACAATGAAAGCCCTGCCCCCCTTGACAAGTTTTTCAGCTTTTTCCCTTATCTTAATTGAAGATTGTCCCTCTCTGCAATCTACCTGGGCATCTCCCTTTTGATCTGGCTGAACAGGGGGGATACTTTGCTTGTGAATATCTCTTAAACCATAAAGGTTTGAGAGATAATATCCACTTTGTTCTTCCCATTTTCCTCATATTTTAAAAGTAAAACCCTCCCCTCCTCCCAATCCCATCCACCCCAGTCAAGTCTCACCCACTTTATGACACAAACTGTATCATTTGAAGATTCATACACAGACCTCTGGTGGCTTGGGACAAAAAGGTTCCTGGTAATGTCAATAAAACTGGGGCCGCATTGTGAGCTGTGTGGTGAGCTAACTAGGAGAAGGATGCAGACCTGAAGAGAGACCCCCCGGGATTCCTCACTGGTCCCACAAAAAGAGACTTAATTGCAAGTCGAAAGTCTCAGTTCAGTCTTGCTCTGCTATGCACACATTCCTCACACACAACCTGTGTCATGCTTGAAAGTCCAACACAAAGGGTTTATGGATGCTATCCATGCAGTTTGTGGCTGAGAGTTGAACATTAACTACTGGAATGGTGGAGAACAAACTAAATGATCTGTGTATATTCCAACAATGTGGACAGACCCTAAAGTGTATTTTCCATTATTCCATTCATTGTACTCTGAGCTCAGCGGGAGGCTGTAGGTGAATCTGCACTGGGTTGGAAGTTATGTTCATAATTAAACTGTACCCCTGAGTGTACTTTCACCTTTCACATTTACTGTGAGTGTCACATATTTCCAGGTTGTGTTCCAGCTGGGATTATCAGTTCTCTGACCCCCCCCCCCCCAAATGAATGACATGAGTCCTTTTGATGCTTCGCTGTGCAGCCTCAAGCTCAGGAGCACACTTTGTAAAACATGATAACTGCCCTTTAAACTGAGATAAACAGCTGGATAAAACTGGCACCAGTACTTGCAAAAGACACAGTTGTGACACAGCAGATGCAATCCCCTCCTTACACCAAAGCAGATGTTAATTAACAGCACACATGGCAGGTTGTGACAATTTAGATCCTATGATCCCATTGTCACTCAGATGATATTTGCTTCCTGCAAAACCCTGAACAGGCAGAAAGGGAAGGGGGGGTGTATTAATACAATTGCTCTCTAAAGGAAGAACAGATTTCTGCTGCCCCTGTCTAATGCCAACTAGCGCAGTGGGTTAGAATAAAGGCATTTTGGGGCAATACTTTTCTCTGCTTCTTACTTTACTTGATGTATAAAACAAAGGCAAAGATTAATTTTTTTGTGAGTGTTACAGGGTGCCAATTGGATCTTGCTGGCATTAAACTCTTAAAAAATGGCAGAGTGGGAGTGTCGGGATAAACAAAAGCAATGATAGGCTCCATTGCAGGGATGGATAATGTGATTCACTCCATCTGCTGTCAGAAACTCCCATAATTCTTTGGTGGGCCTCACATTGCCCACTACAGCCCCAGTGCATGCCCACTGTGGGTAGATGTTGGCGTTATAGGCAAACGCCAGGAGAACTGTATTGGTGAATTTGTACAGTCATCTTATAGTACAAATCTCTGTATTTGGAAAACGCAGTTTTCGAATGATGAATGGTACACTGCAACAAAGGGCAATTTTTTTAACGTCTGGGATGCTTGAGATTTCTCCATGCGTGCTCTTGGGCACCCAAGAGATTAAAGAGATAATAATGTATTTTTTCAATAAAATGTAATATTGTAGATATTAAAAAAAATTAATTAACTGACGCAAGTCCCGTCTCTCAAACCTTTATAGCTTAAGAGATATACAATCATAAAGTTCCCTCCTCTTTCACAAACATCAGTGCTCTAGCTGACAGAAGAAGATCCTAGTCCTGGGACCGACCAGCAGCTCTTCAGCAGAACCGAAACCACGCTATCTAAAAATAAAAACTTCATTGGAATGGTCTACAAAGTGTGCTTTTAAACCAGGCACACTTTGTAGACCATTCCAGTGAAGTATTTCTTTTTAGATAGCTCTATTTTGGCTCTGCTGAAGAGCCGCTGTCGGATCGCACTACTCATATCTCCTTCTGTCAGCTAGACTGCAGACGTCTGTGAAAGGGGCGGGAGGGGGAGCTTTATCTTCGTATAGCTCTCAAACTATATATGTTTGAGAGACGGGGCTTGCATCAGTTAATTTTTTTAATATCTACAGTATTACATTTTATTGAAATCAGACATCACTATCCCTTTATAATACTTATAATAATGACAGAGAAGGGGGTGCAAAGATTCCCTGTAGATCCCTCTAGCATCCAAAATGTTGAGGGGAGGGTATAAGTGCATTGAAGACATCTTTAACATCTATGGGGTTAAAAAGAAAATACAGTCACTGGAAAGACAGTGAGAGAGACGGGGGGAGCGGAGTGGACTCAAGTGTAACAGTGATGGACAAATTGTTATAGCTACTATGGAACCAGACAACAAGCAGGAATCAAAAGACGTCAAATTGCATGAAAATGGCAGTGACGTACATTGAGCAAGATAGCACACAAGGACACCTAATTATCATAGTGGAATTACTGCCTGTTCCTGATGGGTACTCTAGCAATGCAAAAGGTTTCGGACTCATCTCAGCAACTAATGTGCTCGTCTGACGTGTCTGACCACATGCGTCTGTCAGTCTGCAAAAGAGGGCTGCGCAGACATCTAATAAAGGTCCCTAACCCTTTGAGCGCCAGAGAGGTATCCAAGGCATTGCCTTGGATACCGCTCTGGCACGCAAAAGTTTAAATAAGAAGTCCTAAATAAATTAACTCCAATTTATTAGTGCCAGAAAATACTAATGAATACTAAGAAATTGCCTTTGTGCTTTTTGCTCAAAAGATGACGTCTTCAATTGCTCCGGAAAGTCACATTTATGGAAGCGAAAAAAAGGAAGAAAATACAGAAGCGATCCTGCTAGTATTAACTATATGGTAGATACAACTGAAAGAGAGTTCCTGCACTTATTCGTATCTCTCAAACCAGTGGCGTAACAATAGGGGTCGCACCTGCGACCAGGCCCGTCACTCTCAGGGGCCCGGCCTCCCCCTGCGACCCCCTCGCCACACGCCCGCAGCACAGCTGACGTCCCAGCGGTGAGCACTCGAGTAATGCAGAGCGCTGGGAGATGACATAATCTCCCAGTGCTCTGCATTACTAACAACCGCGCGGGAGCATGTCACACACACCGCTAGACCACCAGGAGGTAGGAGGACGGGGGTCAGTAGGGGCAATGTGGAGAATGAGGGGCATTGTGGAGATTGGGGGGAAATGTGGAGAATGAGGGGCATTGTGGAGATTGGGGGGAAATGTGGAGCATGAGGGGAATTGTGATGGGGGCATTGTGGAGATTGTGGGGAAATGTGGAGCATGAGGGGCATTGTGATGGGGGCATTGTGGAGATTGGGGGGAAATGTGGAGAATGAGGGGCATTGTGATGGGGGCATTGCGGAGGTGGCCAATGTGGTCGGAGGGGGGCCCGTGGCAATTCTTGCACCAGGGCCCCGTGGATTCTAGTTACGCCTCTGTCTCAAACCGTTATGGTTTGAGAGATATAGGAAAATAAAGTTCTCCGCTCCCTCCCCTTTCTGCTTGACAAGCTGTCAGAAGCAGATTCTGGTTCCTGGATCAGATGGCGGCTCTTCTGCAGTACAGATATAATGATAGCTACAGATAAATACTTCATTGGAACGGTCTACAACGTGTGCCTGGTTCACTCTTAAGGACAGCATAGATGTCATTCGGAGAGCCGGTACACATGAGCGGACTCCTGATATCAGCTCACCGAAAGAGAAGCTGAAACTGACCTCTTCACCATGACGTGCTCAGATGTCACCAGTCCTGAAAGGGTTAGTAATGCCTGTATTTAAGTCGCTGCTATATTGTAGTTGTTTAAAAAATAAAGTATCTGGAGAAAGTCCCATCTCTCAAACCTTTATAGTTTGAGAGATATTTGCCGCTAAAGTTCACCCGTCCCTCCCCTTCTGCTGACATCAGTGCTCTAGATGACAGCAGGAGACCCTGGTCCTGGGACCAGACGGCGGCTCTCCAGTACAGCCGAAATCACGGTATTTAAAAAGAGTTACTTCATTGGAACAGTCTACAAAGTGTGCCTAGATTGCAAGCACACTTTGTGGACCGTTCCAATGAAATAGTTCTTTTTAAATATCACTATTTCAGCTCTGCTGAAGAGCCTCCTCAAGTCGGCAGACACGGATCTCTTTCTGTCAGCTTTATAGCTGACATCAGGAGAGGGGGAACTTCAGCGGCGAATATCTCTCAAACCATAAAGGTTTGAGTGATGGGACTTTCTCCAAATACTTTATTTTTTTAACATCTACAATATAGCAGCAACTATTACTAACCCTTTAAGGCATGGACACAGGTGACTGTCCTGGCACGTTACCTGTCCTAATGGGGTTAATGGATACTGGAGAAATGTAAAATGTTTCTGGCTCTCTTGCCAGTCCCATTCCTTTACTGCGTCTAACTAAATGCCTGCAAAGGCTGGACAGGTGTCTAATACAGTTCCATATTATATGACTGTGAAAAGTTTTAAGGGCGGGGGGTGTGGAGGCAGGAACTTTTTTCCCAAACCTGTTGTTCCAGAGTTCTAATAAAGATTGTATTTCTGTACTTGTCTGATTTTGATGTTTGAAGGGGTAAAATAATCAATTAGGGCTGACTTAAAGGGATAGTAATACTTAAGATGTAAAAAATATATGTTGTAGGGTTTATGTCCCCGAATAAAACAAGGGTACTCCCACCACTGACAGATATTTTATTAAAAAATTATAACAGCTCAAACTTGAATTTTTTTTAGGTGCAATATCACAGTGGCCTGAAAATTTACAGTGGCGCTGTTGCTACACATCCTATGGAGATTTATGGTCTACAGACCAGAGCTGTCCATAGGATGATATAGCAACAGCGCCACTGTGAATTTTCAGGCCATTGTGATATTGCACCTAAAAAATTCAAGTTTGAGCTGTTATAACTTTTTAATAAAATATCTCTCAGCAGTGGGAGTACCCTTGTTTTACTCAGGAGGATAAACCCTACAACACATATTTTTTTATATTTTAAGTATTACTATCCCTTTAAAATAATAGGTATACATCGATTTAATGACATTTAATACTGTACCTAGTAAAATAATGAATTAATTGCACCCAGCCCGATCTCTCAAACCTTTATGGTTTGAGAGATATAAGCTTACAAAGTTCCCCCTTCCCTCCCCTTGCACTGAAGTCAGCACTCTCTCACACAGAAGGAGAGCCCAGTCCACAGACCGTCCTGCGGCTCTTCAGCAGAGCGGAAATTGCGCTAGTTAGAAAGACTTAATTTGAACTGTCTACAACGTGTTTGCAAACCAGTGGTCATTCTGTGAGCTGGCACACGTGACTGATTACGTGTACCAACTCGCCTGCAGGAGCGCTGTGAACACAAAACCCATGACGTGCCAAGACTGGCTTTAAAGGGGAACTATCACCCCAAATATAGTCCCCCCCAATAATTTACCTATATAGCAATAAGCTTACAAATAGTGCTATTATTCAGCATACGTACCAAATTATTCAGACATCCTACTTCATCTAAGACTGAGGGGCAGGCTTCTTGCTTTAGAGGCATCTGCGACCCTGCACTGTCATTCCCTTCCTGTTACATTAACCCCTTAAGGACCCATGACGGTCCAGGACCGTCATGGCTTAAATGATAGCAGCGTGCCTCCGTGTACGCTGCTATCATTAGTTCCAGACTGAGACTGAGCGCTCCGAGACCGGGGAGTTCAGTCTCAGCCCTTCTTGCTTGTGCCAGTTCATGTGATCGCCGTAGCAGCGATCACATGTACCGGCATTGTGAGAAACAGAGTCAACATGCAAAGCATGCTGACTCTGAGTGTCTCCTCTACCTCTGTCTCCCTTGCTATCAAAGTAAGGGAGAGAGAAGTAGAGAGGAGACACCTAGTGGTAAAAGAGAATACAGCAGCTGGGGGTATTAACCCCTTCACTGCTGGTGCAGGAGGCTGGCTAAATGCAGGTAAATTTTTGACCTGCAATGATATACTTTTTTTTTTTTTAATAAAAAAATTTTTTGTAAAAAAAAAAAAAAAGTGTTTTTTTTTGTTAAAAACACATCTCATTAAACAATATTGGAAGTGTGATTGTTGTGGAGCCATGTAATACACTTATACACACCGCCAAATATCAGGGATAAAAAAAAGTGTCAAAATAGGGTGGGGAAAAAGGGACATGGGGATTTTCACCCAGGGGGGGACAGTGGCCACTTTAAACTGCGCATTTTGTAGGTATTACTGACCGGTCATACTTTTCATGCAGTCGCCATAAAAATGTAACCCTTTGTGCCCAATTGATACCAAGAGAAAAAACAAAAATGGTGTTTTTTTTTTACTTTTTTTTTTTTTTTTACATTTTTTAAAATTTTCATAAAGTAAATGGTGGGTTATCCATATATGTGTGGTATCAAAAGAAAGCCCTATTTGTGCTTAAAAAACAGTATATAACTTATGGGGGTGAAATAAAGTACTTAGAGGGAAAACACTGATGAACAAAGACATAGTCAAAAAGGTCAGAATTACTCCGGTCCTTAAGGGAAAACGACCTCAGATTTTCCCAGTCCTTAAGGGGTTAAGGTACAATGCAGCGCCTCCTAGAGGAGACCAGGACAGACAGCACAGATGCGCAGATGTCTCTAAAACAGGATGTCTGCACTGATGCCTGGCTGTCAGTCTCAGAAGAAATAGGATTTCTGAATAACGCAGTACTTTTGCTGAATAATAGTACTATTTGTAAGCTTATCGCTGACTAGTTATTGGGGGGGGGGACTTTATTTAGGGTGATAGTTCAGCTTTAAGACGGGCACACCAGTGATGTGTCAGGTCTGTCACAGGTCCTTCAGGGGTTAACATCGGAATGTTATCACTGCACTAACTGCTTGAAAATGGAATCCGCGGGAATATATGCAGAAAATAAAGGTGGAGCAATTCTGGGGCAAACCAAGTACGTCTTAGGGGAGAAATAAAAATCCGCATTGAGTTAACTGAGGCTTTTAACACCTTGAATACTAAAGAGGTTGGAGATCTCTCTTATATTTAAGGTATTAAAAACATCATTCAGATCACTGGAAATGCTTTGTTTCCTTCGTTGCAGTTGTTTTGCCCCAGAATTGATCCATTTTTATCTTTAGACATAGGACTCATGCATTGCACACCCCACTGGTCCTCAAGGGGTTAACTTTTTGGATATTAGAAAGGTTTATAATGCATTGGAAACTTCACTAGCACCTACAGGGTTAAAGGGATAGTAATACTTCGTTTTATCTTTATTTTATTTTGTAGGCATTAAAAAAACATGAAGAACAATATAAGTCTTATCTCTCAAACCTTTATGGTTGGAGAGATATTCACAAGCAACGTTTCCCCCTCCCGCCCCTTTTACCTAGTGTAAGCCGTCTCTTCTCAGATGTGGAATGCAGTCCATAGACCAGACAGATAACAGAAGGGACAGTCTTCTTCCTATGAGAACAATGAAAGCCCTGCCCCCCTTGACAAGTTTTTCAGGTTTTCCCTTATCTTAATTGAAGATTGTCCCTCTCTGCAATCTACCTGGGCACATCTCTTCTGATCTGGCTGAACAGTGTTACATCAGTAAAAGGGGCGGGAGGGGGATAATTTGTCATTGAATTACTCTTGAACTACAGCTCTGACAGAATTGAAATAACACTCTTCAAAGTCCAAATACTATGATGATTAATTACAGCTGCTTTTATTATGAAGCATTACTAGCCCTTTAAGGCAGAGAGGCAGACAGAAGCACACACACCCCAGACAGCACTGCACCTTTTAGAAAGATAAGAATGCCGTATTCACAAGGTAAAGGCCCACTTCCACCAAGAAGGAACAGATGGGAGATTATACACAAGATTAAATGCTGAGGAGCTGAGACCCGGAGCTGAGCCTGACAGAGCATCACCGTCTCCGCGGCAACCCAGAATCCGCCACTCGCTCAGCCAGGCAGGTCAGTGTGTGCGTTGCCATTTCACAGAGCCAAGGGAGAGAGAAAACAGAGTAACAACTCTGTACCCAACCTCTCGCAAACAGGAGGACAAATCTTCCTAAATAGTCATCTTAACCCACTAAGGACCCTCTGGTCCAAGTGTGTGACATATATATAGTTCCTATTAATCCTTTGAGTGCCAGGGGGTGCGTAACGCATTGCTTTGTGATGCATTCTGTACCCCTCTGGCACTCAAAGGGTTTTAAACATCCTTATGATCTCAATACAAACTAGGATGGGAACACTAGAATCATATATCATTAAATCACCTTAAACAATGAGGTATAAACACGGGATTTCTTGTCATAAGTGTGAAGTATATATATATAAACCCAAGCAGGAATACCAATAATGGTGTTAATGCTCACACTCCATACTAAGCGTCAGAGTTAACACCATTATTAGCATTTCTTCTTGGGTTTATATATATATATATATATATATATATATATATATATATATATATATATATATATATATATATAAAGAAAGCACTCACAGGACTTTTTGCGGGGATGAACAAGTCTGAAGTTTATTCCATCTACGTTTCAGCCCTGCTTTGGGCCTTTGTCAAGATGCATCTTGACAAAGGCCCACAGCAGGGCCGAAACATCGATGGAATAAACTTCAGACTTGTTCATCCCCGCAAAAAGTCCTGTGAGTGCTTTCTTTATTCTTTATATTTGGATACAAATTTTTCTACAAGATTGGCACCCAGGCACAACATCATTAAGAGGAGAGTGCACATCAAAGATTTATATTATATATATATATATATATATACAGGGTTTATAATTTGAAGTCCTTTGCTACTAGCCAGACCTGAAAAGTTACTCACCACTACAAGCCATAACATACCCACCAGGGCTGAATTTCTACTCGCCAGGGCTAAATTTTCACTCGCCATTGGCTAGTGGCGAGTGGAAATTTTGAGCCCTGTATATATATATATATATATATATATATATATATATATATATTTTATATATTTACACACACACACACACACACTTAAGGCAAGAAATCCCATGTCTAGACCTCATTGTTTAAAGGGATAGTAATACTATAAAATTACTAATCCCGATATTGTAGGAGTTAAAAAAAAAAAAAACTATTTGCCCCCAGTGATATCGCTCAAACCTTTATGGTTTGAGAGATATTCACTTGCAATGTTCTCCCCCCCTCCCCTTTCCCTGAAGTCAGCGTTGTAGCTGACTGCAGGGGAAGTCTGTCCTACGATCATCAGGCGGCTCTGCAGCTGAGCCGCGATCGCCATAATAAAAAAGAAATAATTCACTTAAAAAGTCTTCTACGTTTGCTTGGTTTGCATTACTAACCCTTTAACCCCTGTGCAATGAAGATCATTCTGCTTTCCTTTAACATTCTGAGTGCCGGAGGGGTGTACAGCAATACGTTGCACCCCCTCAGGTAGCTCAAAGGGTTAACCCTTTGAGTGCCAGAATGGTACACAACGCATTGCTTTGCAATGCGTTGCGTACCCCTCTGGAGCTCAAAGAGTTAAGCATGCAGAGAGCAGTAAGGAGGGTTAATTCACCGCACACAGGTGCCATTAGGACTCTGCAGGCTTTTTCATCTGAGAAGGAGGATTGACTCAGACAGAAGGCACAAGGAGATGCCCATTACCATGGCAACTCAGAGAGAGTGCCCCACTTCAGCTGTGCGCTAAAATATGGAGGGGAGGGGGATCCCTCTGTTTTTGTAGTTTGTAATAAGGTAGAAGGGAGTGAGGGGACGCCCCAGCCACTGACTGATGTGAGAGATTCTGTGGCTCTCTAACATGCTCACAGTACACAGCTTGATGTGCGGGCACAGAAGGGGGAACAAACGATATCAGAAACTGCAGCGGGTAATCAGTCATTGAGCCTCTAACTGTTGGGAAATTAAACTCCCAACATCCCCAACCCCATGCATGGTGCACAGCAAAAGTATACTGCTATGAATTGGTTCACAGACTGATATTACTGCTCCTAAAACAAAAACATTAAAGATCCTCTAATCCTCTCTCTCTATACACAGACACAAACCTCTCACCCTCTCTCTATACAGACACTGACACAAACCTCTCTTTCATCCTCTCTCTATATACACAGGCATTGACACAAGCCTCTCATCTTCTCTCTCTCTCTATATATATTATATATATATATATATATATATATATATATATATACATATATATATATATACATACATACACTGACACAATCCTCTCATCCTCTCTGTACACAGGCATTGACACAATCCTCTCATCCTCTCTATACACAGACACTGACACAAACCTCTCATCCTCTCTATACACAGACACTGACACAAACCTCTCATCCTCTCTCTATATATACACAGACACAATCCTCTCATCCTCTCTCTCTATATACACAGACACAATCCTCTCATCCTTTCTCTCTAAATACACAGACACTGACACAATCCTCTCATCCTCTCTCTCTATATACACAGACATTAACACAATCCTCTCATCCTTTCTCTCTAAATACACAGACATTGACACAAACCTCTCATCCTCTCTATATACACAGACACTGACACAATCCTCTCATCCTCTCAATACACAGACACTGACACAATCCTCTCATCATCTCTCTCTATATACACTGACACAAACCTCTCATCCTCTTTCTATATATACAGAGACATTGACACAATCCTCTCATCCTCTCTCTATATACACAGATACTGACACAAACCTCTCATCCTCTCTCTATACACAGACATTGACACAAACCTCTCATCCTCTCTATACACAGACACAAACCTCTCATCCTCTCTATAAACACAGACATTGACACAAACCTTTCATCCTCTCTATACACAGACACAAACCTCTCATCCTCTCTATATACACAGACATTGACACAAACCTCTCATCCTCTCTATGTACACAGACATTGACACAAACCTCTCATCCTCTCTATACACAGACATGGACACAATCCTCTCATCCTCTCTCTCTCTCTATATATATATATATATATATATATACACACACAGACAATGACACAAACCTCTCATCTTCTCTCTCTATATACACAGACACTGACACAAACCTCTCATCCTCTCTCTCTATATACACAGACACTGACACAAACCTCTCATCCTCTCTATACACAGACACTGACACAAACCTCTCATCCTCTCTATACACAGACACTGACACAAACCTCTCATCCTCTCTATACACAGACACTGACACAAACCTCTCATCCTCTCTATACACAGACATTGACACAAACCTCTCATCCTCTCTATACACAGACACTGACACAAACCTCTCATCCTCTTTATAAACACCGACATTGACACAAACATCTCATCCTCTCTCTATATATACACAGACATTGACACAAACCTCTCATCCTCTCTATATACACAGACACTGACACAAACCTCTCATCCTATCTCTCTATATACACAGACACAAACCTCTCATCCTCTCTATAAACACAGACATTAACACAATCCTCTCATCCTCTCTATATACACAGACACTGACACAAACCTCTCATATTCTCTCTCTATATACACAGACACAAACCTCTCATCCTCTTTACAGACAACAGGATACAAACCTCTCATTCTCTCTTTCTATACAGACATCAAGGCACAAACCTTTCATCCTCTCTACACAGACATCAGGACACACACTCTTCATATCCTATTTATATGCAGACATCAGGACACAAACCTCTCCTCTCGCTATATATACAGACACCAAGCACAAACATCTCATCCTCTCTCTCTATATACACAGACATTGACACAAACATCTCATCCTCTCTATACACAGACATTGACACAAACCTCTCATCCTCTCTATACACAGACATTGACACAAACCTCTCATCCTCTCTATACACAGACACTGACACAAACCTCTCATCCTCTATATACACAGACACTGACACAAACCTCTCATCCTCTCTCTCTATATACACAGACACAAACCTCTCATCCTCTTTACAGACATCAGGACACAAACCTCTCATTCTCTCTTTCTATACAGACATCAAGGCACAAACCTTTCATCCTCTCTATACAGACATCAGGACACACACTCTTCATATCCTATTTATATACAGACATCAGGACACAAACCTCTCCTCTCGCTATATATACAGACACCAAGCACAAACATCTCATCCTCCCTATACATACATCAGGACAGAAATCTCTCATTCTCTCTTTATATACAGATATCAGGACACAAACCTCTCATCCTCTCTTTATTTACAGATATCAGGATACAAACCTCTCATTATATACAGAAAGCAGGACACAAACATCTCATCCTCTCTTTATATAAAGATATCAGGACAGAAATCTCTCATCCTCTCTTTATATACAGATATCAGGACACAAACCTCTCATCCTCTCTTTATTTACAGATATCAGGATACAAACCTCTCATTATATACAGATATCAGGACATATATCACTCATCCTCTTTATACAGATGTCAGGACACACACACACACTCACACACACATCTCATCCCCTCTCTATATACAGACAAGAAGACAAAATCTCTCTTCTCTTACTATACAGATATCAGGTCTGTAAAGACGTCTGTCCTCTCTATACGAAGACATCAGGACACTGCCCCCTCCTCCCCTCCCTATACACAGGCTGAGAACCAAAAACGATGGGGTTCTGCAGTCAGCTGCTAACCAAGTAGGTCAGTTTTGTGACCCCCCCCCCCCCCAAGCTGCTGACAGGAGACCTTTGGGGCTGGCACTGTACACGTCTGCTCCCATAGAAGCAAACTTGGTAAAACATGATAACTGCCCTTTAAGTCTGTGAATGCTAGAGATGACTGACACATTCCCATTTAAATCAATGTGAATTTAGGGAATTTTTACTTATCGCCTATAGTGCAGCTGGTTTGATTGCGCCCCTTTTTCTTTGTATATACTACACTTCGTTCATAATCCTCGTTTGAAACCTCCTCATCTGTCTCTCTCTTGCTTGCATCCTTGACAACACACACAGAGCACGGAAGAAAGCCCAGCACATGCCGAGGACAAGATCCTGATACGATGAGACAAGCAACGAACGGTGGGAGAAGAAGTGCCTTGAGCCAGCACAGAGCTAACACATCATCTCACTGTGCCAGGCAGAGAATTCCATACATACTCAGCAGAACAGTCTGTAACACACAGTGAGAGCACTGAGAAGGGAACTGCACCAGATTAATCACTATCACAGCAGCCTGGGAGATACCAAGGCACTAGGGCAAGGAGTAGTCAATCTTTGGACCTACAGCTGTTGGAGACTTCCATAATTTATTGTCTGGTTGGGGATGATGGGAACTGTAGGGGGCTGAAGAGAGAGTGGTTCAGTGAAGAAATAAGAGAAGGTACTTTATATGGAGTTGTTACAAGTAAGAGATATATAAAGCAATAGGAGGAACCACGTGGAACAATAGAATGAGGCATAGTGAAGAGTTATATGGAGATACAGTAGTTAGAGGGAAGAGTTATATTGAGCAACATGAGGTGTTACAGGGACATGATATACGGAACAATAGGAGGCGTTACTGGGAGGAGTAAAATTGAACAACAAAAGGAGTTATAGGATGTGTTATATGGAACAATAGAAAGTTATATGGATGAGTTATATGTAACAATAGAAGGAGTTATAGGGAGGAGTTATATGGAACAATAGGAGGAGTTATAGGGAGGAGTTATATGGAACAATAGGGGAGATATAGGAAGGAGTTATATGGAACAACAGGAGAAGTTATAGGAAGGAGTTATATGGAACAATAGGAGAAGTTATAGGGAGGAGTTATATGGAACAATAGGAGGAGTTATAGGGAGGAGTTATATGGAACAATAGGAGATGTTATAGGGAGGAGTTATATGGAACAATAGGAGGAGTTATAGGGAGGAGTTATATGGAACAATAGGAGGAGTTATAGGGAGGAGTTATATGGAACAATAGGGGGAGATATAGGAAGGAGTTATATGGAACAATAGGGGGAGATATAGGAAGGAGTTATATGGAACAATAGGGGGAGATATAGGAAGGAGTTATATGGAACAATAGGGGGAGATATAGGAAGGAGTTATATGGAACAACAGGGGGAGATATAGGAAGGAGTTATATGGAACAATAGGGGGAGATATAGGGAGAGGTTATACTGAGAAATATCATGAATTATAGAGTGGAATTTTATGTAGCAATAGGAGAAATTATAGGAGGAGATATAGGGAGGAGTTATTTGGATCAATACGAGGAGTTATATCTAATAATAAGACTTATAGAGCGGTTAAAAAGAACAAACCTAACAGTTATAGAACTGAGTTATATGGAGTAATGGTGGTTCTAGGGATGAGTTAAATTGAACAAAAGGAGGCATTATAGGGAAGGGTTGTGAGGATTAGCTGGAAGACTTATAGGGAGGGTTATATCCATACCTGGGAACTCTCCGGTTTTGCCCTGGCGACTCCGGTTTTCAAACTGAGTTACCGGGTCTCCCGGGCAGTGTGTGAATCTCCGGGTGGGCAGAGTTTTAGTAGAAACTCTGCCCACTTGTGCTCCATCCCGTCCGGTTCCTCCCACTCCCTGCCCTCTTACCCGCCATTCCCAGGTATTTTGCAGTTTTTTTTTTCCGCCCCCCCTTGCGACTAAGCCTCGCCCATTTTATGACACGATTCACGTCATTTTCCTCCCCGGCTGGCACTGACAGGGTTACCCTCCGGGTAGCCCTGCTTCAAAAGTTCCCAGGTATGTTTATATGGCACAGCAAGAGGGGTTATAGGGAGGGGATGTAGGAAGCAATAGGAGGTGTTATAGGGAGCAATATTAAGAGTTAGAATATATAAAAGGAAAAGAAGGAGGTGTTATATGGACCAGCAGAATGGGTACACTAAGGCAGGGCTTATAATTTGAAGTCCTTTGCTACTAGCCAGACCTGAAAAGTTACTCGCCACTGCAAGCCAAAACATACCCACCAGGACTGAATTTCTACTCGCCAGGGCTACATTTTCACTCGCCATTGGCTAGATGCGAGTGGAAATTTTGAGCCCTGCACTAAGGCACGATAAAGGGATCTTGGAGAATTTAGTGAATAGTGTCCACATAATAACAAAGAAATTGAAGTGACATCACTGGAGAAGTCATCTCCACTTTATCACCCCTTAGTGCATAACCCCCAATGAGTTAAAAGGAGCAAAGGAAGCAATTATATGGAATAGCAGAAAAAAGGTAGAGGGCGGGTTATAGGGAACAATAATAAAATTATAGGAAGGGGTTATATAAGAGATCTGTGAATGCTTTTATTCGTGCTCACAAATAAAATCAAGATGTAATCTAGCGATACCGTTTCTTTAAATGACATTTTCCCGGGAACACCCATGAATCAGAGAAGACAGGCCAGAGCAGATCATGTGAGACTGTAACCTGTGTTCAGAAGATTCCACCCAAGGTGACAGCTAGAATCCGTTACAGGCGCTAGATCACAAATAGACATGCAGCCACCCCCAGGGCACAGCACAGACTGCACAATGTGTTGCTCCATTCTGTGGGCTGTCAGAGTTCATTAGCATCCCCCACTGGTGACAAATCCACTCTTTAACACCTCATCTAACTGAACCCTTAAAGGAACACCAACATCTAAAATTTAAATTGAGTTATAAAATTTTACATTTCTGTACCAATTAGGTAGTTTGTGAGACCCCTACAATCTAAATCTAACCTTATAATTTTAACCCTTTGATTGCCAGAGGGCTATGCAATGCATTGCAATGTGCTGTGTACCCCTCTGGCACTGAAGGGGTTAATCAAATGTGTGTACACTGTCCCATACATAGACAATTTGATTCTTTTTTTTTTTTGAGCTCTTTGTAAATAAAGACGAGCTCAGGCAGTTTATGGAGTTTAGCAGCCATTGCCCATTAATGCAGGAAGGCTGGTAGCTTACCTCAGGCTTTTACATGCTATATAGCACTATCACTTTTGAGACACAAGATAGTTACGTTAATTGGAGTTAGGGGGTCCTGGAAAAGTCTGGAATGGCTGCGTACCAAAGCATACATAACACTAGAGTTTAAAGGGATAGTAATACTTTATTATTACTATCCCTCATATTGTAGGTATTTGCAAAATATGTTAATAGCCCCCAGGTTCATCTCTCAGACCTTTATGGTTTGAGAGATAACCGAAGGCAAAGTTCCCCCTCTCATCCCCCTCCCCGAAGTCAGTGTTCTGCTGACTGCAGGGGAAGTCTGTCTTACGACAGGCTTGCTGCTCTGCAGCTGAGCCGAGATCCCATTAGTGATGAAGAATTATTTCACTGAAACGGTCTTCTACATGTGATTGGTTTGCAAGCACATGTAGAAGACTGTTTCAGTGAACTAATTCTTTGTCGCTAACACCATTGCGGCTCTGCTGCAGAGCCGCATGATGAAAGTCAGACCGGATATCCCTGCAGTCAGCACAATGCTGACTTCAGGGAAGGGGGAGGGAGGGGGAACTTTGCCTTCGGTTATCTCTCAAACCATAAAGGTCTGAGAGATGAACCTGGGGGCAATTAACATATTTGGCAAATACCTAAAATATGAGGGATAGTAATAATAAAGTATTACTATCCCTTTAAGCTTAATAAATAAAAAAAAAAAAATCTTACAGACACTAGCATGCAGCACAGAGTATATAATGATATTTATAACCAGATCATTTTTTGGGCATGATGTTCCTTTAAGTTAATTTCGGTGTCACAGGGTCGTAAGGACAAAGAAAAGTAGAAAATTATTTCTGGAGTATGTCAACTCCTTCTTAAAGACCAAATAATTCTTTCCTATTAAAGCAGAACTTTCATGACATTAATATTGAGCCCCAAATCATAATTACAATAGCGTATGTATAGACTTACTTGTATTTTCCAGTATAATTGCAGCATTAGTGAACATATAACTTTCTCGGCAGACAGGCAGTGGGGAACAGAGCAGACATCTTGCAGAGACAGCATCTCTGAGTCTGCGAGTTGAATGCCATTGTGCCTTAAAGGGATAGTAATGTTTCATAATAAAAGCAGCTCTAATTAATCATCATAGTATTTGGACTTTGGAAAGTGTTATTTCAATTCTGTCAGAGTTGTAGTTCAAGAGTAATTCAATGACAAAGTATCCCCCTCCTGCCCCTTTTACTGATGTAACACTGCTCAGCCAGAGCAGAAGGGAGGTGCCCAGGTAGACTGCAGAGAGGGACAATCTTCAATTAAGATAAGGGAAAAACCTGAAAAGCTTGTCAAGGTGGCAGGGATTTCATTGTTTTCATAGGAAGAAGACTGTCCCCTTCTGTTATCTGTCTGGTCTATGGATTGTATTCCACATCTGGGAAGAGATGGCTTACACTAGGTAAAAGGGGCGGGAGGGGAAACTTTGCTTGTGAATATCTCTCAAACCATAAAGGTTTGAGAGATAAGACTTATAGCATTCTTCATGTTTTTTTTAATGCCTACAAAATAAAATAAAGTTAAAAGGAAGTATTACTATCCCTTTAAGGCAGGGATTGACAGCGCAGGCACAGAGAGAGCCTACTGCAAGATCCTAGCCTAAAATGATGTATTTCTCAATAATGCCACAATTATGCTTGAAAATATAAGTAAGCCTATGCAGATCGCTACTGTATTGATTTGGGGGTCAATTTTAAAGTGGAACTTCCAGCTATTACTAAGTCGCCATGCAATCATTAAGCGCATGGCGACTAGCTTGGAAATCCATGTCTTACCTTTAAAAAGCGCAGATGCTAAAGAAATCCTTTCCGTTTGGAGACCGGAACCCAGGCTACAGCACAGACATCTTGTATGCGCACATGCACCGTCAGTCCCGGTCTCCACTGAGTAACACTGCAGCTTACCACATGGTCACCGGAAGGGACTGACGGCGCAGGCGCACCGACCGCACTAACCTGCCCGTCAGTCTCCAAACGGCAAGGATTTCTTTAGAATCTGCACTTTTGTAAAGGTAAAACATGGATTTACAAGCTAGTTGCCATGCGCTCAATGAATACATGATGACTTAGTAATAGCTTAAAGGTCCGCTTTAACGTCATGAAAGTTCCACTTTAATTTAAACAAGGTTTTTAACCCTTTGAATGCGAGAGGTCTACAATGTATTGCTGTTACAATATACGTGCTGCGTATCACTATGAAGGGAAGCATGTACGCACTCCCAGAGAGAGGTGGGAGGAGAATTTGAGGACTGGGAAGATCTGCGCCTCTGCATCGATGTTACCGTGTGTCGCAGAATGCAGATGCGCCTACATCAAGTTTAAGTGTTAGAGCGAATATCTACTAAAGTGTGTACTTAAAAGGATAGTAATACCTAAAGGGATAGTAATACTTCGTTTTAACTTTATTTATTTTGTAGGCATTAAAAAAACATGAAGAATGATATAAGTCTTATCTCTCAAACCTTTATGGTTTAAGAGATATTCACAAGCAAAGTTTCCCCCTCCCGCCCCTTTTTCCTAGTGTAAGTCATCTCTTCTCAGATGTGGAATCCAGTCCATAGACCAGACAGATAACAGAAGGGGACACTCTTCTTTGTATGAAAAGAATGAAATCCCTGCCCCCCTTGACAAGTTTTTCAGCTTTTTCCCTTATCTTAATTGAAGATTGTCCCTTTCTGCAGTCTACCTGGGCACCTCCCTTCTGATCTGGCTGAACGGGTGGGGATACTTTGCTTGTGAATATCTCTTAAACCATAAATGTTTGAGAGATAAGACTTATATCGTTCTTCATGTTTTTTTAATGCCTACAAAATAAAATAAAGATAAAACGAAGTATTACTATCCCTTTAAAATGTTAAAAAAATATATGTTGTAGGGTTTATCCCCCTGAGTTAAACAAGGGTACGCCAACTGCTGAAAGATATTTTATTAATAAATTACAACAGCTCAAAGTTGAATTTTTTAGGTGCAATATCACAGTGGCCTCAAAATTTACAGTGGCGCTGTTGCTACACCATTCTATGGACTGCTCTGGTCTGTAGACCATAAATCTCCATAGGATGGTGTAGCAACAGCGCCACTGTAAATTTTCAGGCCACTGTGATATTGCACCTAAAAAATTCAAGTTTGAGCTGTTATAATTTTTTAATAAAATATCTCTCAGCGGTGGGAGTGCCCTTGTTTTATTCGGGGACATAAACCCTACAACATATATTATTTTACACCTTAAGTATTACTATCTCTTTAACCCTTTGAGTGCCAGAGTGGTACGCAACGCATTGCAAAGCAATGCGTTGCGTACCACTCTGGCATTCAAAGGGTTAAAAAAGAAAAAACAGCAATCTACATACCATTTTACTAGAGTAATCATATGAGACACAGTGTATTAGAGATGAAAATTGCCCTTTAAAAATGTCCATGATACACATTTGAAACTCAACATTCACATTTTTGTCAAAGTCTTCACATAGGACATAGTGGATGTCTGTGGTACACCAAAGTGCAATGGCACCCTGGTTGAGAATAACTGGTCTACACAGTATTTGTTTATTAAAGGGACAGTAATGTCCCAGAAGAAAATCTTTATAGTTTTGTAGCGCTTAAAAAAATGCAACTATATGCAACAAATCCTCTCTCTCAAATCCATATGGTTTGAGAGATATTCGGCACTAAAGTTCCCCCCTCCCTCCCCTTTCCCTGACTGCAGGGGAATCCTGTCCGGGGACCAACTGGCGGCTCTGCAGCAGAGCCAGAATCGCGTTATTAGAAAATAATTACTTCATTGGAATGGTCTACAAAGTGTGCCTGGTTTGCAAGAGCACTTTCTAGACCATTCCAATGAAGTAATTCATTTTAAATAACACAATTTCGGCTCTGCTGAAGAGCCCCCTCGTGTTGGCCGACACGGATCTCCTGCTGTCAGCACAGCACTGACATCAGGAGAAGGGGAGGGAGGGGGAACATTGAAAGAAAATATCTCTCAAACCATAGCGGCTTGAGAGATAGGATTTGTTACATTAGATTAATTATTTTAAGCACTACAAAACTATAAAGATTTTTTCTGTGACATAACTGTCCCTTTAAGTCCAATGTTTATGTTATTTTTAACCTGTGAATACCAGGCGCATATTAACACAGCGGAGCAAATTAACCCCTTAAGGACCAGTCGGGTCAGCAATGCATTTCACACCTCTCTGGTCCTCAGGGGGTTAATCAAACATTTGCAAATCAATAAAAAGCTATAAAACACTAGTTTTGATAAGCCTTTCACTCATAACTTTTTATGAATTGGTATCTTAACAATTTTGTGAATGGTGCAGAATTTTCCAAATATGTTGTAATTTAACCCTTTGAGTGGCAGAGAGGTACGCAACTCTTGCACACAAAGATTTAAAACGCATGGAGAATTATCCTATATAATAATTTGCTAGGATGTTTGTCAGAAGCCATCATGCTCAGTAAAGACTGCCCGAACGCACAGAATGCTAGGAGTTCTGTACTGGGAGCATTCTGAGCTGGGAGCATTCTGGGAGTTGCTGGGAGTTCTGTGCTGGGAGCATTCTGTGCGGAATGCTGGGAGTTCTGAGCTGGGAGCATTCTGTGCAGAATGCTAGGAGTTCTGAGCTGGGAGAATTCTGTGCAGAATGCTGGGAGTTCTTTGCTGGGAGAATTCTGTGCAGAATGCTGGGAGTTCTTTGCTGGGAGCATTCTGTGCGGAATGCTGGGAGTTCGTTGCTGGGAACATTCTGTGCGTTCGGGCAGTCTCTACTGCGCAAGAAGCGGCCGCTTAACCCCCTGCGGCACTCAAAGGGTTAACATTACCCGGACCTTGGCCCGTGTACACGGGCTTTTACACTAGTAACATTATATGCAGGAAACCGATAACGATTTGTTATTGAAGAAAAAAAACAAACAACATTTTTGCATTCAATATTTTTCCAACAGTGAAAAATGTTCATAACTGCAATGGATGTAAAATGACATACTGAAGCTGGTACAGTGCCTTGTAAAAGTATTCACCCCCCTTGGCATTTTTCCTATTTTGTTGCATTACAACCTGGAATTAAAATGGATTTTAATTTGGATTTCATGTAATGGACGTACACAAAATAGTCGAAATTGGTGAAGTTAAAAAGACATGCATCCATCAAGTATAGCCCATGCTTGGTTTGAAGCCAACTGTCATAATTCTCAATATTGTTCTGTGCTGGATAAGTATTTTGAGAGCAGTTACAGTATCTGAAAGCACTACATTCCAAGGCAAAGAATTCCATCACTTTACTGCCCTTACTGTTAAAAAATCCCTGCCTTTGTTTTCAGTTGAAAGTGCTTTTCCTCTATTCATAATGGATGACCTATTGTTCTTTGCTCAGTTCCTTGGCTAGCTCTTTGTATTGACCTTGAACATATGTGTAATGGTAATCCTATCATCCCTTAGATGAAACAAACCTAGTTTGTCTATTCTCTCTTTATAAGTCAAGTCCTCCAATCCCTTTATCAGTTTTGTTGCACGCCACTGAAGGTTCAGTAATGTCCTTTTTAATAACTAGTGTCCAAAACTGTACTCCATATTTTAAATGAGGCCTTACGAAGGATTTATATAGAGGCAGAATTATATTAGCAACCCATGCATCTACTCCTCTTTTTATGTAGGATAGTATCCAATTTGCTCTTGCAGCAGCAGACTGTTGTGGTCTATTGTCTATCAGTACTCCTACATCTTTCTCTAAAGAGGATTCTCCAAGTTGTTCCCCATTATGTGAATATGTAGCAAGTTTGTTTCTACAGCCCATATGCATAAACTTGCATTTATCCATACCTCCCAAGTGTCCCTCTTTAGGAGGGACAGTCCCTCTTTTAGACCCAAATCCCTCTGTCCCTCTTTCCCAACCTGATGTCCCTCTTTTTAGGAGATTAGATTGTGTGGTGTATATATAAGTGTATCATACTGCTCTACAGCAATAAAATTCACATTATTGTTTGTTTAAACATCAGTAGATGTGTTTATAAATTAGTCTGTGTTAATAAAATACTTTGGTCTCGTTATATGTAATTTATTAGGTCACACAAGAAGGTGTCAATAGGTCATAATATAGCCTAAAAATTCTCGGTAGTGCCCCACCTACCAGCCAAGCCCCCAGCAACACCCCGTAAAGCACAAGTGTCCCTCTTTGGCAACTTGAAATGTTGGGAGGTGTGATTTATCTACATTAAATGTCATCTGCCACTTTTCTGCCCATTCACTCTTTATCTAAATCCTTCTGCAGAGAAAAAACATCCAGCTCTGTACGTATTTCCTTACATAGATTAGTGTCATCAGCAAAAAAAAAAAAAAAAAAGAGACGCTACTTTCAATTCCCACTTCTAGATCATTAATAAACAAATTAAAAAGCATTGGGCCCAGGACTGAACCCTGTGGCACCCAACTTACAAATTCAGACCAACTTGGAAAGGTTCCATTTACAGCAACTCTCTGCCATCTATCATTTAACCAGTTCTCTATCCATGTACAGATAACTCCGCCCCAAACCAAAGCCTTTTAATTTATTCAGTGAGGCATTGTATCGAAGGCAACATCAAAAGCAATTCCCTTGTGCAAATTACTACTTACACTTTCGTAAAATGCAAGTAAATTAGTTTGACATAATCTCTTCTTTTGCAAATGATATTTCATTAAAAAGGGCAGAATGCTTTTTATGAAAACAGTATGTTATAATACTTTTGTTGATGAGTAAAACAAGACTGCTGGAGATTTTTCATTTAAAAGATATTACAGTTCAAATAATCTTTTGTTAACTATAAGCAACAGAGCCAACTGGTTTCCAAAAGCATTTATTATTATAATTGTTTTAATAAGCCACATTATGGTAAAGCTTAAAGGGATGGTAATGTCCCATAAATTTTTTTTTGCATTTTGTAGTAGTTAAGTTGTATTGAATGCAAAAAAGGTATCTCTCAAACCGCTATGGTTTGAGAGATATCTGCATTCAAAGTTTGATGTTTCCTGCTGTCAGCTGTAAAGCTGTCAGCAGGAGATCTGTGTCGGTCGACATGGAGGCCCTGCAGCAGAGCCACAATCACGTTTTTTAAAAAAGAATGACTGCATTGGAATGGTCTACCAAGTGTACTTGCAAACCAGGCACACTTTGTAGACCATTCCAATGCAGTCATTCTTTTAAAAAAAACGCAATTGCTGCTCTGCTGAGGAGTCTCCTTGTCCACCGACATGGATCTCCTGCTGACAGCTTTACAGCTGACAGCAGGAGACGTCAAACTTTGAATTCAGATATCTCTCAAACCATAGCGGTTTGAGAGACATGTTTTTTGCATTCAATTCCACTTTTTAATTACTACAAAATGCAAAAAGAAAAAAAATAAATGTACGGAACGTTACAATCCCTTTAAAGGGGAACTACCACCCCGCATTAGCAACCTTCATTCATTCTTCATCTGGCGACTAGCTGCTTAGTAGCGCTAGTCGCCAGAAATATTACCTGGTTCCGAAGATTTCTCCGTTTTACCGATGCTCACAGTAGCAGGAAGCACGGACATCTCGTCACAGTGACGTCCGCGCGCCTGCGCTGTCAGTCCCTTTTGGAGCCAAGTGCGGGCTGGTAGTTCCCCTTTAAGCGAAAGACCACAGCTCTCCATTGGATGACATAGGAACAGATCCCCCGAACAGAAAACTGCAGTTTAATTTGGGATAAAAAGCTATTTTGCTCTGTAATATATTTTGAATGAAGTCATCCAGAAGTGGGAGTACCTTATTTTATTGTAACATGTATTTTTCATTAAAGGGGATGTATCACCTTATAAATAAATGTACCATAGCTTTTGTTAATAAAGCAGTAATAGGAAATCTGTTTTTTTATTTTTATAAATGTAAGTACTTACGCGGAAATGCACAGCATAGAAGACAGAATATCTTTTAAAGTACTTAAAAAAAACAAAAAAAAACTTTTATTAAAAAAGTTATGGTACAACATTTTTATAAGGTGATACATCCCCTTTAACCCTCTGAGTGCCAGAGGGGTACACAACGCATTGATAAGCAATGTGTTGCGTACCCCTCTGGCACTCAATGGGTTAAAAATGTTTACTTGTCCTTTAATAGTTGTCTTTTTTCCTCTCTGTTACTAACACCCTGACATAGGGGTAACAGATGTCCCATATGTATTACACATAAGTAGGTTAGAAGACATCCTACCTGCAGCGATGGCTGTCTTGCTGTGAACAGTGACGGATACAGCAGTACTGACTGTCACTGCCTCTGGTTTGCGGCCTCCTTCTGAAAAAACAAAAAAACACAGTCAGCAAGGCCAGATTTACATCTCAGGTGTCCCTGGGAAAGGTAACCTAGGTGCTGTTAATCCTGACCATGGCCACACCTCCACTCATATAACCCCACCCCTAAAGTTGCTGGTGGGCAACCTGCAGCCCTCCAGCTGTTCACGACTACAATTCCTACTATTTCCCACTAGTACATAGTGCCCTGTCTAAACCTATCCACTCTAGCCTGGAACAGGCTAATACCTTAAGCCTATGATGTACAAGCACAGAAAAACATTTAAGCAATGTTGGACTCCTCTCTAGCATTCAAAAGGTTAACTAATGTCCAGCAAAGAATGTCTCCATAAACCAGAAAGGGGTATCTGGTGAAGGGCCATGAACACAACTCAGAAGGAGTACTCAAACTAATCAACACATTTGATTATTGAAAACCACAATTCCGAGCTAAAAAATAATAAGTATCTAACCTTCCCATTGCCCCTCCCACTACCCCTATAATCCCTCCTGTTGCCCTTCCTACTACATATCTAATCCCTCCCACCACACTCAATGCCTTCCACTGTCCCTCCCCTACTTGTACTCCTCCCACCACCCCTCAAATCCCTCCCCTGTCCCTCCCATAACTCCCTCCCTCCCAGACAAATCCCACAAAATTTGATGGAGATAAGAATGTGTTTACAAGGTAGGAGAAGGCAAGGTTCAGTGATATGATGCAGCAGACATATGTGTGCGTTATGAAAGGCTTTCCACAGTCACATGTTGCATCACTCCATGCTCTGTACCAGGGGTGTCCAAGTTCGATCCTCAAGGGTCACCAACAGGCCAGGATTTAAGGATTCCCTGTTAAGCACAGGTGAGTTAATCAGTGGCCCACCTGTGCACAAACAGGGAAACCCTTGACCCATTGAGTGACCCAGCTGTGCACAAACAGGGAAACCCTTTACCCACTGAGTGACCCAGCTATGCACAAACAAGGAAACCCTTAAATCCTGGACTGTTGGTGGTTCTTGAGGACTGAGCTTGGACAACCCTGGCCTATACAGTACAGAATCTGTATACTGTATAGAGGGGTGTACTGCATGGGGTAGGGTGCGCAGATTATTAGGAAAGGAATAAGGTGATCTGGAATTGCATGACATGTTCTTGTGAGATATGTAGGCTGAGCAAATAACAGCTCATTGATTACATAATCTGCATCAACATACACCGGGGGGTTGGCAACTGTTCGATCTACAAAAGCTGGTCACTACAACGTCTGCTGGCTGGTGGGGGATTATGGGAGCTGTAGTCCTCACAAGCTGTTGGTCCAACAGTTACAACCTTTGCAATGAAAGGAAGTGATAATGCCAGTCTCACATTTAGCTTTCGCATATAAATAACCCGTGCTGCACAGACGCATGTAGAGGTCGCTACCACACACATCAGTTGGCATCTAGAGGTCGCTACCGCACACATCAGTTGGTGCCTAAGTAGAGCTAACAGGACCAGTCTGTTGTACTTCGTCACCAATAGGTGGAATGGACAAAAAAATACTGTACTTCCGAAACAATCAATATTAATAATAATATTACAAAGAGGGGTACAGAATACGTTTTTCTCTTTTATGATATTTAATTTACTCTCTCGGTATAAGAAGATTTATTTGATGTTTTCGAAGACCTAATCAGCCATTTATCAAGGTTGCTCTTGATAACGGGCTGTGAAACGATGAAAAAACATTTCATAATAATAAGGGTTCTACATTTAAAGGGGAGCCATCACCTCTTTACTACTTGCTCCCATATTAAAATGGAAGCATCAACAATGTTAGGAAGTCCTGTCACTCATTTTAATATTGCCCAAGTTTAGAGAAAATCTACTTACTAAATTTGAGTGTGACATCATATGCAGCTTGCCTCCGGCACAATGCCACAGGCGTGTAGTGGCAAAGCTGGCCTTCCCCCTGTGGCACTGTATGAGCGCCCACCCACCACCTTTCCCTTTTCCTCCAGGAGTGTGTCTGAAAAGCTGTGTGCACGCAACACTGACATGAATGAACAAGCCGGGCAATGAATACACAGTAAAAAGAAACGCCCTGCACTAATAAGTGCAGGACATTGTTTTTTTTACTGTGTATCCTTCTCTTGGCTTGCTCTTTCATGTGGCTGCTGCCTCTTAAACGTAGGTAAGATGGCTGCGCTCTCTCTCGTGTCTACTTAACATTGAAGTTACGTTATAGGGTTCACGTATGGTACATAGCTATCGAAAAGGGACATTTTGGATTGCTAACTAATTTTTTTATTGATTCGGTGGTGGTGGGTGGTTGTTGATGATAGTTCTGCTTTAAAAGATAAGCTGAATAAATCTGTGTCAAACCACTTGCAACATCGCTCCGCACTGCTTTAAATGGGGCTTTTCATTCTTTCAATATAAGGGAGGTCTCTGGATATACCTGACTAATGTATGATGGACTTCTACCTAGGTAAGTGCTTCTGTTACATACAGTAACTATAAAGATACACCTGACTGCTGTATGATAAACTCCTACCTAGGTAAGTCCTGTTGCACACAATAACTATATAGATATACATGACTGCTCTATGATGGACTCCTACCTAGGTAAGTGCTTCTGTTACACATAGTAATTATATAGCTATCCCTGAATGCTGTATGACGGACTCCTGCCTAGGTAGGTCCTTCTGTTACACACAATAATTATATAGATATACCCAACTGTTGTATGATGGACTCCTACCTAGGTAAGTCATTCTATTATACAAAGTAATTACATAGATACACCTGACTGATGTATGATGGACTACTACCTAGCTAAGCCCATCTGTTACAAGCAGTAATTATATTGATATAAATCGACTGCTGTATGATGGACTCCTCTGTAGTTAAGTCCTTCTATCGCACATAGAAATTATTTAAATACACTTGAATTCTGTATGATGGGCTCCTACTTAGGCAAGTCCTTCTGTTACACACACAGTAACTATATCTATATAATTACTGTTACACACAGTAAATTATATAGATATACCTGACTGCTGTATGATGGACTCCTACCTAGGTAAGTGCTTCTGTTACATACAGTAATTATATAGATACACCTGACTGCTGTATGATGGACTCCTACCTAGGTAAGTGCTTCTGTTACACACAGTAATTATATAGATACACCTGACTGCTGTATGAAGGACTCCTACCTAGGTAAGTCCTTCTCTTACACTCACAGTTATTATGTAGGTACACCTGACTGCTGTATCATGGACTCCTACCTAGGTACATCCTTCTGTTACAAACATTAATAATATAGATATAACCGACTTCTGTATGATGGACATCAACCAAGGTAAATCCTTCTGTTACACACAGTACTTATACATATATACCCGACTGCTGTATGATGGAGTTCTGCTTAGGTAAAGTCTTCTGTTGCACACCATATTTATATAGACACACGTAACTGCTATATGATTCAGTCCTACATAGGTAAGAACTTCTGTTATACATGGTAATCATATAGATGCACCAACTCCTGTCTGATGGATTCCTACGTAGGTAATCCCTTCTGTTACACACAGCACTTATATAGATACACCTGACTGCTGTATGATGGATCCCTGCCTAAATGAGCCCTTCTGTTATACACAGTAATTATAATTTAAAGGAGTGGGAGAGTTAGTTGGTATATACAGAAGGGCTGGGCAAAATGCAGCCTTCCAGCTGCTGGTGGATAATGACCATACCTGGGAACTTTTTATTGTTGTCTCCCCGGAGGGGAGTCCTCTGCTGCCATGGGTGATGTGAAGAATGATGCGTATAGTGTCAAAAAAGGGGCGGGTCTTAACGCGAGTGCTGGGGGAGGGCTTAAAAGAAGGCTGGGGGGAAGGAGCTACACCGGGGGAAAAAGTGGAAGTGGGCAGAGTTTCAATAGAAACTCCCCACATCCGAAGGACTCAGCCTCTGCCCCGGAGACCCGGTAAAGCAGTGCCAAAACCGGGCAAATCCGGAGAGTTCCCAAGTATGATAATGACTCCCATCATGCTCGGCTGGACATCTCCCTTCAAATGTTTCTGAACTACGGCTCCCGTCATTCACAGCTGAATATCTCCATCCAGCTGTTTGATTAAACTCCCATCATGCTGAGCCAGACAACTATCACTGGAAACAAAACAGCAGCAAGAAGGGGCGCAAACCACAATCAAATATATGTATATAAAAATACTCACAACCTAATGCACACCGACTTATATCCAATAAAGCCAGTGTGTGTGTAAGCATGCAGGGAATATGCATCCGCCCTGCTCGGAGATACACCTGCCATTGTGGATAAATCACTGTACCCTCTTGTTATAAATCACAGTACGAATTTAATTCAAATGCAATTAAAACACTAATACATGTGTAGACTAAACACCCAAGTATTTCTAATCACACCGCTTTTTCATCAGGAACAGCCTTGGACCAAAGAACACCCCTCATCATTAGCTAGACCTCTCACTCCAGCTGTTGTTGGACTACAATTCCCATCATGCTTAGCTGGACAACTCCCTCCATCTGTTGTTGGACTAAATATCCCTCATGTTTAGTAAAACAATTCCATCAACTGCTGATTGCAAATCATCAATATAAAACATTTTCAGACAACCAGGAGCAACATGTGTATGTTATTCCATGTGACTGGCAGAAATGCAACCATGATTGTGGCATCATCACAAAGCAATGAGGAGAAGGACATGTGCGCACATCTATGTGCAATGAGCCATAGGACCACAAGATGTGCTTTAGTATGGGCAGAGCTCTCACTGAGGCCGATGTCCTAATTCAAGTTAAGTACAATTCTGGGACAAACCATTCACACTAGAGTGAACAAACGTTTCCCAAATACCCACTGCTCTATAGGAACACTAACTCCTCCCAATAACAACAACTCGATTAGGTTAATCTGGGCATGACAATCCTAATGGCCCTTGTGAATTTTACACTTTTTCCTTGGTTCAAGAGATAACATCTCCAGTCAGCCCTGGGTGTCATGTCCATGAACACAGGCATGACCACAGGACCACAAGTTCGGCCAACTGCCTGTTGTAATCTTAAGGACCAGATGTGCGTGATGTGTATGATTTTAAAATATCATGCACACTTTGGTCCTTAAAAGGTTAAGATTACCCATACTCTCTGCCCACTTCATTTTGAAAAAACTACCAGCAAATGTCAGGGGAGATTCACTAAGCAGTGATAAAGAGGTGATAAAGTGAAGATAACTTCTCCGGTGATATCACTTCTCCAGTTCCTATGTTATTCTATGGCGCCAATGCATTAAGATATCCAAAGCTGAAGAAATCTTAGTGCTAAGCATCATAGAATAACATAGGAATTAGAGAAGTGATTTCACTGGAGAAGTCATATCCAATTTATCACCGCTTAGAGAATTTCCCCCATCATGTCCGCCTCCATTAACATGACATCCAGGACTGATTGAAGAGGTTACCTCTGGAAAAAAGGCACAACAGCAACTTCTTAGTGGCCACTGGGATTTTCTGGGTACAGTAAAGTAAGAGAAGGGTTAATATCAGTACATGTTTGCTCCCCTTAAGGAAAACAAATGATAAACTCAATACTTAATTTGGGAAGAAAATCCTAATGACCACTATGACTCATTTTTGCTTGGATTGGTTCTCCAAAATGAATCTAATTTGCATTGGAATATCGTGTCTATGGAGGCGGACATAATTCTTTCTTGCAGGATTCCAAACTCCTCCCACTCAGATGTTCCTAAGGAGGAAGGAAGACTTCAGGTGAAGGAGACTGGTCCAAGAATCCTGCAACAAACAATCTTATGCTTCTCTACGGACATGATGCCCAGTAAGAGTTAAAGGCTAATTAGATAACCAGTCTACCCATTAGGATTTTCTGTCTAAATGAAACTATGTGGGTGTTTATAATTAAGAGATGTTAGTATTCCTTGAATGCTAGTGAGATCTCAATAATGCATTGGAGAGCTCAAGCATTCAAAGGGTTAAAAGACCCATTTAAATGAAAAGTATTTTTGATTTGTTCCCTATGATGATGTTGACTTATCCAAAATTGTACCATTTGCTCATAGTACATCAGCCTCAGTGTGTCTGGGGTACCATGGTTATGCAAGGTCAAGGGAATGTTGTGGGGTAGAGTGGTGAAGATGGCATTGCCATGTATGAATGGCTAAGATGCTTTGTAGGGCATCTGGCTGTTTGAGCAGGGCTCATGGACAGCGAGAATACTGTGATACCCTTAAAAGTCTGCTCGTCCGACGGGCGGGGCTGGACTGGGGGCTCGGACATGTCGTTGTCGCTGGGGTTATGATCTGTAAGAGGCAAGGGAGGCAGATAACAGATCTGTGACCGACAGCACCCAATGTTAACCCTTTGAGTGCCAGGGAGGTATCTCTAGCACTCAAAGGGTAAAAGGAACACTTTCCAAGTAATAATAAACCCCAATCACCTTTTTCTAATCCTAATGGGCATGATGAATCAATTAGATTGGATGAGTTCCACAAAATTAACCTTTATATGGCAGCGTATATCATGTCCATAGAGGCTGACATGATTCTTTTTGCAGGAGTCCAAGCTGCAGCTCCTCCTCCTACTGAAGTCTTCTAAGGAAGCTTCCAGTGGGCGGAGTTTGGTCTCCTGGAACTGCAGCACCAAAGAATCATGTCTGCTTCCACAGACATGGCTTCCAGTGCAAACTAAAGCCTAATTATGGGCAACCAGTCCACATGGGATCGATTCATTGTGGCCATTAGGATTTTCTGCCTGGAATAAGATAAGAAGGGGGTTATTATTAATCGGGCGTAAGTTTCATTTTAACCCAGTAAATTGCAGAATCACCTGTCTTTTGTTAGGAGTCACAAATCATGATGAGGAGATCACAGCAAAAGGAAGGAATCATATTATTAGTAAATATGTTACAACTTTAATGTAAAAGTATAATCTGGAAAAGAGATCGTTCCAGTCTTGGAGTGGTCAATTTTAGGTCTCATTTTTACCTACAGCGCTCCCAGTAGAGCGCTGAAAGTAAAAAGTACGTGACGTACTATGACTATCATCGGTCCTTAAGGGTATAAGGATCCTGACGGTCATAGTACTTCATGTAGTCCTTAAGGGGTTAAGGGTAGAACTACCCGTGGACCTCTAGTCCTTACCCCCTTAAGGACAGCGTGCCGTACTATGACTGTCACATGTTTTTTGTCTTAAGGACCGGTGATGGTCATACCATGTCATGTACATTTTACTTAGAGCACTGGGGGTTAAAACCCAATTTAAAGGGATAGTAATACTTATAATGTAAAAAAATTATGTTGTAGTGTTTATCCCCCTGAGTAAAATAAGGGAACTCCCAATGCGGAAAGATGTTTTATTCAAAAGTTATTACAGCTCAAAATTGAAGAACTGTTTTATGTACAATATCACAGTAGCCTGAAATTGTACAGTGGCGCTGTTGCTACACCATCCTATGAAGATTTATATCAACAGACCAGCGCTGTCCATAGGATGGTGTAACAACAGCGCCACTGCACAGTTTCAGGCCACTGTGATACTGCACCTAAAACAATTCTTCAAGTCTGAGCTGTTATAACTTTTGAATACAACACCTTTCAGCAGTGGGAGTGCCCTTGTTTTACTCAGTGGGATAAACACTACTACATAATTTTTTTACATTTTAATTAATACTTTTATTTAACATATATTTTTTTTATTTGTCCCCTATAGTGCAGTTGGTTTACTCCACAATAAGTACACTTTTATAAATATGGGCCTTTGTGTCTCTTTCTGGTATTCTGAGAGTTTCTTCTGAGAATTTTGGTCACAGAGGAAGACTGTTCTCCAGTACCTGGGCTATCATCTGAGGGGATGTGGAACACAAAGCTCCCAGGAGGATGCTCTGCGGCCCGCCTGTACCACAGCGGGAAATGGTCCATGGTGAAGATACTCTCCTTCTCCTCATACTGCAGGAACTTTCTGGAAGGATAAACACATGAGAGATTTAGAGAAAATCATACTTTACTTTCCATACATTGTCATTCTAAAGCACTTTACATGCATGCTTAAAGGGATAGTAATGTTTCAAAATAAAAGCAGCTCCAATTAATCTTCATAGTATTTGGGCCATGGAAAGTGCTATTTCAATACTGTCAGAGTTGTAGTTCAAGAGTAATTGAATGAAAAAGTATCCCACTCCTGCCCCTTTTACCTAGTGTAAGCCGCCTCCCCATAGATGTGGAATCTGGTCTTGAGGCCAGACAGCTCACAGCAAGGGACAATCTTCATACTGCGAACATAAGAAAAACCCTGCCCCCCTTGACAGGTTTTCCCTTATGATCACTGAAGATTGTCCCTCTCTGCGATCCATCCGGACAATCGTGCTGCTGAGGTGAGCATTGTTACACTAGGTAAAAGGGGCGGGAGGGAGATACTTTATCATTCAATTACTCTTGAACTACGTCTCTGACAGAACTGAACTAACACTCTCCATGTCCAAAATACTATAAAGATTGATTGGAGCTGCTTTTATTTTGAAACATTACTATCCATTTAAAGTAGACCTGTCACTATAATTCAAGTCTGTATATCCTAAAACGTCATTAAAAACTGCCTATGTGTCATGTTAGACAAAATGCAAGAAAAGGTATAGTTTAGGAGATATTCATACCTGGTATCATATGTTAATGTTTGCTAATGATGGTATTTGTGCGGTTTCATATGCTAATGAAAGTTGAAGTGACATTTGATATGCTAATTCCACTTTTCAGTAGTTTCGTATGCTTATGAAGCACTGTGCTGCACAAGGACACTTTCACTTTTCCCAGAAATAATAATGTGAATATCTTCTAAACTATATATCTGTTGAACTTTTAGTTAATGGGGTAGGAATGTTTCAAAATAAAAGCAGTTCCAATTAATCTTCATAGTATTTGAGAGTGTTATTTCAATATTGTCAGAGTTGTTGTTCATGAGTAATTGAATGATAAAGTATCCCCCTCTCACCCCTTTTACCTAGTGTAAGCCACCTCCCCTCAGATGTGGAATCTGTTCATTGGACCATACAGGTCACAGCAAGGGACAATCTTCTTACTGTGATCATAAGGAAAACCCTGCCCATCTTGACAGTTTTTTTCATGTTTTTCCTTATGCTCACTGAAGATTGTCCCTCTCTGCGATCCATCCGGACCCTCTTGCTGCTCTGAGGTGAGCAGTGTTACATCAGTAAAAGGGGTGGACAGTATTGAAATAACAGAGTGTCAGTTGTGATCGGAAATATGTTGTCGTTGAAGTATGATTCTGACTGAAATTGTCGTATCAAACGACAAAAATGTGGCATGACTGCTCTAGTGTGCTGTTTCAGAGAAGGCAAAGGGTGGTCACACCAAATACTGTTTTCATTTAGACTTTTCCTCTGTTCACTCACTATTATTTTGTTAACTGATAAAAAATAAACTATTGACATGGATATTTTTGAAATAATTCTTACTTTACAGCATTTTTTCACACCTGAGTTTTGCACAGTACTGTGTATTATATTATATATACATATACACACTCATTTAGGCAAGGGTGTAACAACAGGTGGTGCAGAGGGTGTGGTTGTACCAGGGTCCAGCATCCAAGGTGGCCCCAGGGTCCAAGAGATTCTAGTTATGCATTTTTAAAAATATTTTTCTGATAGGGGGCCGCAGAAACGTTTGCACCGGGGCCCTGCAATGACTAGTTAAGCCACTGTATATAGGTGATTTTAAAAACTCTTTCAAAATCACCAAAGTTGCTTTAGGTGATTGGGTTCCTTAACCCTTTTATTAACCAGAGAAATGTGCATAAGATTTCTTCTCAATAAGCTGCACCCCTCCCCTCCCAGGTCCTCAGTGGGTTAAGGAAACCCCTTAACAACCATCCGGGGCATTTTTTGTTTTTGCACTAATGTATTCAGGGGTCCACGAACAGCGGGCCGCCCTGGGGACCCCTGAACTCCATGACATGCCAGGACCGTCATGGGTCCTTAACGCAAGTTTCCCCATGACAGCCCTGGAACATCATGGGTCCTTAAAGGGATAGTAATACTTATTTTAACTTTATTTTATTTTGTAGGCATTAAAAAAACATGAAGAACGATACAAGTCTTATCTCTCAAACCTTTACGGTTTAAGAGATATTCACAAGCAAAGTTTCCCCTCCCTCCCCTTTTACCTAGTGTAAGCCATCTCTTCTCAGATGTGGAATCCAGTCCATAGACCAGACAGATAACAGAAGTGGACAATCTTCTTCCTATGAGAACAATGAAAGCCCTGCCCCCCTTGACACGTTTTTCAGGTTTTTCCCTTATCTTAATTGAATATTGTCCCTCTCTGCAGTCTACCTGGGCACCTCCCTTCTGATCTGGCTGAGCAGTGTTACATCAGTAAAAGGGGTGGGAGGGGGACACTTTGTCATTGAATTACTCTTGAACTACAACTCTGACAGAATTGAAATAACACTCTACAAGTTCCAAATACTATGATGATTAATTAGAGCTGCTTTTATTATGAAACATTACTATCCCTTTAAGGGTTTAAACACTGCATGCAATACAGACAAAACACTTTTCAAAAATGCCTGAGATGGTGACTGTTCTCTTTTACACCACAAGAGGGTGCTGCCATCACTAGAAACACATTTCATGGGACCTGTAATATTTCCCATCAATGCAAGTTAAATATATCATGGGCTTTAATAATACACACTCAAGAGTTTTGATCGCCTATTAGTTTATGCTCAGATGGGTGATTAAACACAGAGGAACAGCTGCCACCTCCAGCCGCTCAAACATAATCTCCTGAGAGAGAGCAGATAGCAGCAATCACTGCAGAAGTAGACCCTGATTTAATATGAGGAATTGGAGCAATTCTAGGGCAAGCCAAACAAAAATAAATCCGCTTTTCTTAAAATAGGGCTTTTAAAGGGACTGTAATGTCCCATAAAAAAATCTTCTACTTTTGTAGAGATTAAAAAAAATAAACTATAAACCCTATCTCTCAAACCGCTATGGTTTGAGAGATATTCGCACTGAAAGTCCCCTCCCCTTCTCCTGATGTCAGCTGTAAAGCTGACTGCAGGAGATTTGAGTCGTGCGACTCGAGGAGGCTTTTCAGCAGAGCCGAAATTGTGTTATTTAAAAAGAATAACTTAATTGGAAAGGTCTACAAAGTGTGCTTCCATACCAGGCACACTTTGTAGATTGTTCCAATGAAGTAATTCTTTTCAAATATCGCTTTTTCGGCTCTGCTGAAGAGCCACCGGCTGGTCCCAGGATCTCCTGCTGTCAGTAGGGCGTCAATGTCAGGAGAAGGGGAGGGAGGGGGGAACTTCAGCAATGAATATCTCTCAAACCGTAAAGGTTTGAGAGATGGGACTTTCTCCAGATACTTTTTTTTTACATCTACAATACTGCATCAACTTTAATAAGGGCATTACCAACCCTTAACATGTTTATATCTGCACATTACTGCTCTCATCTTGTCCTTGTTAAAGTAGTTTCATACTGATCCTCTCTCCGTTACCTTTTACATTATCAGAGTATTTCAACATTTGATAGCCAGTGATTGATGCTATTGCCATCCAAAAGATTAATCCCATCAATCCTGAGGATACACAATGACAGCTTAACTGCTAAGTGTACCGGATTACCCTGGAATACAATGTGACAAAAATACAATCTAGTCTGCCAAACAATGCACTGGTTTTTATGCAGGCAATCCAACTGGGATTCAGCCATGATTGGCTAATTGGAATTCAAACGGAACAATCAGAATGCCAAACTGCATGCTCTCCTCGTATCTTGTTTCTGTAGTTCCCTTCCTAGATTCTGTGTGAGTGATCTAGTATCACTTTCCTCACTGTCAGTCTGTGCCGCCTGCTTTCACTGAAGTTAATTTCCATGGCTAATAATCTGCTTCCTACTTCAGAATCTTAATTATATTAATGAGATTGGTATATTTGATTAAGTTGCAAGCAGACACTGCCATCCATTTCAGCAGGGCTGGATTTACTTAAACCAGGCACAATTTGTAGACCGTTCTCATGAAGATTCTGTTTGTATGCCAGGTTATTTCAGCCCTGCAGACGAGCAGTCCGGTCCCAGGACCACAATACAAGTTTGTCAGATAGAGCTCTGACGTGGATAAAAGGGGCGGGAGGGGGGAATTTTAGAACAATATTATACTAAAACTATAAAAGTTATGAAAAAAAGACTTAGATCCTTTGACTTATATTTTTATTAATGCTCGTTTATATCAAATTTTAATATTGTAGACATCCTATATACATACCTGGGAACTTTACATAAGGTGCAACCCGGAGGGTAGCCGCCGGGTGAGCTCTATGACGCGATTCGCGTCATTAAAAAGGGGCGGGGCTTAATCGCGACGGGAGGGGGGGTTGTAGAACAGAAGAAAAAAAACACAGAAAAAGAAAAAAAAATACAGAAAAGCCTGGGGAAGTAGGAGAATGGGGCGGGGAGTGGGAGAAACGGGGCGGGATGGAGCACAAGTGGGCAGAGTTTCAAGGGAAACTCCCCACATCCGGCAAATTAGACTGTGCCCCGGAGACCCGGTAATACAGTGTTAAATCCGGAGTCTCCGGGGCAAAACCGGAGAGTTCCCAGCTATGCCTATATAGTAATTCGCTAAGTGTGTGTTTGTCAGAAGCCGTCATGCGCAGTAGACATGGCTGCACGCCCTGCAATCATGCGCAATACAGACTGCGAATTATGCTGTGAATTCAGAGCGCCCCACTCCATATCAGCCGCAGCACAGGCAGTCTCTACTGTGCAATACTGCACCACGGTCATTGCTGTGTGGCACTGTGGCCTGTGTACATGGGCACTTCAACTAGTTAAAATATCAGTACAAAGAGCCCATCTCTCAAACCTTTTTAGTTTGAGAGATTGAAGCATCTAAAATTCCCAACTCCCTGCCTTTTCACAGAAGTCTGCCCTGTAGCTGAGAGAAGCAGATTCTGGTCCCGGGACCATCCTGTGGCTCTTCAGCAGAGCCGCAATAGCGTGATATAGAAATAAATATTTCTTTGGAACGGTCTACAAATTTTGCTTGCAAACCAGGCACACTTTGTAGACCGTTCCAGTGAAGTATTTATTTCTATATCGAGCTATTTCAGCTCTGCTGAAGAGCCGCAGGACAGTTCCGGGACCACAATCTGCTTCTCTCAGCTAGCTGGCAGACTTCTGTGAAACTGCAGGGAGGGGGGAACTTTAAATGCTTTGATCTCTCAAACTATAAATGTTTGAGAGATGGGACATAGCTCTTTGTACTAATATTTTTAATGTCTACAATATTTACATTTGATTTAAACAAGTATTACTATCCCTTTAAGGACCAGAGGGGTGAGCAACACATTGCAAAGTAATGAATTGCACACCCTCTCTGTTCCTTAATGGGTTAATCTTGTTTGTGCTGCTTTATTGAGCGATAAGAGCAAAAGTCAGTTAATAAATTGTGATTAGTGCCCGCTGCTCAGGTATACTTTATCTCAGCCCATTTACGTATAATCCTGGACAATCAACTGGAACCCTGGCTACATTTTTGGCATCAGAAAACAGAGTGAATTTATACAGATGCTGCGTGGAGAACACAGGATTTAAGTGCATTTACCCCAGTTCATTTTAAGTTGTTTACGTAGCTGGATTTACATCCCAGGCACCCTCTGGTAAGGCACTCTATGTGGTATTAGCTCTGCCCATAGCCACACCCCCAACCCTCACATGACCCCACCCCCAGTCCCATCAATTATTTCCTGGCACAGAAAGCGCCCATTGCCTATAACATTCAAGAACAAAGAAAAGCTTTAACCCCTTGGTTGATAGAGAAATCTCCAGCACATTTCTTTGCAATACATTGGCAATATCTCAAGCATCCAAGGGGTTAAATAATTACTTAAAGGGATACATAAAATGTTGCAGGAGCAGGGAGTTTGCTTTGGCCACACCCACAACTCAGAATATGGGTGTGGTCTGCGGAGCTCCGGTACCTCCCCTCAAAACTTGGAGCGTGTCACGTGTGCCGGGGTTTTTAAGGGGTTGTGTGCCAGATTTGCTATGGGAAACAGGACTGGGAAACGTTTTCACTGTTAAAAGAGTGGAATTCACCAGCCCAGCACCAGCCGACTGGACTATACTAAGCCGCCTGTATGTTTGCCTTCGGCCGCTTGATTGGCCCATCGGAGTTAAAGGGCCGCCATTGACACAACATGGGAAAAAGTAGGCGCCCCTCGGATTGGTCAGTCAGCTGCCCACCCAAAGGGTCTGATTGGCCGAGGCGGCCATGACTCGCTTGGCCAGGATTGCACTGTTTCCTGGTGTCAGTCCGGGAGCAGTATAGAATTCTCAGTAATGCTGTAGTATTTCTGGTGACTAGCACTATTGAGCAGCTAGTTGCCAGATGGGTAATTATTTGGGCCAAACTTTTAACAGGGGTGGTAGCTCCATTTTAATGCACCCATATGATAATAAACTTAAACTGACAATATGTTTTGTTTTAATTATCTTCCAAATCGTTGTCGTTTTTAAGATATCGGACTTACAAAGGTTGCTGTGTGATGTAAGATTGTAGATGTTTGTGGTACAAGTTGTATTGCAGACATCTAATGTCAATGAGTGCCACCCCCTGTGCAAAACTATGCCCGCCCAACGCTTTCCTATCTGTCCACGTTGTTCTGATGCTCTCCTGTGCTTATCCGCGTCCTTGTTCCCTTATCTGCTTCCCCTTCTTCTCCTCTCTCCTATTCCTTGTCTGAGAGTTCAGTCTTCTCTCAGGTCCCCTGCTCTGCTGTTCTTTCTAAGCTCCTCCTAATCTATCTTTACTCCGCCTCTGTTCTTCTGTTATAGGATATCATTCCGGTTCTTTCTTCCCAGATAGGGTCATGAATGCACGAAATAAACTACACATTTTGCATGGGCTGCTAGTGCGTGACAGCCAACGAAAGAAGGGGCAAGGGCTTAAAGGTTGACTGATAGATTTCACGATGAGGGGAGCGGTGCCAATCATGTTCCACGATTCTGGCAGCTGAAGAGGTGAAATTCTGGGGTAAACCAACTGCACCACAGGGGGAGGGGGGGATACAAATCCCAAAATCCTCATTTATTCAAATAGGTATTTTAACCTCTTGAATGCTAAAGAAGTCTCCAGCTCCTTGTGAAGCAGTGCACTGAAAATCTCTCTAGCAATGAGGGGTTAAAAAAACCCATTTAATTCAATGGGAATTTTCAGCCGACATGGTGTAATTGGTTTGCTTCAAAATCGCACCTCTTTAACCTAAAGAATAAACCTCTTTATGTTTATTTATCTACTGTGGGGCCGTTTCACTATAATTCGACAATTGCCTTGTGCACATACACAGAGGACAGGAGCCGTCAGGTCCCACTTACCATATCTGGGAACACTCCGATGTGATCTTGGAAACACCTATATTGCTTTTTCTATGGCCCAAAGAGTTTACTGAGACTCCACCTTCTTTTCAACTGGCTCCTCCTACTTCTCACTGTCCCAGCCACTTACCACCAATTGTGATCAGTTCTCAGCCCTGACTGTCCATTATCCCACCCACCAAGATAAAGCAACACTCCTTATATGAAAAAAATCTACTCACATGGACCAGAGGGAGGTAACCGTTGGCTCTCCAGCTGTTTGGAGACTGATTACCATTAGGTTGGGGATAACTGGAGTTTTAGTCTCCAACAGCTGGAAAGCCAAAGGTTGCCTAATAGGGACCTGGACCATCCCTAGGGTCTTTAAGGACTCTGGGATACCGATCCATCAATGTTTCCCAGGAGACTTACTTGTTAGACATTTTCTCGGAGCTCACAAACTGATTTTTTCTCATGAGTCCAGCTCGAGTCCCCAGGAAAGCGACCTCTATCCCATCGTCCTGGCTACAAGAGAACAAAAGGATCCAGTGGGTTCATATCAGGCACCCTAAATCCCCTTAGTCCCACCTGCACACACACACACACACCTCACATGACTCCACCCCCTAAGCCACATCTACTGACGTCTAGCACAGAAGTTACACTAAACCTATAATATACAAGCCAAAAAAGTTCCCTTTTGACAACTTCCCTTTTGACTTTACAAATTCTGTAAGTGCATAAGATGTAAAGTCAAATTGCCTATACTTTTAAATAATATTTTTTCATCTTTACCGATTTGGTTTTTTTTACACTTTTTTGTACCGGAGAGAGCACATACTGAATTTGTGTTTCCAGAGAGATTCCTGTCAGGGACTGTGTGTTTTATTATCGTATTTGCTTGAATATAAGGCAAGGTTTTTTCACGCACTTTAGTGACCTTGCCTTATGTTCGGGGTTGCCCTTTATTCAGGCTGCCCGTCACATGGGAAGAAAATCCCACCCAGTGGGCAGCCGGATAGATTGCCCTCTCACTACCGTTACTCCACAGTAATGGAAAAGGCAGGATTTCTGAAAAGAGGTCCTGCGTGCTGAATGCTTGAATTTACCGCCCACCTCCAGGACCTTTTTGTCAATGTGTAGACTCCATATGAATTGATAAAATTCCTGTAAAGACCATTCTGTGTCATGAGATATCAGTGTAAAGGGAGGTAGCAAATTCAGCCATACCGCCTGACCCCCCCCCCCCCGCTCTCCGGGAAGCCTGCGTTTTCTGTTACTGCAGAGGGAGGGAGGTAAAGAATGGGGGGGGGGGAGAGAGGTTCAACTGATATTTGGGCTTTCTTTTATATATTTATTTCAAAAGTTGGGGGGTTGCCCTATACTCAGGGTCTTCCTTTAGACAGGCAACTACAGTAAATCCGGTATGCTGTAGCGGAGGCAGGCTTTTCTAGTTAAGGGATAGTGCTACACTGTATCACTATTTCTGCTTTCATAGAAATATCTCTGGAAACTGAAATACAGGGAACTCCTGGGTCTAGGACATAAATGTGTTAAAAAAATAGAAGATGAGAAAAAAATATTAACAAAGTATATGCTATTTGACCTCACAGTATGGGAACTGGGTTCTCATAGCTTAGAACTTACCCGTTCCCTCTCAGTTACCCCTGCAGATCACTGAGATCTGCAGTGCTGTGTGATGTCAGTGCTACACTCATGGGTGACCTCTCCATAGAGGTCCACTGACTGTGGAATCATTGACATGGGGCTTCTATAGAGAGGATAGTGATGTTGCTTCCTCTTGCATAACCACTGAGTGATGTCACCCAGCCCTGAAGATTTCCATGGTCCATGGTCACTTACCTGGACATATTAAGAGCCAGCTGTGTCCAATAAGCTTCCAATGGTGCTGTGACGACAGCATCAAACAGAACCTCTTGTACCAGTTCCTCGTCACCTGCAAAGACATTTCAACAATGTGACCAGCTGCCTGTGGCCCTCTGGTGGAAGGGTTCTCCCAGAATCCAGGAGAAACTCTAACAAAAAACAAAGTTTGTGTCATGGATAACAAGGAACAGACAGGAGACAGTACTGATTATGAAACACCACCTTTATTGAACAGTGCAAAATATACAATGTCAAAGACACACTGATCCTGATCACGTAGTAGATAGGCACAAATCAAGCAGTTCCTACCAGGAATAGGAGGCTGCTCTGAGGATACAACTAAGGCAACTGTGAATTAGCACCACTGGGGCTAGGACCCAGGAAAGTATAGCGTAGTACTGGGGCTAGGACCCAGGAAAGTACAGAAAAAGACTGGGGCTAGGACCCAGAAGAGCGTACGTACAGGTTGCCACCAAGAGAATACTGACTCAGACCTGCAGTCAGAATAGGCGGTGTGCGGACCAGCCAAAGGTCAATACCAGAGCAGGTAGTTAGCCAGAGCCGATGGTCAATACCAAGCAGATAGACAAGCCAGGGGTCAATGCCAGAGCGAGTAGTCAGCCAGAGCCAAAGGTCCAATTCCAAGCGGGTAGTCAGACAAGCCACAACACTGGACACAGGGAGAACAGATAGCTAAGCCAAGGGTCACACACGAGCACTCTCCAAACCGGAAGGGACCGACCTCCTCTCTGTGCACTGGGTGGCTGGCTCCCTAAGCAGATAAGCACTAGAGCTTACAGTTTGGAACCCTCTGTATCTTCTACTCTCTGAGGAGTTTGGGTACAATATCTCACTCTATGTTACACTCTCTCTCTGTTGACCCACCCACATTACTCTGCAGAATAGTGGAAGTAGTGGATCATATTATGAAACGGTGGTCTCAAGCTACAGACTGCAGTAGACTTCCAGTGCAGAAAGTAATATATTTATGTACCATACTGATAAGGTTTCCTATTCAGGTAAATCCTGTTAAACAAGTAAACAGACAATAATTCATATAACGTTCTCCTTTAAATTGTACCAAAAAATGTTCATCTATTCCTCCAAAGAAATGCAGAAAAATCAGATTGACTGTACAACAGGGGCACCTCCTATTCTGTCAGTGGAAACCTGGGTTTCCAATTTTTTTTTTTCAGAGAATATGGTTTAAAGGGACATTTACCTATAGAATACATAGATTTTAATGTGTACAATTGAAAGATTTACCTAGTTAGGACTCCTTCATACAGAAGACAGTTATGTATTTATATATTAATTGCATATTACCAGCAGTTGCCTGTCTTTGCTTTGGACCATTTTAGGTCTGTATTTAGTATCTACCTCTTCACAATAAACAATAGGTTTTATCAGTCTGAAAGAAATTACCCATGGAGAGAGCATCCCACCCATGGCCCTTTACAATCATGTAAACACTCTCAAGAAAGTACAATTTCACAATCTATCTACAGTTTACAACAAAACCAGTAGACACTGCTGTATGAGTGACACCTTCCTATGGAAGACCTTAAAAAAGATGAAGTAGAACTTATTCCAAAGGTAAAGTTACCACTGAAGAAGCATATTTAACTGCATCAAGCAGGTAAAAGAAAAAGAAAACCAATCTAGTTCTCTAGAGAGGTGGCAGGTATTGTAAATGCTAAAATGTACAGGATGTACAAGGCAGACCCATGTGGAGTCAGATAGAGAAGTTTACAAAGTTAAACTTAGAGAGGCGAAGTACATTGTAAGATGTGCTAAAAACCAAGAATAAGAGAAAAAAAAAAAAGGGTGACATAACATTCTTAAGGTATATGTGGAAGAAAATGGTAGATATACTACCATTAAGTAGAACAATGGTTAGTGTTAAACCAGTATACACTAGTCTGTTTGCAGAGGATAAATCAGTTGGTCCAGATGAGATTAAACCAAGATTATTTAAAAGAGCTTACGTCTGACTGGACCACCTTTGACAGTGCTTTTTATCCAATATATATGTTGACATGAGTGCTTTTGGATCACTGGAAAATTGTCAATGTAATGGCAATAAACAAAAAAGGCAGTAGGGAGGATTCTGGCAATTACAAGCCTGTGAGTCTGATACAAGTAGTTGGGAAAATAATGGAAATGCTATTGAAAAAAAGAACAAAAAGATTTTGCCAAATTAGTTTAATTTTCCCATTAAGTTACTCAAGTGAAAAACAGGGGCAGAGCAATAGATGTAGCTTATTTTGTATTTTGGTAAAAGTTTTAACAATGTACAGCATAAAAAGTTGATTCATAAGATGCATAGCTTAGCACTGGACTCAGATGTAGTTAACTGGTTAAATAATTGGCTGAAGGACAGGAAACTGGTCTGTCACAATCATAGATATTTATGTAGAGGAAGGATGGGTTACTAGAAGAATGCCACAAGTGTCAGTGCTAAGGCCTGTTCTATTCAATATCTTCATTGTTGATATTACTAGTGGTGTACAAGGAGAAAATTTGCCTTACTGCAGATAATACAAAAATCCAAAACAGGATAACTTTGCAGAAGAGCTAAATCAAATGCATGAGGATTTAGGAAAATTGAAGGAATGGACAAGAATACGGACTCTAAAGTTTAATACTAGAAAGTGCAAGATAATACATTTATGACATAGAAAGCCAGAGTTGGAATAGAGGCTTAATGGTAATTTTGCTGACAAAAAAATAAAAGGAAAGAGACTTGGGGGTTATTATTTCAGATGACTTGAAGGTAGGCAATAAAGGCAGTAAAGTAGTAGGGAAAGCAAACTGGGTTCTTGGTTACACGGGAGCAAGCATTATCAACAGGAACTAAGTACTAGTGTGACTACTTAGATCAAGTGTAAGGCCTCACCTGGAGTACTGAGTACAGTTCTGGAGACCACATCTACAGAACAACATTCATAAACTGGAGGCAGTTCAAAGAAGAGCCATTAAAATGGTGCCGGGTCTTCTTGACAAAGTATGCCAGGATAGGCAAAAAAAGTAATATGTATAGCTTGGAAGAAGGTAGGGAGAAGGGCGATATCATAACAACCTTTAAATATATTAAGGGATTTAACCCTTTGTGTGGCAGAGTGATAGAAATGGGTTGGATACCCCTCTAGCACTCAAAGAGTTAATGTAGTTCAGGACGGAAGCATTTTTCAGGAAAAGAGGATTACTAGAACAAGCATTCATGATCAAAAAGTCAGAAGTAATGTGTGTGAGTGCTACTTTACAGAAAGGGTGATAGACTCATGGAACAGTCTTCCAGCAGGGGTGGTTGGGATTAATACTGTTAGGAATGTGATAGACATAAGTCTATTCTGAGGAGTATGTAAGAGAGTGATTTTAATTAGATAAGAAGATGGGCAGACTGGATGGGCCATTGGCTTTTATCTGCCATCACAATATATGTTTCTGATTTTCTTACAATAAGATGGGCATTTACTAATAAGTCCTGAATGCACACCCAAGCCTTGTGATGCCCGCAAATGCATAACACATGATGCCCTTTATATAATTTAGTAAATGCAATCAGAAGCAATGTACTCATGTTGAATATCCCTTCTAACATATACCTAGCAAGGTGACAAGACAATGCCCACAAGGAAAGAGGTCTTTTTTGCACCCTGTTACTGAGGCACACTCACCCCTTACTGCAGTAGTCAATGCACAGAAGGGACACACAGCAGACCCAACATTTAGTGGCATGCACAGGACTGGGGGTCATTGGGTCGTACTTACACTCCAGATCAGGATCCTCGCCCATGAGGAACCGTTTCACGGCCTGCAACTGGCTGAGCTTCCGATGATCAGGGTCTATGTCTGTGATGCAATATATCCTAGAGGAGGGGAAGCAGCCAATCACAATGAGACAATGACAAAGTGTCAGTTTATTTAAAGGGATAGTAATGTCAGAGAAAAAGTATTAACTATATGGTAGCTACAATTAAAAGAGTACTTGCACGTATTCATATCTCTCAAACCGTTGTGGTTTGAGAGATATAGGAAAATAAAGTCTCTGATCCCTCCCCTTTCTGCTTGACGAGCTGTAAAGCTGTCAGGAGCAGATTCTGGTCGCTTGACCAGATGTTGCTCTTCAGCAGCGCCAATATAACAATATCTAAAGATAGATACTTAATTTGGAACGGTCTACAAAGTGTGCCTGGCTTGCAAGCACACTTTGTAGACCATTCCAATGAAGTATTTATTTCTAAATAGCGTGATTTCAGCTCTGCTGAAGAGCTTCTGTCTGATCAAATGACTGGAATCTGCAGCTGTCAGCTAGATGGCAGACTTGAGTAAAACAGCCAGGAAACGGTAACTTTAGCAAGTTATACCTCTCAAACCATAAAGGTTTGAGAGATAAGACTTACATTGATGTTAATTTTTTTAATGTCTACAATATTAAATCAACTTAAAATTAACCCTTACTATCCCTTTAAAGTATCTTGTTAAGTAGATTTTTTTCATAGAGTAATATAGAAGGAAAGCATTTCCCATAATATAAATGTTTATTTCATTTAATTCTTTATTGTTCATTTTAAAAGGTCCAATTGCCTACTACTTTAAAATAAGAAACAGTTAATACTTTGGGGAAAAAATCCCCTTTCTTAATGAGTGCAGCCTCATACACCTCAATATAATACCTGGGCACGCAGTCTAAGGTGCCAGCTGTTTTTGGACTATAATTCTCATTACTCTCAGTCGGACTATGGGCAGCTGTGGATGACTGAAGTTATAATCCAACAACAGCTAGAGAGCCACAGGTTTCCCACCTATGCACTAATATCCCTTGTCATTGTTAAACCATTCAATTAAACAGCAACATATTAAAGACCACATAGAGAAAGAATTGCGTACCCCTCTGGCACTCAAAGGGTTAAAGTTGATCTGCCACATTAAGACAAGTTTAGTTCATTTTAAAGAGAATTAAAATATCTCTATATGTTGTACAAGCCATGTGTTAATATAAATATTTTTGAGAAATCAGCCTTTATTTGTTGACAAAGTGGCAGATTATGCAAATTATTTTCTTTGCCTCGTCAATATTACTATACACAGTGTGCTGTGAATGAATCTAGGCAGAGGCCACACACTAGGGGCGTGTCTAATAGTACAGCGAATCCTAAGTATAGACTTGAAAATTACTATTTAGCATATTGTCAGGGAATTTGCATAAAGTGCCAAACTTTGGCACCAAAATATAAATGTTCATTTCTCTAAAGCTATTTATTTTACAGAAAATAAAATGGATAGGACAACATATAGGTGAATTGTAATTCTCTGAAAAACAGCCAACTGACCTCACACCATTCTGGTGCTTGCCTGTTAGGATTGTAACCCTTTGAGTGCCAGAGGGGTACACAACGCATTGCGAAGCAATGCGTTGTGTACCCCTCTGGCACTCAAAGGGTTAACAGACCTCTAAATCAAAGAGGCTACATATCTCCCAGTTCACTTGGACCTAATGGTCCATATGAACTAAACTGCAATATTCTATCACAAGATATTTGCTGCTATGGGCTAACTTGGGTGACAAAAAGGTATATTAGTAACTGTATTTCCAGTAAGGTTGGCAAGTAATACCACCCACCTAGGACACTATCTCTCTATGATTTGATATACATATATTAAAACGTCTGAGTTTGTACCACTCACCACTCATTGGCCAAGGTGAGGTCTGGGTGAAGGAGATCATGAAGTCCTAAAAAAAGGCACATAAAAAGGGGAATGAGTCCGGAATCATAAACTTTAATATAAGAAAGAAAGAAAGCAGGGAGATGGTGAGAGAGTGAGAGATGTTGAGAAATGTTGAGAGAAAAAAAGTTTTTAGGAGATGTTGAGAACTAATATGAGAGAAAGGGTGTGAGAGGTTGAGAAATTTTCAGAGAAGTAAAGAAAGAAAGATTGTTAAATGTGTTGGGAAATTTTATGAGATGGAGTGTGAGAAGTGTTGGGAAATGGTGAGAAAAATTCTGTGAGAGATGCTAAGGAACATGAAGAAGAAGAGTGTGAGAGGTGCCAAGGAACACTGGAAAAGAGAGTACAAGAAGCTTTCAGAGAGATGTAAAGAGAAAGAGTGTAAGTGATGCTGGGCTTTGTTTGGAGGTACTGAAAAAAAAAGTTTGTGAGACATGTAGCGCCTGATGTTCAGAATGTTGAGCGAAATAAAGATAATGTGGCCAGTGTTGCGCAATGTTGAGAGAAACAAAATGTGTAAAAGGTGTTGAGAAATGTGAAGAGAGAGAGTGTGAGAGGTGCTGAGAAACTTTGAGAGAGTGTGACTAGTGAGAAAGAAAGTGAGGTGTTGAGAAGCCTTGAGAGAAAGAGAGGGTGAGAGAGAAAGTGTGAGAGGTTGTTGAGGAACGTTACGATAAAGTGTGAGAGGTTTTGGGAAATGTAAGGTAGCAGGGAAAGGAGAAATTAGATTGAGATAAGGGGTCAAACATAGGTTGAACATTCAAAAGAGAGAAACAAGGACTGGAAGTATTGAACAAAGATGCATCAGGCTGTGTGTTACATAGTATTTGTATTTTCAGAATAACAAGTATTTTTAAGCAACTGTCACAAATCTAATAGCAGAACCCAGCAAAACACTGGGTAACCAGAGTGGCCTGGGTACAGCCACCAAGGCTTTATTAAGTCGAGAAAGTCCAGGCAAGGTATCCAGATCACCAGAAGCAAAGGCTCAGTCAACAGGCTTGGGTCAAGATGAGAAAATAAATATTCAATGGGAAGTCCTATGTTGATGCAGGCAGCAATCAAGGGAATTACCAGAACCAAGCTGGAGTAAGCGATGCCAGCGAGGAATCAGTGTCAAAAATTCAAAGCTGAGATCAAGTCCAAGTAGTCAATCGCAGAAGGAACACCAAAAACAAATAACTGAAGGGATAATACAACTAATCATAGTATTGCAGAGGAGATGGCATTATATATTGTGCTCGACCTAGACGTATGCATTCACCCATAAAACAAAAGCGACCAATTGAAACACTAGAAGTAAAGAAGGAACAGCTGTACTCAATTAGCAAGTGTGCGTGTTAATTTGCAAACAAGAGCAAGATGTTAAGTTGAATGAGTGGGCTCACGTCAAAACATGACGATGCAAACTGGGCTGTCTCGGACCGCATGTCACAATAGTTGGATCAACAAGGACGGCCAGGATGTCTATCAATCAAGGTATTCTTACAGCAACCAAGATCAGTGTTTAGGTCCATGTTAGCAGATCCATGGCAAGGGCAAGCCAAGAGGAGGTTTCCAGTTGCCCAGAAACCTCCCCTTGGACTCCTCTGCCCCATCAACTTAGTAAAATGAAGTTTTAGTGCTACAAGAATGTGTAATGTTCTCTGCTGTTGGCTATTGGCCATCTGAGAATGATGAGACACCCATGTAGCCATTGCTGTTGTGTTTTGTGCAAGGGAATGAGGATACAGTAGACTGTATAGACACCCAGTAAAATCTGTACCCAAACAGGCCCCAATACATCATGCATGTTTCGTTCCTCTCACCTTCTTCCATTGACGTGTTTCCAATAAGAATATATTCTCCGTGACCTCTAGACAGCACGACCCCCAGGCTAGAGAAAAAATACAGATATTTAAAATTTTCATTCATTCTTTAACCTCTTAGATGCCAGCGAGGTCTCCAATGCACCAGGGGCCTTATGTACAGAGAAAAGTGGAGAATTCTGGGACAAACCAACTGCACTGTGTGGGAGAAATAAAAATTACTTTCAATTTAAAATGTGTTTTCAATGCCTTGGAGGCTAAACAGGTCTCCAGTGCATTGCTTTGCAATACGTTGAAGACAATGCTTGCATTCATAGAGTTAAAACACCCATTTAAATAAATGACATTGTTTTTGTCCCTTATGTTGTAGCTGATTTGATCCAGAATTGCTCATCTTTTATTCTAGAACGTGAGGCACATGTAAGTCAATGACGTTTATAGGATGAAACAAGGTCATTGTGCTTCACAATGCATTGCACAACTCTCTAGTCCTTAAAGGGTAGGTTCATGCACTCTGGCTGCTCCAGTTTGAAAAAAGAAACTTCCAACAGCTGTCATGTCTGCCTCCATGGACATGGCAGACCAGACTGACTCAAGATGTTATCTCATGAACAAAGGCACAAGGACAAAGTTTATATAGGCCATTAGGAATTTTTGGTCATAGTAAGGTAAATGGGGAGCTATTATTAGGCGATTTGACTTCCCCTTTAAACTGCAATTTCTTTATCGGTATAAATGTACAAAGATGATTCAGCACTAAACGAGGCTCTGGACTTAATTTTTGGAAACTACACGGCTTATATAATAATTTGCCAATGTATGTTTGTCAGAAGCCGTCGTGCACAGTAGAGACTGCTCAAATGCACAGAATGCTGGGAGGTGTAGGAATGCTGGGAGCACGGAATGCTGGGAGTTCTGTGATGACAGCATTCTGTGCTTTCAGGAAGTCTCTACAGTGCATGACTGCGTCAGCGGCAGGACAAAGAGCAGAACTGGTCTCTTAACCCTTTGAGTGCCAGAGGGGTACGCAACGCAACGCGTTGCATATCCCTCTGGCACTCAAAGGGTTAACATCTCCCGTATACATGGGCTTTTACACAAGTTCCCTAAATAAACAAATAGAACAATGTCACTTCAGCGCACCTGAACGGAGTGTCACTAATGTCCGTGTAGAAATAATCACTGGTTAAGAACAGGACACGTTTCTGGAAAGGAACATAAAGAAAAGGGTTTACATGAAAACAAGTCTAACAGCCTGGACACTTGGTTGACATATACAGGCAGTTTTAAATAGGGAGCAGAAAACGTACATGCTGTGATCACATGGCTGTCTCTGGCACAGTGGTTCTCAACCAGTGTGCCACAGAACATTTAGGGTACTTTTTTTATTTTTTATTTTTTTTGCAATAAAGACACTAACAAAAAAAATGAATGTTTAAATTCAAATCTATGCACAATATATATGTCATTCCAGAATGCATGTTAGAGTGCCTTCGAATTCCATAATGTATGTTAGGGGCGCCCTGAGAATTCCAGAATGTATGTTAGGGGTGCCCTGAGAATTCCAGAATGTATGTTAGGGGTGCCCTGAGAATTCCAGAATGTATGTTAGGAGCGCCCTGGGAATTCCAGAATGTATGTTAGGGGTGTCCTGGGAATTCCAGAATGTATGTTAGGGGTGCCCTGAGAATTCCAGAATGTATGTTAGGGGTGCCCTGAGAATTCCAGAATGTATGTTAGGAGTGCCCTGAGAATTCCAGAATGCATGTTAGGAGCGCCCTGAGAATTCCAGAATGTATGTTAGGGGTGCCCTGAGAATTCCAGAATGTATGTTAGGAGTGCCCTGAGAATTCCAGAATGCATGTTAGGAGTGCCCTGAGAATTCCAGAATGTATGTTAGGAGCGCCCTGGGAATTCCAGAGTGTATGTTGGGGGTGCCCTGGGAATTCCAGAATGTATGTTAGGGGTGTCCTGGGAATTCCAGAATGCATGTTAGGGGTGCCCTGAGAATTCCAGAATGTATGTTAGGGGCGCCCTGAGAATTCCAGAATGTATGTTAGGGGTGCCCTGAGAATTCCAGAATGTATGTTAGAGGTGCCCTGAGAATTCCAGAATGTATGTTAGGGGTGCCCTGAGAATTCCAGAATGCATGTTAGGAGCACCCTGAGAATTCCAGAATGTATGTTAGGAGAGCCCTGGGAATTCCAGAATGTATGTTAGGAGCGCCCTGAGAATTCCAGAATGTATGTTAGGAGCGCCCTGAGAATTCCAGAATGTATGTAAGAAGCGCCCTGGGAATTCCAGAATGCATGTTAGGAGCACCCTGGGAATTCCAGAATGTATGTCAGGATGCCTTAAAAGGTTAGTAATTTCAATTCATTAAAAAATGTCATGCTGAAGCTATAAGAAAAATAACCTAAACAACCACAGTCCCATCTCTCAAACCTTTATGGTTTAACAGATATAGAAGGTTAAAGTTCCCCGCTCCCTCCACTTTCCCTGATGTCAGCTGTAAGCTGACAGCAGGATATCCTGGTCCCGGGACAAGCAGGCGGCTCTTCAGCAGAGCCCAAATAGCACAATGTAAAAATAAATACTTCATTGAGAAGGTCTACAAAGTGTGCCTGCAAACCAGGCACACTTTGTAGACTGTTCAAATTAAGTAATTTTTATATTGCGCTATTTCGGCTCTGCTGAAGAGTCGCCTTGTTGGACGATTTAAAACTCCAGCTGTCAGCTTTAAAGATGACAGCAGGGAAAGGGGAGGGAGGCGGGAACTTTAGCCTTTTATATCTCTCAAAACATAAAGGTTTGAGAGATGGGACTGGGGTCATTTAGTTTATTTTTCTCATAGCAGCAAAATGACATTTTTTAATATATTGACATTACTAACCCTTTAAAATTCCAGAATGTATTTTAGGGGTGTCCTGAGAATTCTATAATGTATGTTAGCAGTACGCTGAGAATTCCAGAATGTATCTTAAGGATGCCTGAGAATTCCAGAATGTATGTTAGGGGTGCCCTGAGAATTCCAGAATGTATGTTAGGGGTGCCCTGAGAATTCCAGAATGTATCTTAGGGATGCCTGAGAATTCCAGAATGTATGTTAGGGGTGCCCTGAGAATTCCAGAATGTATGTTAGGGGTGCCCTGAGAATTCCAGAATGCATGTTAGGAGCGCCCTGAGAATTCCAGAATGTATGTTAGGAGCGCCCTGGGAATTCCAGAATGTATCTTAGGGATGCCTGAGAATTCCAGAATCTATAATAGAGGCACCCTGAGAATTCTAGAATGTATGTTAGTGGTGCCCTGAGAATTCCGGAATGTATGTTAGAGGCACCCTGAGAATTCTGGAACGTATGTTAGGGGTACCCTGAGAATTCCATAATATATGTTAGAGGAGCCCTGAATTCTAGAATGTGTGTTAGGGGCACCCTGAAAATTCCGGAATGTATGTTAGGGGTGCCCTGAGAATTCCAGAATGTATGTTGGGGGCACCCTGAGAATTCCGGAATGTATGTTAGAGGTGCCCTGAGAATTCCGGAATGCATAATAAGAGTGCCCTAAGAATCCCTGGTTAAAGGTGGTGGGTACTGTGTTAGTCATAGAAGAAGCAGGAGTGTAGTAGAGTAAGAATGATACCTTTATTGGCCGAGTAGCTCTAGGATACAAGGTTTCAAGACAACGGGCATATTTAGAATTAAGGCCGAGTACAAAATACATGACAGGTTACACACTCATGCAGTGGAAATTAAATGTAAAAACAAGTTGCATGAATGTATAACCTGTCATGCATTTTGTTTTCATCCTTCATTCTAAATATGCCTAAATAAGGGAACTAAGCTGCATCACTTTGACTTTACCAGTCAGCCTATAAAGGTATCACTTTGACTCTACCAGTCTGCTGCTGAGAATTCCAGAATGCATAGTTAAGTGTGCTTTGAAAATGTCAAGAATGCACATTAGGGGTGACTTGAGCAAAATAAAATGAACCCTTTAAGTGCCAGAGGGGTGAGCAATACATTGCTAAGCAATGCACTGTTCACCTTTCTGGCACTCAAATGGTTAAGAACCAGTGCTTTAATATGTTCACAAGCATGCATACAGAGACATAGAAATTAAAATGTTAAAACTTCGAAAGGCTTTTTTGTCTTCCTCTGGATCAACAGGGGTGTTTTTGGCATGGGCTGGACTTGATGGACGTATGTCTTTTTTCAGCCTTATCTACTATGTTACTATGTTATATGAACTGCAAAACATATTGGTCCATGTATACAAAATTGCACAATTCTGGAGCAAACCAACCACCACTGAGGACAAATACAATTTCCAAAATAATCAGTCATTTAAATTGAGCTCTATAACCCCATAATGCTAGCAATGCGTTGGAAACCTTTCTAGCATTCAAGGACATAAAACCCACCATTTAAATCAATGGTAGGTTTTATTGATTTGCCCAAATTGCTCCTGTTTGTCCTTAGTGTCATATTTAGCCATATGTACATGTGGAAAACTGTTCGTGGGTTGAGAACATTGACTGATGTGTCAGAGAACATCTATGTCATATATATAAGGAAAATACATCAACTGCTTATAAACACATTAACCCTTTGAGTGCCAGAGGAATGTCCAACAAGACAACCCTCTGGCACTAAACTGGTTAAGTATTAATAGGGTGACCATGTGTCCCGGAATGCCCGGGACAGTCCCTAATTCAAGTCTTGGTCCCACGTCCCAACTCATCCCCAACCGGGACAATAAAGAGTCCCGGAATGAAGCCAGTGTCTGTTAAGTTTTGCCTCGTCTACCAGCCACACACAGCCTGCCTGCAATGATGCGTAAACAATTTCTGCCTTGCTGTGCCGCTCTCATTACTCTGCTGCCTGTAGTGATACCCCACATTCAGAGGCAGGGGCACAGAGGCAGCAAAGACCGGACACCGGTGCTTGGACTGTGGACAGACTTTTCAGTGCCTGTTTCCAACAACACGCACTACCAGCCAATGAGAGAGGAGAGAACTGACATGATGTTCCTCTTTCATTGGTTGGCTGGTGCATGAGATGGCAGGGATGGTGGTGCTGAGACGCGATCTACATGAATGAGTGAGTTGAGTCTGGGAATGCTCTCACACACACACACACAGTCACTTGACCGGGCAGGGGCAGCAGCACAAGCAAGGCAGCTACTGAGTCTCCTCCACCATGTAAAAGCTTTAAAAAAAAGAGGTCTCCCCATGACTCTCCCCGCTCAGCCACACTAGAGTTGAGAAGTATTTGCCACTATTGTGTTGACAATGTCCCAGAACGACATGAAGGAAATGTGATCACCCTAAGTATTAAAATGGAGGGGTCTTTCACATGTAACTTTTAAAGCAACTGAAATAGAAACGTACTGGATTTTTGAGTTAGGAATGAAGAGTTCCCATGGCTTGGAACCTAGACTGGGAAAAGTCATGTTTAATTTATTCTGTATAATAACTATATTACTGTAATAATAATAGATTTCTTTACTCTTGGTCATCTGCGGATAAACCTACCCCTTTATCCACTGGAACTTTAACTTGCATGGTTAGGGATCCCGTCTCGCCGTTAATCATTGCTGTGCGGAGCTGAGAGTGAAAACACAGACAGATAACTGCAGTGCTCTGGTTTATCACAATCATTACTCAAGGATGGCCAGCATTGTAAGCCATCAATTAGCGACAATGGAAAACATAAGTGATTGATTGGCAGTCATTTGTATCTGAAAGCAAGAGCAGGGATGTAGGCCAAATAGCAAATCATGGGAAGATGTTTCATTGTTTTAAATTACGATATTGAATTTAAAGGATTGGTAATGATTAATCATAAAATAAGAATTATATACAGTTCTAGGCAGGTGTGGAAAAAAATTCTGTAAAGTAAGAATGCTTTCAAAAATAGACATTAATAGTTTATTTTTATCAATTAACAAATTGCAAAGTGAGTGAACAGAAGAAAAATCTAAATCAAATCAATATTTGGTGTGATCACCCTTTGCCTTCAAAACTGCATCAATTCTTCTAGGTACACTTGCACATTGTCAGGGATTTTGTAAGCATGTCAGGTGTATGATTAAACAATTATACCAAACAGGTGATAATGATCATCAGTTTAATACGTAGGTTGAAACTCAATCATAAACAGAAACAGAAAAAGCTGTGTGGGAATGAATAAAACTGGGTGAGGCACAGCCAAACTCAGCTAACAAAGTGAGGTTGCTGAAGACAGTTTAATGTCAAAAGTCATACACCATGGCAAGACTGAGCACAGCACCAAGACACAAGGTAGTTATACTGCATCAGCAAAGTCTCTCCCAGGCAGAAATTTCTGAGCTTATACAGACCATAATTGATGCACAGCCGCTTATGGCGGACACTCTATTCCTGGGCTGATACCAAATCATGCTTATATATACCCCCCTTGCACCCAAGTGGACTTTTCATGAGTAGTGACATCACTTTATAAAGGGGCTCTTGATACAAACTTTGATAGACAGGACAGTCCCAGTGTTACAGTTCTGGCACAGGGATAGAATTATATGTCTACAATCAGGGATGAAATGATGGGATTTAATGTGATATGCCTCACTATCCAAACACATTACCCATAGTCAGCAAAAACATGGATATCGCCTACATTACTTGGAGACACTGAACATACTAACATATCAATATGCACCTGGGGATATTAAAGGAGATTGACTCAGGGCAAAAGCGACCCACGCTGCTGCTATACAAAGGGTACAACACCATTAACATTGTTTCGTGACACTTACTGGATTCCGCATTAGAATCATCATGGAGACATGATCTCCCATACATTGTGCAACATGCCATATAAGGCATACTTCTCTCTGAAGGACGCGGATTAGCTTATTAACATGTCAGTACGCACTGCAGCCAATGAGAATACACCACTCATCCTTGCTAGGAAGAGAATGGCGTCTCTCGTAGGGCGAGGAGTGCGACTGAGATGTGATTGCCACTCGCGATGTTTTCTAATAGTAAGGCTGTTTTAATGCACATTATGGTACATCTTTTGAAGGATTTAGGAGCCTCTGGCTTATCTTTGGTTATGTATTATATTAACCATGATTCTACTAAGTCACCCTTTCACCTGTGAACCCAGTGGTCCAATTGACCAATGAGGCACGTCCACCTCCCGCAGCCCTAGCGACGGTGAGCGGTGATGACGTGAAAGGCATGGACAACGCTGGAACACACAAGGGTACTTATTTTCAAGCTCTAACTCATGTAAGCGTCTTGAGAAAAGTCCAGTTTTTGGACCGAAATGTTGCCTATATGTATTGATCTTTTGCATTAATAAATCATCTTAGGATAAGTCCCACAGGTGCTGTCCCATCCTTTCATATTATATGATGAATGGAGATGGCACTCACAGGATCTTTTGATCAGTGTGAAAACAGGTTACATTTATTGTATCGTCTTTGTCTCGGTTGAGTGCCTATAAGCCACTGATATACTCGGTGTTCTTTATAGTCTCAAACTTAGCTAATTGTTGATTCTTAAAAAGATGTAATTCTTCTTCATATGTTGCAAGTTGTGTTACAAGTTTTACTGTCCAATTGGTTTATTTGTCATTCAATGGTGTATCAATGTTCGATAGCCTAAATTGTTCCAATTCAATCTTAGTGTTATTCAAGTCTTTTTTAACCTCTTCAATCACTAAAAGCATAAGGTCTAGGGAGCATTTGTTGAGGATCCCGTGCCACCTTCTACAGAACTCAGAATTGTATCTTCCAATTGTGGGTATATTGGAAATTCTAAAAAAGATTTGAACAACACTAAGATTGAATTGGAACAATTTAGGCTAGCGAACATTGATACACCATTGAATGACAAAGAAACCAATTGGACAGAAAAACTTGAAGCACAACTTGCAACATATAAACAAGAATTACATTGTTTTAAGAAACAAAAATGATCTAAGGTTGAGACTGACTATAAAGAACACCAAGTATATCGGTGGCTTACAGGCACTCAAACGAGATAAAGACAATACACTAAATGTAACCTGTTTTCACACTGATCAAAAGTTCCTGTGAGTGCCGTCTCCATTCATCACAAACTGTATGTACATTTTCTTGACTTGAGTACCCAGACGGGATATATATTGTCACAGAGAGTGCATCCCAAACCCTTATAAGACTATATATATATATATATATATATATATATATATATATATATATATAAGAAGAAGAAATGTAAAAGAATAGAGATGCAATTCTGGAGTATATTTAAGTGAGGAGATGAAAACTCCCATTGAGTTAATAATTAAACATATAAATTCATGAGTGCTAAAGAGGTTGCCGATGCTTTTTGAAGAATTACATTCAAAAGGTTCAAAGACCTGTTTAAGTTCATTGGAATTTTGAGAATTTCTACTGCTCTCTATGGTGCAGCTGGTTTGCTCCAGAATTGCACCTCTTCAGTTCACTGAATTGTACCTTATTTGTGATGTATCAGACAGCCTGAGTTTTCTTAGTATCCATCTGCTCTTACTTACAATCTCATCCTGGTCCTCCCACTCCACCTCTGACAGATCCACGCTGTTATAATTTGGCTTCGGCCTAAGTTTCTTCCCTTCTTTGTACTGGGAGAGAACGGAACGGATGAAGAGTTAGGAGAGGTGGAACTACAGACACAAGCAGGGTTGGCATATCAGCCCTAACTGGACATATATTAAAGGGATAGTAATACTTCGTTTTAACTTTATTTTATTTTGTAGGCATTAAAAAAACATGAAGAATGATATAAGTCTTATCGCTCAAACCTTTATGGTTTATGAGATATTCACAAGCAAAGTTCCCCTCCCCGCCCCTTTTACCTAGTGTAAGCCATCTCTTCTCAGATGTGGAATGCAGTCCATAGACCAGACAGATAACAGAAGGGGACAATCTTCTTCCTATGAGAACAATGAAAGCCCTCCCACCCTTGACAAGTTTTTCAGCTTTTTCCCTTATCTTAATTGAAGATTGTCCCTCTCTGCAGTCTACCTGGGCACCTCCCTTCTGATCTGGTTGAACAAGGAAGGGATACTTTGTTTGTGAATATCTCTTAAACCATAAAGGTTTGAGCGATAAGACTTATATCATTCTTCATGTTTTTTTAATGCCTACAAAATACAATAAAGTTAAAACGAAGTATTACTATCCCTTTAAGAATGCCTGTTGCATGGATACATGGGAACCACACTACATCCCAGTAATAACCACTGTTCCCTAAAGCACGCATTTTTCATATGTGCCCAGTTTTAAAGGGGAACTATCACCCCAACCAAAGTCCACCCCACCTAATTAGGCACCTAGCGATAAACTTAATCAAACTGTTATGCAGAATAAAGATTGCGTTAGTCAGAAATCCTTCCTCAGCCGATACTGATGGCCAGGCAACAGCGCAGACATCTTTGCTTACATACGCCTGTGCCATCAGTCCCTTCTGGTACCTCTTAAGGTACTATGCAACGCCTCCTAGAGGAGACTGGAACTGACAGTGCAGGTGCGTATACATCTGTAAGCAACGACGTCTGTGCTGTTGCCTGGTCTTCAGGGTGTCGGCTGAGGTAGGATTTCTGACTAACGCGCTCTGTATTCTACATAACCGTTTGATTGTTAAACTTATCGCTAGATGCCTAATTAGGTGGGGTGGACTTTAGTTGGGGTGATAGTTCCCCTTTAAATGGATGATATAGCAACCGTGGACATGTGTGTGTATACTTAACCCTTTGAGTGCCAGAGAGGTAACCCTCTGGCACTCAAAGGGTTAAAGCCAACAAAGGAAGTTCTGCAGCAAAACAACAGCACCAACTGTAACACAGGAACTTTCCGTTTCAATCAAATGTGGTTTTTGATTCCTTTGGCTAGAGGAGTTTTAAAGCAAAAGACGTCAATTGTTGGGACTCCTCCTGTTGTGGGAGGTGTAGTCCACAGCAAATATCAGTCCAAAATGGGTTAAAGGAAAAATCTTAATTACAAAACCAGACTTACTTCAATCTAGGCAGATCATATAGCTCAACTTGGTTTGGACTGGTTCTCCAAAATGAATCTTTAATTAGTACAGAATATCATGCCCACAGAGGCAGATACTACTTATATAAACCACAACTAAATCACTCCCTTCCAAATGCAGGACCAAATTCACAGATAAAATCATCAAAGCTTTATTGGATACGATATAGTAAAAAAGGTCATACCTCCACAAATCTTCTGGCCTCACAATATCTGACTGGAGAGACTTACGTTGGAAAATGAGCAAGTGAGCAAGGGTGGTAAAAGCAAAACGCGTTGATCCCTGGGATGCCACTTTGTAACATCTATTGGTCTGCTCTTTTGCCAGTGTAATTCTCTCTAGTGAAATACTGTGAGGCCAGAAGATTGTAGATGTAAGAACTTTTCACTATATCGTATCCAATAAAGCTTTGATGATTTTCTCTCTGAATTTTGGTCCTACATTTGGAAGTGCGTGTTTTTGTTGTGGATTACAAGTTATAGGTGGTCGCAGGAAAATCACCTTAATCGCACCCATATAGCATTTCCAGTCCATCTCTCTATGAGATCACTCTATGATTGACAGAGTGATTGTACATATGTATGAAGATCATTACCTATTGATTTACTTTATAATTTATAAGACCTTGGAAGTGAAACCATTGTCCCATGCAAGTTGGAATTATGAGCTGCTGAATTCTTTTGTTTCTAGATATTTTTATGCATGACTCCTGAGGGAAGATGCACTAAAGATCATTAAGAGGCCAGTTTGGCAATCGTCCGTCACAAATACACAGACATCGCCATGAATCCGCCAAGCCTTTGACAAGTTTATCCTTTTGCACCGTCTACTTTGACAATGGCTCATTTGCATATGGGAATGCAGGTTAAAAAGCCATTCTCGTATTCATGTGGGTGTGTTTATTATATGTTAATAAAGTTGTTCACCACATGAACTAAAGTTCAATTGCTACCTTTACTGTTGGAGTTCACAGTCTAAGGCTGGTGATGTTGAGCTCTTCCTATAGCTCCCTATGAAGCCAGAGGACAGTTTGCTAAACAGCAGAATGTGATAGATGTGTTATTTAAAGCGTTAGTAATGTCCAAAAAATGTTTTTAATAGATTTGTAGAGGCTATAAAAAGATGCTTATTGCCTCCAACCCCATCTCTCGCCGCATCCATCTGGACCAGACAGCAGATTCAGCGTGACTCAGCCAGAAGGTGCAGTAAGGGGATCCTTCTACAGTTAATATCTTATGAATTACAGAAATGTAACTTGTTTAAAGAGATAGTAATACTTAGTTTTAGCTTTATTTTATTTTGTATGCGTTAAAAAAACATGAAGAACGATATGTCTTATCTCTCAAACCTTTGTGGTTTGAGAGATATTCACAAGCAAAGTTCCCCTCCCGCCCCTTTTACCTAGTGTAAGCCATCTCTTCTCAGATGTGGAATCCAGTCCAAAGATGAGACAGATAACAGCAGGGGACAATCTTCTTCCTATGAGAACAATGAAAGCCCTGCCCTCTTTGACAAGCTTTTCAGGTTTTTCCCTTATCTTAATTGAAGATTGTCCCTCTCTGCAGTCTACCTGGGCACCTCCCTTCTGATCTGGCTGAGCAGTGTTACAGCAGTAAAAGGGGCGGGAGGGGGATACTTTATAATTGAATTACTCTTGAAATACAACTCTGACAGTATTGAAATAACACTCTCCAAAGTCCAAATACTATGATGATTAATTAGAGCTGCTTTTATGAAACATTACTATCCCTTTAAGACAGAACAATGTGTTACATTTATTATAAAGAAGGCTCGGCTATTTTTTTTTTCAACGATTACTATCCCTTTAACTGTGCTTGGAGATACCGGTGGTAATAAACACATATATGCAGTCATTCAGAAATTCAGTGCTCTGACAAACCAGAGCAAGTTTGTTTTAATGTCTGGATACGTAACATTTATGCTACATTATTATCTGTCCTTTTATAGAGACTATGAATATTTGTGACTTATATTTATACTTTCGTTTAACTGTTTTGGCTGTACCATAATACCATTCTGGTGTAATAGTGAACTGCCAAGTAAAAAAGGTAGCAGGTTATTAACCTGACATGGCCTGGTCAAATTAGCCTTGGTCAGTGGAGCGGAAGAGTGGAGGGTCAGAATGGAAGGTTACGGAAGAGGGGCAGAGCAATAGACAGAGGTGGAAGGTCAAGGGGAAGATCACTTACCAGAGGTCGTAGGTCAGGGTGAGACAGGATGTAGCCGTTGTTAGTATTTAGGAAGGCATATCCATGAACTCCAAGCTACGACAAAGGTAAAATAGTGTTACTCTACTGCTGCACTCTTTAAAGGGCCAGATTTACCATTAGGGAGTGTAGGCAGATGCCTGGGAATCCTGGTTGTGAGGAGTATCTTGTGTTCTGGCTCTTCCCACCAAGCTGAGTTGAGGCAGTAGCCAGTAAAATTCCAATGTCCCTTCACCAGTCTCCAGTTTATACATATACCTTTACTTCTTAGCTTATTAATTCCAATTCATGTTTCAGTGCACATCATATGAACTACTTACCTTATATCTGGGGGCCAGCTTCAGCAGCTCTCTTAGGGGAACATCAGATCCAACCACACCCAGGAGGATCCCCTCTGATCTCTGTAGGGAATGGGAAAGATGGGATAAAACACCATTCTGCCAGTATATTGTGAACTGCACACACTGCCCACTCTATGTTGTCCTACTGTAAACACCACCAGCCACTGATATTCCCTACTGCACATAGTGCCCAGCTGACACATTCCCTACTGTATACACTGCCTAACACAGGTATTCACTGCACAACCACTGGCATTCCCCATTGTATACACTGCCCAGTCCACACTTTCCCCACTGTATACACAAGATAGCCCACACATTCCCCATTCTATACATATCCCAGCCCACATATTATACAATGTATACACTGTCCAACTTATACATTCCCCACTCTGTACATTGCCCAACCCACACATTCTCCACTGTGTACACTGCTTAACCACAGATATTCACTGCGCAACCACTGGCATTCCCCACTGTGTACACTGCCCAACCACTGGCGCTACCCTCTATATACACTGCCTATCCAACATATCAATCTCTGTGTTCACTACCCAGACCACACATTACCCACTGTATACAGTGCCCAGCCCTATACATTACCCACAGTACACACTGTCCAACAAGCATACTGACAGCTAATGGCTGGTTGAGTATGATGAGTGTTGTAGTCCAACAATTAAAGGGCCACAGATTACCCAGCACATCCAGATTACATTTCCTGATATATACACTGCTCAACAATGAAGTTGTGATGGGTTTCACATGAAATCTGATAGGTATGAGAATCAAAGTAATAAACAAATGATTCAATTTGAGACAAAAATGTGAACAGAACATTATTTTCAGTAGTGAGTATACACACCTTGAGAGGTGATACATAAGGCTATATTACAAGGAGTACCACCAAAGAGAAGATTTTAGTCTTACCTGTTAAATCCTTTTCTCTGAGTCCATACAGGTTACTGGTAACTTTGGGTAGGCGATCTGTCCCTTTAAGTAGGCAGGAACAATTCTAGAAATGACTGCAGGGGGTGGAGCCTATCTTTCCTCCTTGGCTGCAGCTAGCCAACCAACTCCAGAAAGATTTGAGACACTAACTATTGACTAGATAGTGGAAGGAAAGAAGACTCCTGTGAGCATGACCCCGAAGGACCCCCATGGTCTGCCACAGGAGAGCCAAGCATGGTCCCTTGACAGGGTGGGAGACCAGTAACCTGTATGGACTAAGAGAAAAGGATTTAACAGGTAAGACTAAAATCCTCTTTTCTCTGTCGTCCAATACAGGTTACTGGTAACTTTGGGATATCAAACCATTGAGTTTCCCAGAGGTGGGAAGTAAGGCAAGGACCAGGAGCAAGGCCCCCAAAAGTCACCAGCGCGTATATGAACCATCAAATCAGAGATAGCCCAACAACAATAAAGGGTCAACGGACACTGAACAGGGGTAACACCCCCCCAAACTGTTACACAGCACAATGAACTAGAGCCAACGGGGCTCAAAAGTGAAGGAAGCACCAGGAACGAAAGAAAATCCTAGACAGGCAAAAAACTGCTTCCAGGATTTTCCTCCCAAAGCTGGCATCAGCCGATGCCAACACATCAACACGGTAGTGCTTCGAAAAGGTGTGCACAGATGACCAGGTGGCAGCCTTGCTCAACTGATCAGCAGAGGCCTGATTCTTGTAAACCCAAGAGGCCCCAACAGATTGAGTAGAATGAGCCATGACCCTGAAAAGGACAGGATTCTTCTTCGGCTCATAAGACTTACGAATAGTGGACTTGATCCAAGAAGCAATAGTCACTTTGGATGCAGGTCTTCCTGCCCTGGGACCCTCAGGAATGACGAACAGCGCATCTGATTGCCTGATTGCCTCAGTGCGATCTACATAAAACTTGAGACAATGCACCACGTCTAACAAGTGGAGATCCCTCTCCTTGACAGAGATGGGGTCGGGGCAGAAAGAAGGCACCACAATCTCCTGATTGATGTGGAACTCCGAAACCACCTTGGGGAGGAACTGCTGAGAGGTGAGAAGCACCACCTTGTCCTTGTGAAACACCAAAAATGGTGGTCTACAGGACAGAGCTCCGCGACACGGTGAACAGACAAGATCGAGAGGAGAAAGGCCATTTTTCATGTCAGAAGGCGTAGAGGAATAGTAGCAAAGGACTCAAAGGGAGGGTGCTGAAGGACATCCAGAACCAGATTAAGATCCCACTGAGGAGCAGGAGCCTTAAAGCAGGGCGAGTATGAGCAATGCCCTGGAAAAACACCTTGACATCAGGAAGGATAGCAATGCGCTTCTGAAAGAAAACAGAGAGAGCAGAAGTCTGAACCTTAAGGGAACTCAAACTGAGGACCTTATCCACACCATCCTGCAAGAAGGCCAGGACCACGGGCAGATCAAATTCCTGAGAAAAGTCCCTATCGGCATACCAAGATTGATAGGTCAACCAAACACGATGGTAGGCCTTTGAGGAAAATGGCTTTCCACAACAGAAAAAAACAAGTAAGAGGCTTTATAGGCTCCTGGAATACATCAGAGGGATCTGAGGAAACCTCCTGAACTGGAGGAATGTTTAGCGTGTTTAAGACAGCCCTGATCAGGCCCTCAGCCGAGGGTTCTGGATCAACCTCAAAAGGATCCCCAAAAAATTGAGAGGAGCCCACAGCATAACATTCCTCAACATCTGAATCCACCAACAGTTCCTCTTCAGAGGAATCTGAAACATCAGGTACTCCTTGCAGTTTGGGAAGGGAAGATCTGACTGAGGAAGGGGTCTGCCAGGAATGGAAGATCCCCTGTAACTGGGATGGAAAGAGTTGCAACGTAGACCTGAGGTCCCTGGTAGCAGACTTGAACTCTTGCACCCAAACTGGCACTAATGCATGGCTGGAGGCCCCTGGGATAGACTCAGGGACATCAGAACATGCTGGGCATAAATAAATAAATTCTCTAGGCAACCCTGTATGACATGACAGAGACCCCAGCATCCTTAGTCTTAGGCCTGGCCCCAAGCTCCAACGGAGTAGACATTCTCACAGTGTCAACAATGTTCAGAATAATTAATCACCCAATTTGAAGTGTGTAAGATTAAAATTTCACCGCAGAAATCACTAAAATACACTTATCTGGCAGGCGAATGGTTAATCGGCAGAGGAGAGAATTGCGTAGGTTACTCATTCTGTAAAGCTCAGAAAATGGCTGCCATAGCGGGAGCCAATCAGAAACAGCGCAAGAAGCAAGCGCTCATGGGAAATATAGTTTTTCCAGAAAAAGTATCCCAACAGTGCCAAAAAGCCCCATGAGCCCCCCACCACACTTGCAATGTGAACCGGATGACAGAGCAAGGTCAGACAATTAAAATAAGCCATCTCTGAAGTCGCTAGGTTGAGCGGTTGCAGAGATATGTCCCAAAATGTACTGCCCCATAAAAGTGAATGGAGCAATGGCATCTATGCGGTAAAGCGCGCCTTTAACTCAAGTTAGAACTGAGAAATAAAAATACATGAAACATCACTAGAACATGTAATCAGACCCAGAAAACACTGAACCCAGTAGGGAAAGTGCCAATAAAGTGCCAATAAAGTGTTAATTTATCACAAAGTTGCTCCAAACACTGACAGGCATAACAGAAAAACCCAGTGAGTGCAGGAGTGTGCAATAAGAACTCCCAGGAATAACCCCTGTGTGGAGGGGCACAGTGGGACAAGTGGACCTGCAGCACTCAAAGGGTTGCTCACCTTTCCTGCAGATCTTCTGTCTTCAGATTACCATGTAGTAAGAAGTAACATCAGTTGGTAACTCCTGGGGAAGCAGTTGGAATCAAGATTCTCCCTTTCAGGGCTTAAAGGGATAGTAATACTTTGTTTTAACTTTATTTTATTTTGTAGGCATTAAAAAAACATGAATAATGATATAAGTCTTATCTCTCAAACCTTTATGGTTTATGAGATATTCACAAGCAAAGTGTCCCCCTCCCGCCCCTTTTACTGATGTCACACTCTTCAGCCAGGGCAGAAGGGAGCTGCCCAGGTAGACTGCAGAGAGGGACAATCTTTAATTAAGATAACGGAAAAAGCTGAAAAGCTTGTCAAGGGGGGCAGGGATTTCATTGTTTTCATAGGAATAAGAGTGTCCCCTTCTGTTATCTGTCCAGTCTATGGACTGCATTCCACATCTGAGAAGAGATTGTTTACAGTAGGTAAAAGGGGCGGGAGGGGGAAACTTTGCTTGTGAATATCTCATAAATCATAAAGGTTTGAGAGATAAGACTTATATCATTCTTCATGTTTTTTTAATGCCTACAAAATAAAATAAAGTTAAAACGAAGTATTACTATCCCTTTAAGGTCCACAAAAAGCACCTGGATACTGAGCTAGCAACATCTAAGGGCATTGTCAGTTATCGTAATCTGCCTAATGGCGGTATTCCATATCTAACAGAAAAACAAAAAAGTTTCTAAAACTATAGCAGAACTGTTCTATTGCCTGTGTTATCTTCACCAAGGAACAAATCTTTCTGGAGCTGGTTGGCTAGCTGCAGCCAAGGAGGGAAGGTAGGCTCCACCCCCTGCAGTCATTTCTAGAATTGTTCCTGCCTATTTAAAGTGGTGGATCGCCTACTCAAAGTTACCAGTAACCTGTACTGGACGACAGAGAAAAGATGTTAAAGGGATAGTAATACTTTGTTTTAGCTTTATTTTATTTTGTAGGCATTAAAAAAACATGAAGAACGATATAAGTCTTATCTCTCAAACATTTATGGTTTAAGAGATATTCACAAGCAAAGTATCCCCCCTGTTCAGCCTGATCAGAAGGGAGATGCCCAGGTAGACTGCAGAGAGGGACAATCTTCAATTAAGATAAGGGGAAAACCTGAAAAGCTTGTCAAGGGGGGAAGGACTTTCATTGTTTTCATACAAAGAAGAGTGTCCCCTTCTGTTATCTGTCTGGTCTTACAACCTGATTCACATCTGAGAAGAGATGGCTTACACTAGGAAAAAGGGGCGGGAGGGGGAAACTTTGCTTGTGAATATCTCTTAAACCATAAAGGTTTGAGAGATAAGACTTATATCATTCTTCATATTTTTTTAATACCTACAAAATAAAATAAAGTTAAAACTAAGTATTACTATCCCTTTAAGTCATGTCTTGGGCAGTGTGACTTAGTGCAGCATCATCTTGGGCATTAACTAACATCTGCAAGGTGGACTCATATGGTTTCCAGTTGAGGCTGTGGCCATAAGGTTCCACACCTCCTCAAAGGGGGACAGGTACTGTGAACATCCAGCGGACTGGTTTTATGAGCCAGTCTCTGTCCACTGAACACTGTTTTTGTACACCATGGAATAAACATTAATACACAGTTCTAACATCGTGGCCAACCTGAGCTGCGAGGGCTAGCATGAATAGTATGTACTGCCACAATTTGATAACCTTTTCAATCTTGTATTTATCAGTCTACAATATTCATAATGTTGTAGTACCCTAGTCAGGTCATGAAGCATGTCACAGCTGAAACGACAGGGTTAACCAAATTCATGACTAACAATTGGTGTGCCCACCCACCAACAATTATAACCATCTAATCTGTTAACCATGTGACTTATCACCACAGAACTGTAATCATGTACATATCTCAGACAGCCCGCTGCTTGACATGATTTGTATAGCTCTAAGGGGGGAATGCAAGAAATGTGCGCATGTACTAAACGCATTTTCCCGAGCAAATAGATATTGCTCATCAGGGACGTGCACAGACATTTTGGGGGGGAAGCAGCTCAAATGAAAAAAGGGCACTTCTTATAATTATTTATTCAAAATATATATTTAAAAAAAGGAAGATAATTTACATCTCAGGAGCCTGAAGGCACAGAAATCTGAAGCGCCCCCCTCCCATTGGCCATCTCCACTGGACACCTCCACAATGCTCCTAATCGCCACATTGCCCTTACATTGCCCCCTTCATCTCCATATTGCCCCCCATCAGCTCCATATTGCCATCAGCTCCAACTTACCCTCACACCATCATCTCTACATTGCCATCATCTCCATCTTGCCCCCCATCAGATCCATATTGCCCCATCATTTCCACATTGCCCCCAGTGTCTGTTTCCTACCTCTTCCCTGGTGGTCCAGCGGCAGGAGAGGTCTGTATGTGCTTCCTTTGGCACAGACCTGTATCTGTGGGAGCTCCCGCGCGGTCTTTTCTTCATGCAGAGCGCTGGGAGATGAGGTCATCTCCCAGCGCTCTGTAATACTAAAAAGCCGACGAGGGAGCGCAGCATCTACAGGTCTGTCCTGAAGGAGGCACAGACTGACTGGGCGGCGGGGAGGTTATTGTGGGTGGCGAGGCAATTTTTTTTTTTTTGCTAAAAGGGCACAAAGGCTCTTTGGACAAAAAGGGCAGGTGCTCAAGCCCCCCTTGGTGTCTATGTGTGCACATGCCTGTTGCTCATGTTCTAAACCAGGAAGCCGCATCCTGAACACTTCTTGAATTGCGCATAAAAATGAGCTTTTATGACAACACTCCAAATCTTGCGCAGTAGAAATTCCTGCATTAGGTGCAGTCACTATTCCATTCAGACAGATTTGTTTTTCCTGACTACACCCACACAAACATAATAAAACATAATGCGCAAACTTATTCGCTAGTGATTTTCACACTGGAAATAGCGCTTGTGCACGTTTCTTGCATTCCGCCCTATGTCTCTTGCTTCCTCGTGTTGAGCAGTGTATTTTTTGAGAGCAGTGATTCTCAACCAGGGTGCCATGGCACTTTGGTGTGCCACGGACATCAACTTAGGGTGCCCCGTGTTTTCTATGAAGACAAACAAAAATTGGACTTTTAAATAAAGATTTATAGAAATTGTTGTGAACATTATGTTTGTATTATTATGATTGTAAGACATAATAATAAATGTATATTTATGTAGGGAACCTTCATTAGGCCCTTGAAAAAGTACATTAAATATGTTAGGAGTGCACCGAATGTTCTAGATTACGTGTTAGGGGTGCCCCCCCCCCCCAAAAAAAAAAAAGATTGAGAACCACTGTTTTAGAGTTTATTTTCATTCCACTCTTCCGTGTTCTCCATTTTATCCTCACTCCCCCCAACTCCCTGTCTCAGTTATTACTTACGGTCTCGTTCTTCTTGCTGAACACAGGCATGGCCACCGTCGTCATTAGCAAGAGACTCTGGGCCTGAGAAGCAAAGAGCTGGGGGGGGGGGGTAGAAAAGTTATGAGTTTTCTTTACAAACACTAATGGTCCCCCCCTCTATGAAGCCAGTAATAGGCCTTAATGAAGGGCCTTGTGCAGAAAGCAACAGATGAGCACGTCTGGATCAAACCAACTGCGCCACAGGCGGAAATTAAAATTCTTATTCATTTAAATGGGGCTTTTAATTCTTTGAATGCTAGGGAGGTCTTCAATGCATTTCAAAGTGATGGGTTGTCGATCTTTTTTGAAATATACATTATCCCCTGTAGTGCAGTTGGCATGCTCCAGAACTGCTTCTGCAAAAGGCTTAAGGACTGACTCGTAATCCATGAACATCTTTCATTTACTGCTCCGGGAACGAGCACTAAGCTAAGAACCTGGCAGTAAACTCTGTTCTTCATTACAACAACCAAACAGAAAAAAGACGTAACCCAATTACAAAGCTTCCACAAGAACCACAGAACCTCATGCAGCAACGAAAACTGGAATTATTCTGGAGAAAACAAACTTCACTATGCACAGTGGCGTATTGAGTGATGGGACGGCCCAATGCAAATTTTTTTTGGCCCGCCTAACACAAGAATATATTCTCCAAAGGGTATAACTAGACTTTTGCTCCATGGGACCACTGACCCTTTGGATGATGGACCCCTGACAACAGCTGGGTCATTCAGGTGTTAAACTTCTCTTTTATGAAAACCTATATATTATAGAACTTTTCCTGCTGAGAAAAACCAGGGTACTCCCACCACTTATCAGTTATTTTACATTAATGATATAACAGTTAAAATTGTCATGAAGGGAATTTACATCCTGATAGTTCAAACTGACAGGAAGTGACTCAGCAGTCTATCACATTCCAGGGAGAACTGTTTGTCAGTGACTCACCTCTTCCAGAAGATGCAACACAATAACTAATTGGAATCTGACCACTAGAGGGCACAATTGAAGGGCTAGCAATACTTAAAATGTAAAAAAATATATATTGTAGGATTTATCCCCCTGAGTAAAAGAAGCATACTCCCACTGCTGAAAGGTGTTTTATTTAGTAGGTATCACAGCTCAAAATTTATTTTTTTAGGTGCAGCATCACATTGGCCTGAAATTGTACAGTGGCGCTGCTGCTACACCATCCTATGGAGATTTATGTCAACTGACCAGAGCTGTCCATAGGATGGTGTAGCAACAGCGCCACTGTACAATTTCAGACCACTGTGATACTGCACCTAAAAAAAATTCAAATTTCAGCTGTAATAACTACGGAATAAAATCTCTCCGCAGTGGGAGTACCCTTGTTTACACAGGAGGAAAAAGCGCTACAACATATTTTTTTTACATTTTAAGTATTACTATCCCTTTAAAGCGAACCTTTCATCATATTAATATAGCGACCCAAATGATAATTACATTAGTGATATGCACAATCGTAGTTTTAGTTTAAAAAATAATTGCTATATTAACCCTTTGAGTGCCAGAGGGGTAAGCAATGCATTGCAAAAACACTTTGTAGACCGTTCCAGTGAAGTATTTCTTTTTAGATTGGGGTATTTTGGCTCTGCTGAAGAGCCGCCTGCCGGTCCCGGGACCAGGATCTCCTGCTGTCAAGTAGAGGCTGACGTCAGGGAAAGGGGAGGGAGGGGGGAACTTAGGTTTGAGAGATCGGACTGGCATCGATGGATTTCTTTTTGGATTATCTACAATATTATTTTTTATTTCTATAAGACATTACTAACCCTTTAACTCTGAGTGCGAGAGTGGTCCGCAACACATTGCACCCCCTGGCACTCAAATGGTTCATTTGTAAAACACTGGTGACATTTCTAGTATCAAAGCGGTTCAAACCCTTACCGAGGTAGAAATCTGTCAGCTATACAGTATATATATATATATATATATATATATATATATACACACACACACACACACACACACACACACACACACATATATACATACAATGTATTTTGCATTGGAAATTAACTGGGCATATTCATTTCAATGCAGATAAATACAAGGGGATGTAAGGACGGACAAGGACATACTATACTGAATGGGGAACTTTAGGTGTCACTGATGAAGAATGATTTGGCAATAAGAGTTGACAATAGATTGTGCAGCAGTGCATAATGTCAGTCAGCTGCTTCAAAAGTCATTTAAGGGATAGTAATGTCTCTATTAAATTGCAGCTCAGATTCTTCTTTAAAGGGATAGTAATGTTTCATAATAAAAGCAGCTCTATTTAATCATCATATTATTTACATTCTGTCAGAGTTGTAATTCAAGAGTAATTCAATGATAAAATATCCCCCTCCAGCCCCTTTTACTGATGTAACACTGTTCAGCCAGATCAGAAGGGAGGTGCCCAGGTAGACTGCAGAGAGGGACAATCTTCACTTAAGATAAGGGAAAAACCTGAAAAACTTGTCAAGGGGTACAGGGCTTTCATTGTTCTCATAGGAAGAAGATTGTCCTCTTCTGTTATCTGTCTGGTCTATGGACTGAATTCCACATCTGAGAAGAAATGGCTTACACTAGGTAAAAGGGGCGGGAGGGGGAAACTTTGCTTGTGAATATCTCATAAACCATAAAGGTTTGAGAGATAAGACTTATATCGTTCTTCATGTTTTTTAATGCCTACACAATAAAATAAAGATAAAAGAAGTATTACAATCCATTTAAGCTTTTTATAACACCTAGCACTATGTTTAATTACTTACAGTTCTGTAGTTCAAAAGATATTCAAGCTAAAAGAATCCTTCGCCCCTTTCCCTGCATCATGCTGCCTCTCAGTCTGGTCCGGATGGAGCATGACAAAGGACAATCTTCAGTAAGCAAAGGAAAATCATGCCTTCCTTTATCAAGGGGCAGGGTTTTCCTTATACTCACTGACTAAAGATTGTCCCTCGCTGCATCCCTCCGGTCCCATGACCAGATTGCAGCTTTAAAGGGAGATGGCCAGATGGGGTGGGAGGGGGATCCTTTTAGCTTGAATATCTTTTGAACTACAGAACTGTAAGTGATTAAATATAGCACTATCGGAGATGCAATTTAATAGAGACATTACTATAAATTTAAGATATTAGCATGTATAAAATGGACGCAGACTCAGAAAAAAGTATAATTTTGAGTATGCAAAACAATTTTGGTTACCATTCTTCAAAAAATGTATTATGGAACTGTAAAGGGAATGGAAGACTTTCGTTAACAAGCATTTTTTTAATCTTTGGAGAAAAGTACAATATAGGATAATGTATTTTTATGATTTGGAGTAAAAAGGCACCAGTACTGTATACCACCTAGTACCCTCACAAAAAAAAAAAAACCCAGGTTAAGAGGAAAACATTCCAAACCCAGATTATTTACTCTGGAAAAAGACACCTATAAAATAATCAGATTACTCTTTACAAATAAAATAAGGGACAGTACAAATATAATCTCTGGGACATTTTCATCAGCAGGGTTGTACAGATTACAGGAGATCACCGAGATTCGAGGAAAATAGATTTTACCTTCTACAAGAGAAAAGGTTCTTTACTGTAAGTGCAGTAAAATATGGAATTCACTGCTGAGAGAGGTGGTAATGGCTGAAACAGCAGAAATATTCAAGAAAAGCTTGGACTATTTTTTAGCAAATCCTATATTATAATTTGCTAGGATGTTTGTCAGAAGCCGTCATGCCCAGTAGAGACTGCTGTGCGTGGTGCAGTCATTCGCAGTACTGAATGTCCGAATGCGCCACAGCTGATACGGAGCGGGGCACTCCGAATTCAGACTGGAGTCCTCTCTGCACACCTTCAGGTGCGCAGAGAGGACAACGGACTGAATTTGGAGCGCCCCGCTCCGTATCAGCCGCAGCGTGTTCAGGCAGTCAGTACTGCGCATGACTGCTGTGCCGCTAGAGAGAAGAGAGGCCCCGGCCACCAGCCGAGGTTGCTGGGTGGCATATTGGCCCGTGTACATGGGCTTTAAAACTAGTTAGGATATGAAGGGTTATAAATTTAAAGTAGATGTAGTCAATTGCTGGAGCTCCAGCTGTTGGCTACTACAATTCCTATCATCCCCAACCAGCCACTGGCTACATCTGTTTTAAAGGGTTGAACATTATGGATATTAGTTAAAACATTACTGTTCCTTTAAGGCCTTTCCGGATACTTTCTTGTCATTAAAATACGCACACATACTTCAGCTGAATTAGAAAATAATGTAATGTAAAATCTGACATTTTTGCAATAAGAAAGGTCTTCCCAATTTCCCTGCTTGTGCATGGATTCCTGTGTCTGTGTCTCCCACTCAATCTGCAAACAGACATGGCGGTAATCAATAGCAGGCCTGGTCCACATGTGGCTGGAAATTACTACTGGGGATTGAAGGAATGCTACCATTCTGAAGTAACATTAATTATATGTATTTATGGATTACTACAGAGCTGGTTGATTGCATCTCTAGAGTGTGCACAGGATGTCCCAAACCACCAAACAACACATGCTGCTATACTGATATGTCATTCTATGACACATACGTATGATTTATAGGGATAGTAATTATTCAGACCAACTTTATTTAAATTTGTTGTTCAACATTTAAAGGGGAACACTCACCTCTATACAAGTTTGCCTCTGGGTAATGTTCCTGTAGCGACAACATGTAATCTGTGTGGTTTTTTTTTTATATATTGCAGGCTACGGTGAAATGTACCATTTTAAAAAGGAGCCGGTGACGTTACTTCAGGACAGGCTGCGGGTACAGCTCTGTCCCGCAGCCTGTCAATCTTCGCTTGTTCCCTCCCCAGGTGTTGCCTCGTTCCATCCTCCTCTGATGACTGAGGATTTCTCCATGTGAGCGGTCGCGTGAGAGCACAAACGTCACATAAGGTTAAATGGGGTAAAGAAAAGTGTGTATTATACCCGAGGAGGCCCGGACTGGCCATCGGGCATAACGGGCACATGCCGGTCCGGGCGCTTAAAAAAAAAAAAAAAATTAATCATTAAATGAGTTTGGGCCGTCTTTCCCTTTCTGAAAGACGGCCACCTCGTTAAATGTTTCCTGGTGGGCGGGCAATTGACGTGCAGCCATGCGGCGCACCGCACGTGATTATAAGCTCCGCCCACAAAAATGGGCAGGTCAGCCTTAAATGCCCGGGCCTATTTTTTGTTCCAGTCTGGGCCTGTACCCGAGATTTTAGTGTATTTATATAGTTTTTTAATTTGTATTTTTCTATGTACATATTGGTTACATTTTATGCACCTGGGGGGACACTACAAGTGAGACCATAAGCAAAATGTTTTGTTTTCAGAGAGAAGTCAACCGACATTGGTCTGTGACAGATTCTTCCGTAATGAATCAAATTCCATGTCAGCTATTGGAAGGTAAGCAGTACACAAGTATTTCTAACGTGACTCAGACACTGGAATTCTGCTGAACATTATGTTACTGGGCCTACCGTAATCTACAATCAGCCTTTGGCTACTTAAAGGGGAACTATCACCTTTGTATAATTTGCTCCCATATTTTATTGATACACCCTCCAGACTTCATTGGATTTGGCATGGTGTTACCTAGGGTGACCACATTTCCGTTCTGCCATTCCGGGACATGTGGTCACCCTAGGCCCGCGGCTGAGGCTCCCGTCGGCGCTGACAATATTTCTGAGGCTGACACACTAAGAGTCCCCACTGGGAACTCTTACTATGTGTCAGCCTCAGAAAGATGGTCAGTGCAGGTGGGAGCCTGAGCCGCGGGTCTCACTTGCAGCACCAGCATACCTGGTACATCCCAGCTGTCTCGCACGCACCAGTCCAGCCAGCTAATGAAATGCATCTGCAAATACATTTCATTGGCTGGCTGGACTAGCGCGTGTTGCTGAATTCCGGGACTCTTTGTTGTCCTGGTGGGGGGTAATCCGGGACACGGGACACAGACCCCCAATAAGGGACAGTCCCAGGCATTCTGGGATGTGTGGTCACCCTAATGTTACCACTTGTGGGCATGTAATGTCCGCACACCATCTTCCCCTTTTCATCCAGCAGTTTGCCTTAAAAGCTGACTGCAGGCAGCATCAGCGTGAAGGAGCAATATGGGCAATGAATACAAAGTAAACAGCAGAGTCCGGCACTGTTAAAGGAACACTAATGTCCAATAACAAATCAGGCACACTTTGTAGACAGTTCCAATAAAGTAATTATTTTCAAATATCCCTATTTCGGCTCTTCTGAAGAGCTGCCGGCTGGTCGCAGGACCGGGATCTCCTGCTGTCAGAGCGCTGATGTCAGGAGAAGGGGAGGGAGGGGGGAACTTCAGATGCGAATATCTCTCAAGCCGTAAAGTTTGAGAGATGGGATTTGCTCCACGTATTTTTTTTTTTTTAATCTACAATACAACATAAAATTATTATTGGACATTAGTGTTCCTTTAAACGCAGGAAGTTGATTTTTTTTTTTACTGTGTATTCGTTGCTCATCTTGGGCCTTCATTTCGATGCTGCCTGCAGGCACCTGTTTAGACAGACTGCTGGAGATAAATGGAATGCAAATGACAGGGAGTTATGCTGGAGATAAATGGAATGCAAATCTTGCAATCCCGCTGCTGCCTGGTTAAAAGTTTCTTTTTCATTAATGCAGCAATTAGTTTAAAGTCTGTGGATATCGTTAATGTAACTGTCATTTGCGGTGCTATGTTAATCATATGAAAGTTCTGCTTTAAGGATGATGGTAACTGTAGTCTACCACAGCTAGAGTGCCACAAGTTTCCAAATCCTGTTGCAGATTAAGACCTTGGGGGTTATTCTCTAAGGCGTGATAAAGAGATGATAAAGAGGAGATGATCTCCAAAAGTTAAGAAATGTTAGTGAATTGGCTCCAAAGAATAACACAGGAACTGGAGAAGTGATATCACCGGAGAAGTCATCTCCACTTTATCACCTCTTTATCACCGTTTAGTGAATAACCCCCCTTAGATGTTAGAGATGTCTCCAGTGCAATCCATGTGTCTGACTGCTGGACTTTTGGATGACACGATGTAAACACAGTTTTGAATGACATTTGCAAATATTTATAGAGATAGTAATGGTTCTAAATGCTCATAATGTTGTTGTTTTATATTAATTAAAGTGTCCCCCTCTAGCCCCTTTTCCATATGTTAGAGTTCCTCCCCTCAAAGCAGCAAGCTGGTCTGGATAGATCGCAACAAGGGACAATCTTCTTTAAGCATAAGAAAAAAACTGGTCTCCTTTGTCACTGGGGGGCAGGGTCTTCCTTATACTGATAGAAGATTGTCCCTAATTGCGATCTGCCTGTTGAAGCAATCGGATTTCAGAGTGGAGGTGTTATCACATCTGGAAGAGAGGCAGGAGGTGGACACTTTTATTTAAAATAAAATGAAAATGAGACAGTTATGAGCATGTAGAAAGGTACATTTTGTTATAACAATGTATACTGAAGAATAAGGTTGCAGTAATATTTAACTATTACTATAGCTTTAAATATTTAAGCTGACAAGTCAACATTAGCCCTTTTCTTTCTGGGACATTGCATTACACAGTGTTGCTGGGAAAAAAATCCTGATTCTGAGCACTGAAAGGGTAAAAGTGACAGCCAACCTTTTATATATATATATATATATACACACACACACACACATACATACACTAGTGTAAAAGCCTGTGTACACGGGCCAAGGTCTGGGTGATGTTAACCCTTTGAGTGCCAGAGGATTATGCAACCATTGCTTTGGCACTCAAAGGGTTAAGAGGCAGGTCCTGCTCTGCGTCCTGCCGCCAACGCAGTCATGCATTGTAGAGACTGGCTGAAATCTCTCAGTAAATAGAAATGAATGAGCACACTGTCAGGAATATAATAGTGTTAAAAAAATAGGAGAAGATGAAAAACAAAACAAATTATTTAAGTGATAGTAACACTTTATAGAAAGAAACATATATTGTAGGGTTTATCTTACTGAGTAAAACAAAGGTACTCTAACAGCTGATATATGTCTTATTCAGAAGTTATTGCTGCTAAAACTTTTTTTTTAGGTGCAGTATCACAGTGGCCTGAAATTATACAGTGTCGCTGTTGCTACACCATCCTATGGACAGCTCTGGTCAGTTGACCATTAACCTCCATAAGATGATGTAGCAACAGCGCCACTGTACAAGTTCAGGCCACTGACATACTGCACCAAAAAAATCAAGTTTGAGCAGCAATAATTTTTTAATAAAATGCCTTTCAGCAGTAGGCGTACCCTTGTTTTCCTCAGTAGGATAATCGCACAATCGTTTTTTTTATGTATTAAGTGTCACCAGCCCTTTAAACTACAGGTAATTTGACTTCACAAATTACGCATTTACAGAATATGAAAAGTCCAATTGGAGATTAACTGACCATGGATATAACTATATTAACTCTTTAAGGAAGATTGCTATGCGTTGCACAAATCTAAGCAATGCAGTGCACAATCCCCCAGTCCTTAACCCTTTGAGTGCCAGAGGGGTGTGCAACGCATTGCTCTGCAATGCGTTGCGTACCCCTCTGCAGGGCCGGATTTACATCTCAGGCGGCCCTAGGCCCAACACCCTCTGGTGCCCCTAGCCCTGCCTTTGCCCCACCTCTGACCACACCCCTCACTTAGCCACACCCCCATTAACCCTTGTTAATGGGTTACTAATCCATGGGATTTCCTTTCCTCCACACCTTGTTAAGACTATATAATAAAGAAGGCTAAGAGGAAATAGTGTGACTGTCGTTTTCCAGCATATGCTATAGAACAGGTGTAACAATCGTGTTGGCATTAAAGTCTTAATACTAGTGGCCTAGTATTTATTAATTCTGTTCATTAATATAGGTCTTTATTGTGGGCGCTATTACTAGGGAACAACAATGCACATTCTACTAGACTTTATACTACAAACTGGGCCCCAAAGACAAATGTGGAACACTCCTGGAACAAAACAAATACACTGCAGTGAACAAAAAAAAATTCCCATTGATAAAATGGCTATTAACCCTGTGAATGTCAGAGAGGTATCTGAGGCAGTATTCAAGTAATTAAAAGCCTTGTTTAAATTAACAGGAATTTTTATTTAATATCTACAGTGCAGTTGGGTTGCCCCAGCATTGTTCTGCATACACAAAGTCAAAAGTGGAGCAATTCAACTGCAAAATAAGGATAATTAATTTAAAGGAGCAGTAAACTTTTTTTTATGAAAACACATATTTTATAGAGCTTTTCCTGCTGAATAAAACAAGGTCACTCCCACCGCTATCAGATGTTTTACTCAAAATTTATAGCAGTTTAAATAATCAGGAAGTGAATTGACTGTGTTTACTTACTGATAGTTCTAACTGACAGGAAGTGAATTTACTGTGTTTACTTCCTGATAGTTCTAACTGACAGGAAGTGACAGGCAGTTTCTATCACATTCTATGGAGAACTGTATGTCTCTGACTTTTCTGACTTTCCTCTCCATTAGAATCTAACAGGAAATCTAACTAGAATTTGACCACTAGAGGGCACTGCTAACGTAAAAAAACATGGGTTTAAACTGTAATAACTCTAGAAATATAAATCTCTCCTCAGTGGGAGTACCCTTATTTTACTCAATAGGAAAATCCCTACAATATATATTTTTTCATAAAAAAAGTTTACTGCTCCTTTAAATATTGCCAACTTTGCCATTGATGTAATGCTTGGACACAGACACATCTCTAGCATCCAATGTGTTGAATGGGCTTCAACCACTTCAACATTAGTTTGGAGACCTCTCAGATATTCAAGGGGTTAAAAGCACAATTTAAATCGTTGGAGAAGTTGGTTACCAAATGTACAAAGGATCACAAACAAACTTCCATTGATTTAAATAGTGCTTTTAACCCCTTAATACTGAAGAAGTCTCAAATGCAATTCAAGCCAAGCATTTAAGGGGTTTTCCAAGAACAACCCTCTGGCACTCAGTCAGTGATACCTGCAATCCTGTAGCAGGTTATACAGAGAAACGTTTGTCACCACAGTTAAGCAGGGGTGAATGGCAGTGAGCGCTCCATCACTCGGGATAGTGCTTTGGAAGCCACTTTGGAGCGCAGCAGTAGCATGATGATCATGTGCCTCCGCAGCACTTCAGGTGCCCGTGGCACAGCACTTCACTCTCCCACTTCTCCAGGAGAGGGGAGAGAAGGAGGAGTTCATCAAACCCCCCCCCCCCCGTGCAGTAGTTTAATGTGCCGCACTGCCCGCGCATTCATCAGTCATCACATACACGGCACTCCAGACATGCATCATCAGGCTAATTTAAAAAAAAAAAAAAATGATCCCAATGACAGGCGCCCCTCTGTGGGGTGCGCCTGTAGGCAGATGCCTACTCTGCCTAATTATAAATCCGGCCCTGCCCCTCTGGCACTCAAAGGGTTGAAAGCTTGAAAGATTAAAAAGGTATCACACAGAAAATCATATACTGCACTGTTCTACACCAACACGGACATGACAGAGAGAGAACGTTTACGCAAACACGTCACAGACTAACCAACCTAGCACCAGGGTAACACATGATTAGGGGCAGATCACAACATCCAATCACAGGTTACCTCCTCAGACTGGGGCAGCTGATGGCCGTGAAGAGATGAAGGAGGGGGGTGAAATGGGGTGAGAGAACAGGATGAAATGTAATGAGAAAATGAATATAAAGGGAATCTGGAGCCAGGCAGTCCCCGTGATCTATGAGATGCGTAAGCTATTGTTTTCTCTAACGTAAGCAACCTAGGTGAAAGTTTAAAGTGATACTCATGTTCACAATAAAAGCAGCTCCAATTAATCTCCATACTGTTTGGGCAACGGAGAGTGTTATTTCAATCCTGTCAGAGTTGTAGTTCAAGGGTAATTGAATGATAAAGGATCCCCCTCCCTTTTACAGATGTAACACTGCTCACCTCAGAGCTGCAAGACTGTCCGGATGGGTCACAGGGACAGGGACAAACCTGAAATACCTGTCAAGGGGGCAGGGTTTTCCTTATGATCACAGTAAGAAGATTGTCCCTTGCTGCAACCTGTCCGGTCAAGAGACCAGATTCCACATCTGACGGGAGGTGTCTTACACTAGGTAAAAGGGGCAGGAGGGGGGATACTTTATCATTCAATTACTGTTGAACTACAACTCTGACAGTACTGAAATAACACTCTCTAAGGCCCAAATATTATGAAGATTAATTGGAGCTACTGTTTTTGTGAAACATCACCACTTTTAGAGGGTTGTTTATGAAAAACACACTATGCAGGGTGGCAACAGAATAAAACACTCACCATGCAGTCCTGTAGGTTTTTAAATTATAATTTTAACTCTTTCAGTGCTGGATTGCTCACATAGTGGGGAAGCTGACAGTGCAGTGTAAGGTCAGCAGTGTCACTGATGTGGTTGGGAAGGTGCCACACTGTGAACATAAGATGGGGGGGTTATCTGCTAAAGCTTCCTGAGTGTAAAACTGTCCAGGCAAATACAACTGCACATTCTGGGCCATATGCACCAAGTCAAAAGAAGTGCAATTCTGTGGCAAAACAACTACACACAGGGCATGCATAAACATTCCAAAACACCCATTATTTTAAATTGGTGCTTTTAACCCTTGAATGCTAGAAATGTCTACAGTGCATTACAATGCAGCTCACTGTATTCCTACATAGCACTGAATTAGGTAAAAGCACCATTTAAATTGATGGAGATGTTTATCTGTCCCATAGGGTGCAGCTGGTTTGCCCCAGAGTTGACCCACCATTGCTTTTGTGCATATGTCCTTATGGGCAGAATGCAAGAAATGTGCACAATCGCTGTTTAATTTTAATGGCAAAATGATTACCACCAACATGTTAATGAGCTGTGCATGTTCTTTCTAAATTAGCAAACTTTTTTTAGCGAATGTATTTTAAAAAGTAGGCGTGGCTAAAATGTCAGCCTTTTTATGAGAGGATCGCACCTAATTCAGCAGAAGTAATTAGCAGACACTTTCATGCTTCTGGCTAACTTTGCCATCGATATAGGTGCATGTGCTAACTTTGCCATCGATATAGGTGCATGTGCTAACTTTGCCATCGATATAGGTGCATGTGCTAACTTTGCCATCGATATAGGTGCATGTGCTAACTTTGCCATCGATATAGGTGCATGTGCTAACTTTGCCATCGATATAGGAGCATGTGCTAACTTTGCCATCGATATAGGTGCATGTGCTAACATTGCCACCGATATAGGTGCATGTGCTAACTTTGCCATCGATATAGGTGCATGTGCTAACTTTGCCATCGATATAGGTGCATGTGCTAACATTGCCACCGATATAGGCGCATGTGCTAACATTGCCACCGATATAGGCGCATGTGCTAACATTGCCATTGATATAGGCGCATGTGCTAACTTTGCTATTAATTTAGGAGTGTGCACTATTCAGTATCAAGGTGTTAATAGGTTTCTTGTATCCAAACGTGAGAAATCTCAAATAGCGCAAAAATGTATGGCTTTCAAAAAAGTGAATTTTCCACTTTCTTGCATTCCGCTGTATGTATCAAGGCAAAAGAGGAGTCATTTCATGGTAAAACACACCTTATATCTCAAAGAAATGGCCCAGCTGAAACCAGTGGGACTGTTGTATTTAAAGGGGAACTTTCACCTACACACATGTTTGCTTTAATCCACGTACATTACCGATTCAAACTGTGCCGTGTTTTGTTTTTTTAAAAAAACGCAATAGAAAATAAGTTTGAGGGTTTACCTTTTCCCTCTTCACGTATTCTCATTCTGATCGGCACAATTTGTGCCGATGAGAATACATAACAGATCCTCCTCCCCGCTGGTCTGTCAGTAAGCTGGAGAACTCTCATTGGTAGAGATCGACATCTAGCCAATGAGAGTACTCCAGCTTACTGACAGACCAGCGGGGAGGAGGATCTCCTGTATTCTCATCGGCAAGATGGTACTGATCAGAATGAGGAGAAGGGGGATAAAGTTAACCCTCAAACTTAATTTCTATGGCGTTTTTTTTAAAACCAAAACCCAGCACAGCTTGAATCGGCAATGTAAGTGGATTAAAGCAAACATGTGTTTAGGTGAAAGTTCTGCTTTAATACACATGAAGAACTTAACCGTCTGAGTACCAATGAGGTATCCAATGCATTGCGTTGTAATGTTTTGTATATACGTCACTGGCACTCAAAGAGGTGTGTGTGTTCCAGAATTGTTGCGCTTTTTCCCTGATGCATATGGTACCACATCTTTCCCAGACTTTGCACCCAGGAGTCTTTAGTACATAACCCCCAGGGTTACAGGTTTATGAGGAATAAAATGCCATAAAATGTGCCAAAGCGTAAGTTGTGTGAGAGGTGATGTGCCACAAATAAGTATGGTAAGATGTGGGATGTGTGTAATGGGTGTGTCTGGGGAGTAATGAGATGTGTGTAATGGGATTGGCTGGTGAGTAATGAGATGTGTGTATAATGGGTGTGTCTGGTGAGTAATGAGATGTGTGTATAATGGGTGTGTCTGGTGAGTAATGAGATGTGTGTATAATGGGTGTGTCTAGGGAGTAATAAGATGTGTGTGTAATGGGTGTGTCTGGGGAGTAATGAGATGTGTGTATAATGGGTGTGTCAGGTGAGTAATGAGATGCATGCATAATGGGTGTGTCTGGTGAGTAATGAGATGTGTGTATAATGGGAGTGTGGTGAGTAATGAGACGCGTGCATAATGGGTGTGTCTGGTGAGTAATGAGATACATGTATAATGGGTGTGTGTGGTGAGTAATGAGATGCGTGTATAACGGGTGTCTGGTGAGCAATGAGATGTGTGTATATAGGTGTGAGAGTAATGAGATGTGTGTGTATAATGGGTGTCCAGTAAGTAATGAGATGTGTGAATAACAGGCATGTCTAATTAGTAATAAGATGGGCATGTACATTGGCCTGGTGACTAATGATGTGATAATGCCTGGTTAATGGTCACACATTACTGAGCACTTCTCTGCTTACTCACCGCGCTGTCCATATATGCCTCGGTCCAGATGATATCATGATCATGGTTGATGACCATTGGCCGGCTCAGCACATGCAGATACTCCATCACATTCTCCTGCACATCGGCCAGTGTAGAGATCTGTGTGTAATAACCTAACAGGACACAAATTCACAAACAGGAACATTAAAATGGACGTAGACATTCTGGGAACTATAACAAATACTCTGTTTGAGACTGATGTACTCAGAGAAACTGAGGCAATTCCACAGCAAACCAACTGTAACACAGAGGACAAATTAAATTCCCTTTGATTTTAATGGAGCTTTTAAACCCTGAATTCTAGGGTCTCCTATGCACTGCTCTGCAATTTGTTGGATATTTCTTTAGCATTCAAGTGGTTATAAAACACATTTAAGGGACGACACAGGAAGCGAATGCTTCTACAGACCCGCGTATCACGATAGGTGGGTCTGTAGAAGCAATCCCTTCCTGTGTCGTTCCACAAATGTGTTTTCTAACCAATTAAATGCTAGAGATATCCAACAAATTGCAGAGCAATGCATTGCCACTGTCTGGGCGAGTTCAATCTCTTCTACACGTGTATTTAATCAGTAGCAATTGGTAGAAATCTCAATCACTCCTTGTTTAAAAAACACATATTAAACCTTTGAAGTGTTAGAGGGGTATGCAACATAGTGCTTTGTTCTGTACACTCTGGCACACAAAGGGTTAAATCAAAGGGAATTTGTCCGCTATGATGCAGATGGTTTGTCCCAGAATGACTCCAGTCCTACTTAGCGTAACAATTTAAATATATTATTTTTCATGCGTATCAACACATACATTTTAATTTTTACAGGTACGTGTCCTGGCTTAACCCTTCGAGTGCCAGAGAGGTACGCAACACATTGCTTTGCAGTGTGTTGCATACCCCTCTGGCACTCGAACGGTTAAGAGTGTTAATGGTAATAAAAGAAAAGCTTAATATAACCTTTTGCGTGCCGGAGGGGTGTGCAATGCACTGTATACCCTTCCAGCAGTCAAAGGGTTAAACCGGTGTTGAGGACAGGTTGGAAAACAGTGTTCCAAAAAGAAGGAGCTGATGTAAGGAAAAGAGGTGAGAGGAAAGGAATAAAAGTGGTTTTAGAGAGAGAATGACTGACATTGGCTAATATTTAAAACCTTGCTCGACAAATAATAAAAAAAAAACTACTTTTTTATAACTATGACCATTTCATTAAACGTGTTGGAATCTACGTACCAGTTCTTGATAAGAATTGATGACCAAACGAAACTTTTAATATCATATAAAGGAAATTTCATATGTTTATTTTTAAGACAATAACATTAACATATGAGAATCCAAGGGGTTAAAATATTCAAATATTTTTATGATTTCTTAGGCTACAAAGCATGCTAGGTGACAGATTACCTTTAACCCCTTGGATGCAATGTGTTGGAGAGGTCTCTAGCACTTAAGGGGTTAACGGAGCCCAGTGACCAAGGCATTAACCCTGAATGCTTGCTATGGGAAGCACTGATATGAGTTGACATTTGTCAACATGAAAAAGAGGCTTCCAATGAACAACACAGAAGGCAGGCAAGTTTTCCTCACTAGAGACAATTATCAAATCTTATTGCATTTTCCTTAGGGCCATGGGGTGTTTTGTATAAAGCAAAAATGATGCAATTCTGGGGCAAATCAGCTGCACCGTAGGGGACAAATAACCATAGATTTAAATGTGGGTTTTAACACCTTGAATGCTAGAAATGAGTGCAAATCATCGCAATACGATGCGTTGATATCTCGCTAGCGTTCACAGCGTTAAAAGCCTCATTCAAATAGGAATTTTAATGTCCCCTATGGTGAAAATGGTTTGGCCCAGAATTGTATCAATTTTCCTTTACACATAAGCTTCATCTTCGCTAAAAATGTATGTGACACAGGCAGTGAAGGGCTTAAAGGAATGCAAATACCTAAACATGAAATTGGGTTATATAATTTTGAATATAATATCATGTGATTCCAGTTATTTTATGTTAGATCACTGAAATCTGAACCTAAACTGGCATTTTAACCTTTTGAGTGCCAGAGAGTTATCCAATGCATTGCGCTGCAATGTATTGGATACCTCTCTGGCACTCAAAAGGTTAATGAATGAGTAGCCTGTCCCGTACAAACATCAAGTACATTTTTTGTGCAGTTTGTAGCGAGAGACCAGAGCTGCCTTAGACAGTTAATTTACTGAGATTAGTAACCATAGCTCTTGCATCCAGAAAGACTGTTACATTAGTTAGAGCTGTATTGTCTGTAAAATAGGATTTTAGTCTTACCTGTTAAATCCTTTTCACTTAGTCCATACAGGTCACTGGTACTCTGGGAGGCGATCCGCCCCTTTAATAGGCAGGAACAATTATTCAAATGAGTGCAGGGGGCGGAGCCTCCCCTCCTACTTAAGCTGCCTTCAGGCCAGAGCCACTAGATTGATTTGAGACACTAAAACTGACCAGAGATAAGCAAGAAGGAAGACTCCTGTGAGCATGCCCCGAAGGTCTCCCACTAAATGCCACAGGAGAGCCAAGCATGGTCTCTTGACAGGGTGGGAGACCAGTGACCTGTATGGACTAAGTGAAAAGGATTTAACAGGTAAGACTAAAATCCTATTTTCACTGTCGTCCAATACAGGTTACTGGTACTCTGGGATGTACAAACATTGAGCTGACCCAGAGGCGGGAAGTAAGTCAAGGACCAGGCGCAAGGCCCAAGTCACTAGAACTGCTATGAACCAGTTAATCACATAGCCCAGAATAGAAGTGTCAACTGACACCAACTAGGGAAAACAACCCCTGAACTAACACAGCACACTGAACTAGAGCCAACAGGGCTCAACAGTAAAGAAGCACTAAGAATCACAGAGTAGAAGTCCTAAACAGGCAAAACTGCCTCCAGGACCTTCCTCCCAAAACTGGCATCAGCCGAGGCCAGTACATCAACTCGATAGTGCTTTGAAAAGGTGTGCACAGAGGACCAAGTAGCCGCTCTGCACAGTTGATCAGCAGAAGCTTGATTCTTGTAGGCCCAAGAGGCCCCAATAGATCTGGTGGAATGGGCAGTCACCCGGAAGGGAACATGCTTATTCCGCAACTTATAGGCTTCACGAATAGTAGCCTTAATCCAAGAGGCAATAGTAACTTTGGAAGCCGGACTCCCTGCCCTAGGCCTCTCAGGAATGACGAATAGAGCGTCAGACTTCCTGAGAGACCCGGTGCGATGAACACAAAACTTGAGGCAACGCACCACATCCAACAAATGGAGATCTCGTTCCTTGTCAGATGAAGGGTTAGGGCAGAAAGAGGGAACCACAATCTCTTGATTGATGTGAAACTCGGACACAACCTTGGGTAAAAATTCCTTGGTAGTGCGAAGCACAGCCTTATCCTTGTGGAACACCAGGTAAGGAGGTTTACAAGACAGCGCTTGTAACTCTGCTACCCGGCGAACAGAAACAATAGCCAAAAGGAAGGCCATCTTCCAAGTCAAGACACGTAATGGAATGGAAGCCAAGGATTCAAACGGGGGTTGCTGGAGAACTCCCAGCACCAAATTGAGGTCCCACTGGGGAGTAGGACTCTTGAAGGCAGGCCGAACATGAGTCACGCCCTGGAAGAAAACCTTAACATCAGGAAGGATAGCAATCCGTTCCTGGAAAAATACAGACAAAGCAGAAGTCTGAACTTTGAGGGAACTCAGACTGAGCCCTTTCTCAACACCATTCTGCAGAAAAGCCAGGACAGTGGGAAGATGAAATTCTAGAGACACCTTCCGATCATTACACCAAGCCACAAAGGTCCCAGATACGATGATAAATCTTGGAGGACACAGGCTTGCGAGCACTAAGCATCGTCGACACCACTGAAGGAGAAAACCCTTTCTTCTCTAGAATTGAGGATTCAACCGCCAGGCCATTAAATGGAGATGCTGAACATCCTCCTTCCACAGATATCCTTGAAGAAGTAGATCCGGACGGGCAGGAAGTGGAAACGGTTCCGCCACTGACATGGCCATCAACTCCGGATACCAGAACTGGCGAGGCCAATTCGGAGCGATCAGGATGACAGGACAACGCTCCAGCTTCAACTTCTGGATGACTCTGAGCAATAGAGGAAGAGGAGGGAAGATGTAGGCCAGAGGAAAATCCCAAGGGATTGACAAGGCATCCACTGCTAGAGCAAGAGGGTCCCTCCACCGGGAGCAAAACGCCGGCACCTTCCTGTTGTGTCTGGTAGCCATCAGGTCCACTGCAGGTACCCCCCATCTCTGGGTGATTAGATGAAACACCTCCGGATGAAGAGCCCACTCTCCGCTGTCGACTGTGTGACGACTGAGGAAGTCTGCCATGACATTGTCTACGCCTGGAATGTGAACCGCTGAAATGACAGGCACGTGATCCTCTGCCCAAGATAAAATATCCTTGACCTCCAACCAGGCGGTGAAACTTCTTGTGCCGCCTTGCCTGTTGATGTAGGCCACTGCGGTGGCGTTGTCGGACTCCACTCTGACAGGGCAACCTTCCAGCTGAGATTCCCAGTGCCTCAGGGCAAGCCGTATGGCACACAGTTCCAGAACATTGATGGGAAGAAGAGATTCCTCCAGTCCCCATTTCCCCTGGGCACTGAAACGACCCAGTACTGCCCCCCATCCCCGGAGGCTGGCATCCGTTGTGAGCGTGGTCCAATAGGGAACTCGAAAGGATCTCCCTTTCAGGAGATGGGAGAGATCCAACCACCAATGTAGACTCGATTCGACATGAGGAGGCAGAGGGACTGACAGATGCTGATGATCTGGATGAGTCTTGCACGTCTGGATCACAAACCTCTGAAGTTCCCTGGTGTGAGCCATGGCAAAGGGCACAGCTTCGATTGTGGAAATGAACTTCCCCACCAGAGACGTCAACTTCGGTACTGGAACCCTGTCCAGATCCAGGATCCCGGCTACTCGGACGGCTATCTGATGGCAGAAACACCATGCACTGTTGAGTGTCGAACAGGAGACCCAGGAACAGGAGTCTTTGAGATGGGACCAAGTCTGACTTGTCCAGATTCAATATCCAGCCGTGACTGTTCAGAGTGTGTATACACAGCTGCATCTGCTGGTGGAGAAGCTCCGCTGAGGAGGCTTTCAGGAGGAGATCGTCCATGTAGGGGGTCACTCTGACACCTTTCCGATGAAGCACAGCTATCAAAGATCCCAATACTCTCTGAAAAACCAGAGGGGCTGAAGTCAGTCCACAGGGAAGAGCTGAAAACTGAAAATGTCCCCTGTGGCAGGCAATCCTGAGATAACGTCTGCTCTCTGGATGAATAGGGATGTGAAGATATGCATCCTGAAGGTCCAGGGAGGCAAGGAACTCCCCTGGAGACATTGCGGCAATCACAGAGCGCAGAAATTCCTGGCGGAAGTGGGAACTCACAACAAAGGAATTTAGATCCTTTAGATCCAAGATAGGACGAGCAACTCCGTCCTTTTTGGCCACTACGAACAGGTTGGAATAGAATCCTGAACCTGTGTCCTCTGGAGGAACCAATTCCAGGACCTCTTTGACCAAAAGATCCTGAAAAGCGTCGTCGAACAGACGCCTTTTTGTAGGTTCCTGAGAAGGACGAGTAAAATGGAACCGAAAAGGAGGAAGGGAAGAGAAAGGGATCCTGTATCCCTCTGATACTACCTGAATAACCCATGGGTCCGTCACAGACTCCTCCCAAATCCGGCGAAAGATGTGGAGACGTCCACCTACTGCCGGATGCGGACCCGGGTTCGGTGAGTCATGCCGAAGCAGTCCTGGAGGTCCTGGCCTTGGGGGCAACTTTGGGCTTCCAGGACTGTTTGGGCTTGGAGGAGGGACGCGTAGAGGACGGCCCCGTCTGGGACGTGGAGCGTGTCTCAGTCTGAAAGGAACGAAAGGACCGGTTGCGTTTGGCTGGAAACTTTTTCTTGAAGACTGAAGGCAGAAGAGTACTTTTACCTCCAGTAGCTTCACTGATCATCTCTTTGAGTTCAGAACCAAATAGCAAGTTCCCCTGAAAGGGCAAGGAAAGCAAGGCTTTCTTAGAGGCCATATCAGCAGACCAAATTTTCAGCCAAAGGGCACGTCTAGCCACCACAGAAGAAGTGGAGGCCCTCACCATCATGCGCACAGCATCAAAGGCAGCATCAGCAACATAATTCTGTGCTTCAGTAATATTAGCAAGGAGCTGCAACTGCTCAGATACCGGTGCATCCTGGCGGACCGCTTCAGTCAGTCGTTCAGTCCAGGCCGCAATAGCTCTATTAACCCACGCCACTGCAAAGGTTGGACGCATGGCAGTGCCAATGGAGGCAAAAATAGACTTAAGAGAAAGTTCTAGCTTTTTGTCCGTCCAATCCTGCAGGGCAGAGGCATCAGAGACAGCTAAAGCAGTAGATTTGGACAGCCTGGAAACAGGAGCATCCACTTTAGGAGGATGAACCCATTTTGCCAGTTCAGTCTCAGGAAAAGGGTACAGTTTAGCAAACTTTTTGGACACAGAAGAGGACTTATCAGGATTCTTCCACGCCTCAGAGACTAGACGGGCAAGAGTAGGGTTAGTTGGAAAACATACAACCGCCTTAGATGGTTTTTGGAAAATGTCAGTTGGATCATGAGTAGATTCCTGAGTCAGAGGAAGGTTGAGCGTAGTTAACACAGCTCTAATCAAACCCTCAGCAGAAACCTCAGGGTCACATTCATAAGGGTCTCCAATGGACCTGTTATATTCAATAACAGTGCCTTCCTCAGCATCAGAATCCTGCAAAAGTTCTTCTTCAGAAGAATCAGACACATCAGGAGCCCCCTGTGGCTTAGGCAGGGAGGTCCTGATTGTAGAGGGGGTCTGCCAAACCTGGAGAGCCCCCTGTACCTGAAAGGGAAAGAGTTGGAGAGTAGATCTGAGATCCCTAGTGGCAGCTTTAAACTCTTTCACCCAAGTTGGCTCAATAGCATGGCTGGGAAGCCCAGGGTTGCTATCATGACAATCAGTGCATTTAGGGCATAAACTACCAGAACAATCTCTAGGCAGCCCAGAGTGACAAGAGGAGCAAAGTGCAATGGGGGGAACAGACACCCCAGCCTCCTTAGTCTTGGGTCTAGCCCCTGGCTCCAGTGGAGTAGACATGCTCACAGCGTCAATATACACCACTTAACAAATATCACCCAGTAAAAGTGTGGAAGATTAAATTTTCACCCCAGAAATGCCTAAAAACGGACTTATCTGGCCAGCGAAGGGTTAATCTGCTAAGAGGAGAGAAGGCTCGGTCCCTGCGTAGTATACTCGCTGAGAAATAACACCACAAAATGGCTGCCGTCAGGTCAACCAATCAGAAAACGGGCGCGAAACGGCGCTCATGGGAAATGTAGTTTTCTCTCAGAAGTACCCCAAACAGTGCCTGAAGCCCCCCTGAACTCCCCACACCCCGAAATTAGACACCGGATGATAGCGCAGGAGCAGAGTAACAAAATGAGCCATCTCTGAAGTTGCTGTGACAAGCAGTTCCAGAGATATGTCCCACACTGTGTAATCTCATAGAGAGTAAAGGAGCAATGGCGTCTATGCGGGAAAAGGCACGTTTAAAGGCGCGGAACACTAAATTTTATTAAAGTTCAACTGAAACATAAAAAGCCCCAAACAGTTATCAAACACATGAGAAACATAAGAAAAACAATACCCAATGCTCCAAAACCCAGAGAATACCACAGAAATTGCATAATTATAAGAAATGCAAATAAAAACACCCTATGAGTGCTGGAGTGCAATGCAGACTCCCAAATACAAGCCCATCAAAGGGACACTGTGGGGACAAGTGGACCTTCAGCACTCAAGGGGTGGCTCACCTTTCTGCAGGACTTCTGTCTTCAGGTGACCATGATGAAGTAGGAACAGACCAGAGGTAAATTCCCCAGCAGGGAAGCTGCTTGACTCAAGCTGTTCCCTCTTCAGGGCATAAGGTCCACAGAAAATCCCTGGAAGCTGCACTAGCCACTTTAGAGAGGGCAATTCACAGCCATGGTCACACTCCTAATGGTGGTATTCCATATTTGAATAAAAATAATAAAATACTAAGTTGAATGTATAGATGTTCTCCACCTGGTGTGCACAGCACACAGGAACAAATCAATCTAGTGGCTCTGGCCTGAAGGCAGCTTAAGTAGGAGGGGAGGCTCCGCCCCCTGCACTCATTTGAATAATTGTTCCTGCCTATTAAAGGGGCGGATCGCCTCCCAGAGTACCAGTGACCTGTATTGGATGACAGTGAAATGGGCTTTATCAATTATGCAACACCTAACAAAATAGTTATGGTAATGGGAGTCAGGTAGTCCTGGAAAAATCTGCAATAGCTGCCCACAAATAGACTATTTAAAACTAGATTTTAGCATTACAAAAAAATAGATACTTTTTTATAGATGACAGCATGGAAACAAGGCATTAAAGTGTATGTATAACTTCAGGTCCCTTTAATCATTTGAGTGCCAGAGGGGTACGCAATGCATTGCTTTACGTACACCATCTGGTGCGCAAAGGGTTAAAGACCCAGGAAGGAAGTGACTTCATGATACCTTTATTGCTGCATGCGATCCATTTCACATTATCGGCAAACGTGACCTCTCTCCCGATGAGATACGTGAAAAGTCGGACCTAAGAAAAAAGAAAAGATCATTTAAACCAAAGTCTTATCTTATGGACAAACCTGGGAGTACTTTGGCTTTGCACCAGAGACATCACATTTACTGCTAAATTCAGGGTCCTCAAGGGCTAAGGGCAATATGCACAAAAGAGAAGCAAATGTATGGCAAGCCAACTGCACTATAGGGAATAATTAAACTTATTTTTAATTTGGTAGACATAAAAAAATATGAAGAACAACGTAAGGCTCATCTCTCAAACATTTATGGTTGCCTCGTGTGAGGTCAGCGCTGTAACTTACAGCTGCAGAATTCGGTCATTTGACCAGACGAAGGCTCTTCAGGAGAACCGAAAACACACAATATTAATACTTCACTGGAACGGTAGACCGTTCCAATGAAATGTTAATGTTGAGCGCACAATTTCGGCTCTGCGGAAGAGTCTCCATCCGGTCAAATGACGGGATTCTGCAGCTGTCAGTCAGTAAGTATAAGGAAGATCCTGCCCCCCCTCGATGAAGGAGGACAGGATTTTCCTTTGCTTACTGAAGATTGTCCCTCACTGCTCTCCATTTTGACCAGACTGAGAGGGGGCGTGACATGGCCAGAAGGGGCGATCTTTTTACATCTAATATCTTTTGAATTACATAAAAGTAAGTTATTAAATATAGCGCAACGTCTTAAGTTTACACTACAGAAGACTCGGACAGCTACTTTATTTGAGATGTTACTATCCCTTTAGATATTTCCACTGAATTAACCCCATGAGGACCAAAGGGGTGTACATCCCACTGAAAAGCAATGCTTTGCATACCCCTCTGGTCTTCAAAGGGGGTTAAGGGGGGATATAACAACCTTGAATGCTAGAGGTTTCCATTGCATTGCTTTGCAATGTGATGGGGACCTCTGCAGTATTGAAAAGGTTAAAAGCCCCATTTGAAGAGACGGCCAGTCTCCTTATCGACTTTCCATATTCTGAATGTGCATAATATTTAAAGTCAAATAAATATAGTCATTCGGGGATGGTTTAAAGGGATAGTAATGTTTCATAATAAAAGCAGCTCTAATTAATCATCATAGTATTTGGACTTTGGAGAGTGTTATTTCAATACTGTCAGAGTTGTAGTTCAAGAGTAATTCAATGACAAAGTATCCCCCTCCCGCCCCTTTTACTGATGTAACACTGTTCAGCCAGATCAGAAGGGAAGTGTCCAGGTAGACTGCAGAGAGGGACAATCTTCAATTAAGATAAGGGAAAAACCTGAAAAGCTTGTCAAGGGGGGCAGGGATTTCATTGTTTTCATAGGAAGAAGATTGTCCCCTTCTGTTATCTGTCTGGTCTATGGACTGGATTCCACATCTGAGAAGAGATGGCTTACACTAGGTAAAAGGGGCGGGAGGGGAAACTTTGCTTGTGAATATCTCTCAAACCATAAAGGTTTGAGAGATAAGACTTATATCATTCTTCGTGCTTTTTTAATGCCTACAAAATAAAATAAAGGTAAAACGAAGTATTACTATCCCTTTAAGGAGAGACACAATGTTGCAGTCTCCCTGCAGCTCTAAACGCTCTGTATGCTGTAGAAGCGGCTTTTCTACATTGTTTCACTATCTTTTTTACAATTTATTTATTTTTTTACTTTGTGGGGCTGTGAAAGTTCAGAGTGTGCAACAAAGAAAGCTCCAGTTTGCCCCATAATCACTCCAGTTTGCTCAATCAATTACACCAGTTTGACCCATAATTACCATGCCTGGGAACTTTGCTTTGTGGGCTCCCTGGAAGGGAGTCCACTGTTGCCACTAGGAGAGATCAATGACGCGATTTGCATCAGAAAACAGGTGGAACTTATGAGTGGGGGGCTGGGCTGGAGAAGGAGAAGAAGTGGGTGGGGAGTGGGAGGAACACACTGGAAAGACACAGAAATGGGTAGAGTTTTATTAAAAACTCCCCACATCCAGAGCATCAGCCTCTGCCGCAGAGACCTGGTAATTAGAAGCCAAAATCAGAGTCTCCAGGGCCAATCTGGAGAGTTCCCAGTTATGATAATTACTCCAGTTTGTCTTAGTGCATCAGCATAATTGATATTTATTTATTTTGAGGATGCACCATTTAATTTTATTGGTGACCTTTGGAAGATGTCTCTGATATCTGTACTTAGGAGTTGAGCATATCTGACTCAATAGCACACCCTGCTGAATGAACATCTGTGGTGCATGAACTATTCAAAAATAAAGGTCCTTTCAAACACTGGTCCTCAAAATCTACCAACAATGCATATTTTCAGGATAAACCAGCTGGAGCACCAGTGGACTAATTAGTGGTTTTAATTGGCCCAGGTATGCTCATTCAGTGATAGCCAAAAAACATGCACTGTTGGTAGGTGTTGAGGACCAGGGTTGGCTACACCCGTTATATAAGCAGTGCAGGTGTTCAGACAGCAGGGTGTGCTACAGAGCCTAACATGTGAGACTCTGAAGCTCAGACAGCAGAAAAGTCATCACAAGTCTAACTTTCAAAAGGAAAAATTTAAGAAAGAAGTACATCTTAGCAAAAAAAAAATAAATTGTGGATTATGCACTAAAAGTGTGATAAAGCGGTGATAAAGTGGAATTGATTTCGCCAGTGATACAACTTCTCCAGTTTCTATTTTATTCTATAGAGCCTATGCACTAAGATATCACAAGATGAATATGTTAGTGCATTGGCTATAGAGAATGACATAGGAACTGGACAAGTGATATCACTAGAGATCTCTCTTTAGTGCATAATTCCCTATATTGTACTTTTTATTGTTAAGTGGCCTTGTCACCCTAAGATAAGTTCAGTTAATTCTAAAGTTAACTAAAGAGTACCTATATGCTGTACTAACCATTTATTTCTAAGAAATAATTTTGTAGAAATGAACTTATTTGTTGGATGCACAGTGTTGCACTTCATGCTAATTAGTTTGTGTGTTATATCAATAAATTAGGCCTCAAACAAGTAATTAGCATACTGTGCAGGAAATTAGCATACAATGCCAAACCGTGCCATCGAAGGTAATGTCTGAGATGGCATTGATTTTACAGAATAAGGTCTAGAGAAATTTATAGGCAGATTTTAATTATCTGTATCACAAACTAAGCTTGTCAGGTCCACAATGTAATAGGTAGATTTTTTTTTCGAGGGACAGGCCCTTTCTAACCTTTTAAAAGGCCGGAGGTGATCTGCAACGGATTGCAAAGCAAACGGACCTTATAGAGTTAACAATCTATACTGGATTGGGTGGCTCTACAATAGCACTAACCTTTCGATCAGGAAAATTGTATTTCTCGAACACCGGCTCGTAGTCTTCTACAGCACCATCTGTGATCAGCATTATGGCCTGGTTACACAGTCCCCCCTGACCTGCCTCCCGGAACTGGGGAAGACACAAGAGCCACACAGACAATTAGACTGGAAAAAGGCAACAAGCACTGTACTATGCCTGCTACTAGGTACAGAGCTATATAATAACGTACCCCAGCAATATAGTGACCTAATCCATTGTTTGTCATGCCAGCAGGAGTCACAGGCCCGGATTTGAGGATTTCCCTGCTTGAGAACAGGTGAGTTAATCAGAGGATCAGTACTTTAATTAACTCACTTGTGCTGAAGAAGGGAAATCCTTAAATCAAGGGGGAGATGCACTAAGGCAGGGCTCAAAATTTCCACTCGCCACTAGCCAATGGCGAGTGAAAATTTAGCCCTGGCGAGTAGAAATTCAGCCCTGGTGGCTATAATATGGCTTGCAGTGGAGAGTAACTTTTCAGGTCTGGCTAGTAGCAAAGGACTTAAAATTTTAAGCCCTGCACTAAGGTGTGCGATAAAGATGTGATAACTTCTGCAGTGAAATCATTTCTCAGTTCCTGGAGCCTATGCATTAAGAATTCTTAAGTGTGAGAGATCTTCGTGCATTGGCTCCATAGAATAACATAGGAATTGGAAAATTAGTACCGGAGAAGTGATCTCTGCATAATCACCTGTTTATCACACCTTACTGCATATCCCCCTGGCCTTTTGTTGGGCAGAAACCGAACACCACTGGAACCAGGGGGGATCTCTCTGGCCTAGTGCTTAATTCGGGCTGCCCATCCTGCCATCCTTGGGCAATATGTGGCTCTCAGTGGGCAAGTGAAAAAGGTGGATGGGTGGGGGTCAGCCAGTGTATCAGGGGAATTTGTGGCTATCAGTGGACAAGAGAACTATTTCTTTATGTGGGAGACTCCTTGTACTATTATGCTGGGGGCCACAGACATTCTTAAAACAGCCCTGACTGACACAGAAAATCACACATTGCATTATATTTACTAAATCTTTAAAAATGGTCGTTGCCAAGATTAGCCTAAAGGGGCTACAGCCTCAAGTCACATAATTAAAGGAGCAGTACATTTTTTAATGAATAAATAGATATGTCCTAGGGCTTTTCCTGTTGAGTAAAACAAGGGTACTCCCACTCTTGAGAATTGAAACCCTTGTTTTTTTTTCACATTGACAGCCGGGGCCGGATTTACCATAAGGCAGAGAAGGCACCTGCCTACAGGCGCACACCACCCAGGGGCGCCTGCCATTGGGATTTTTTTTTTTAAATTCGCCAGCCTTTGATCCGGACCGTGGTGGACTACAAAGGGGGGGGGGGGGGTGCATGCTGCGCTGCTGCTGCTGCCTGCTGGACAGTGTGAATGTGACAAGATTATAAGAGCAGTGCCGTCCTCCTCCGCTCCACACAGACTGTGCAGCCTGCAGGGAGCCGCAGCAGCTCTACTGGGTGACTCAGTGAGCTTTTAAGTTATTATCAATGGCTCTGTACTTTTGTGTCACTGATGCTTCCTGCACTAGCATACATCCGCAGGCAGGTGGCCTCAGCGAGCCCAAGCAATGTGCTAACAACAAATATACAGTGGCACAGGGCAGCTTCACATGAGGATTGGAGGAGTGGAGCAGAGCATCTGGGCACCTCTCTAGTCCAGCCTGCTTTGGCTGGTAAGTGTATTATTTTTTAATTTAACCCTTTGAGTGCCAGATGGGTAGGTAACACATTGCAAAGCTAAGCATTGTGTACCCTTCTGGCAGTCAAATGGTTAATAAATACGACTTGAGCATTTAAGGTTAATCAAAAAAAGATCTCTGGGTGACCCTGTTGTAAATGTTCCCAGCTATGCATATATATAAAACAAAACAAACACCAGAGAGGGCGCAAGACCACAATATATATATGCTATGAAGCAAATATAAACGAAATACTCACAGCTGTATTGTGGTACCGGTTCCACACTAGTATAACCGGTATCGGCAAACGGGGATTTTTGCTATCCGCCCCGATTCGGACTTAATAAAGATGTTTGATCCACCATGTATTGATAAATAATTTAATATAATAAAATAATGTGACAGTAATCAATGGGTTAACGCGTTTCGAAGTACACTACTCCTTCCTCAGAACCCAAAATTATACACAATAATGTCACAAAAATAAAATCTGTGCACTTACCGAATTCACTCTCCCAAACATTCCCCCTTTATAGTGGTTCATCTGAAATGTGCAAACCGGAGAGGCGGAAGTTCTCATTTCGCGCCACTACAATAGCGGAAGTATGCGTTCCAACCTGACCCGCACTAATCGGCACGTAACTGGTCCACTTGAAAAAGATTTCCATGGGCGCATGCGTCAAAGGCACAAACCTCCGCATCAAAAAATAAATATATCCCCACATCCTGCAAACACGTACAATGGGAACACAATCGGCAGCAATAATGTCTTCACACATGCGCCCAAAACATAACTCAAGTTAACCGGACCATATGACACTGGCTAAAACAAAATGAAATATAACTGTCCAACACGAGTCTATCCGATCACATGACGATCAGGTGCGTTTCAGAGATGGAACTCAAACATAACCTCCTCCATCGAATTACATAATAATCCAGTTTGCACATAGTACGTAACATATATAATATAATAATGCATATCAACTTGCGACTAGATGTAAAACTAAACAGAAATATAGTCATAAAGATATGCACAAATACATAGATCTATACATAAAATCAAAAAAACTAAATGTTGTAAGTGGGAACAATGATCTCATATATATCTCATGCAATTGATCTCCACTATCTAAAGAAGAGGGGGAAGGAGAGAGAGGTAAAAACCCAAATGCACTACATAAATATCAAGAGATGGATCAACAAAACAGCTGTAAACAAAATAAATATACATTAAAAATACTAAATAAAAAATACAATATATAATACAAAAATACTGAAAAAAGAAAAAAACAAAAAAACACATTTAATAAACATTTTCAGTCGATTCATTTAAACCACAGGGTGTCATCGTTTGCATCCTATAAATCCAATAGCTCTCACGATGATTTATATTATCCCTATCTCTACTAACCTCTACTTTTTCTATAGGGGTAATAGTCAGACTATTAGGATTTTTATCATGAAACATGCTACAATGCCGAGATAAACTATGCTCCAAAAAACCCTTTTGGACATTACGTCTATGTTGTCCAAATCTTTCACGTATTGTCTGTGTTGTCCTACCAATATATTGTAATCCACAAGTGCACTCAATCAAGTAAACGACATTTCGTGATGCACAGTTTAAAAAGGACTTAATTTTAAATTTTTCTCCTGTATAATTAGACTTAAATGTTTCAACTCTATTTGAAATATAAGGACATGTTAAACACCGTGAAATACCGCATTTATAGCTCCCCTTAAATTTAAGAACATCACTTCTACTCTCATCTTTATTTGAGGTGACCTGTTGGTTCTTCAATTTACTTGGAGCTAACACATTCTTAATGGTCTTAGCTCTTCTATATGTGAACTTTGGTGATTTGCTTAATTCGTTTTTTAAAACTGGATCCATTCGCAAAATATTCCAATGTTTAGAAACAATAGATTCAATGATCTTATGTGCACTATTATATCTAGTAATAAATCTTAAATCTTGTTTATTCCTCTCTTGTCTTTTATTTTTATTATAAATCAAAGTTGAAGACCTTTTTAACTGTCTAGCTCTTATATAGTCTTTCTCTATTAGATCAATCGGATATCCACTCTCTAAAAATTTTTGTTTTAACTCTAGCTCTAACTCTAGGGCCCCTAATAAGGTAACAACTAATGGGTATCCCTCTATAGAGATAAGTAAGTTAGCTACACAGGATGGGCAAGCAGAGAGGATTCATGAGATTAAACAAGCAGATTTTTTAGATCTGGGTGTATGTTTAACACCCCAGCCCTCCACATCGAAAGATTGGAGTTTTTGGGAGCATCCCAATCCATTCAACCTTCTGCAGGGAGGTCACAAGAGGTCATTCCCTGTAGAAGGGGTAGAAGAGGAAGAGGAGGAAGGAGCGAAAAGAACAAAACAGTAGATAGCTCCAATACCGGAAGAGTTTTCAATCTTTCATCTAGACAATTAGATAAACATGAGATTTCATTGTTACAAAAGGGTTTGTCTTTTTGTCCCACCTCCCCACCAAACTTATTTGAAATCTTTAAAGATTTGAATACTTTTATACGCAAACTCACTCTTAGACGTTATTATAGCCTAAAATCTAGGGAGACTATAGGTCCAAAAGAATCTAGACAATTTAGAAAGGATCATCACTATAGAACCTATCTCTACTGATCTCAAACCCAAGTCTACATTTTATCCTGTTTACTATAGGGGTAATTTTATAGAGACTTTTTATCACAGTGTTATGAACGAGCTAAAGGAAAATTTATCCAGGTGGACCAGTAAGGGATTTTCTAATATCTCTCTAGGTGAAAGACAAGCGATGAGACGTCTAAGTAAGGATTATAATATTGTGATCAAACCTGCTGATAAGGGGGGAGGAATCGTAATCCAGGACAAGGTTGATTATTTACAGGAAGCTTTTCGTATTCTTCATGATGATAGTTATTACAAGGTTCTGGCTGGAGATCCTACCCCCCTATTTTATCAGAGTTTTTGTACACTTGTTGAATCTGCCCTTAGGTCAAACTTGATCTCAAAATCAGAAAGAGATTTTCTTTATGTAAAAGATTTGAAGGTAGCAACTTACTATCATCTACCCAAGATACATAAGACCTTAATTGATCCTCCAGGACGCCCGATAATATCAGGGATAGGGTGCCTCACGTCTAATCTTTCACACTATATAGATGTTCATTTGCAACGCTATGTCCTTCATTTACCCTCATATCTCAGGGATACCACCCAGTTGTTGGAGGTTGTGTCCAACGTCAAGTGGAGTTCAGAGTATGTTTGGATAGTATTGGATGTAGTGTCATTATATTCCAATATTAAACATGAGGATGGAATTAGAGCCATAGATTTTTATCTTGCAAATGATCCATTAATGCCCACTCTGCAGAGACAATTCCTTATGGATTCTATTTTATTTATTTTGAGTCACAATTATTTTTCTTTTCAGGGTAAGTATTACCTACAGACGAGAGGTACGGCGATGGGGACTAGGTTCGCCCCTAGTTTTGCCAATCTTTTTATGGGTTTTTTTGAGGAAAATTATATTTGGCAGAATAACCCGTATGGGGCGAACCTAGTCCTCTATCGTCGTTATATAGATGATATCATTATCATTTGGAAAGGATCCATGGAATCAGTTAACAAATTTATTGAATATGTAAATGACAATAAGGTGGGTATCCAATTTACCTCTAGGGTACATAGTACCAGTGTGGATTTTTTGGACATCCAGTTTAATATTGGGTCTGAGAATGACATTGATTCACGTACTTTTTTTAAAGAAGTGGACTGTAATGGCTTTCTAAATTATAATAGTTGTCATCATATTAATTGGAAACAGAATATACCTTTTAGCCAGTTTAGGAGAATCAGAAGAAATTGTAGTGATATTATAGAATTTGATTGTCAATCTCTTATCTTAAAACAAAAATTTTTAGAGAGTGGATATCCGATTGATCTAATAGAGAAAGACTATATAAGAGCTAGACAGTTAAAAAGGTCTTCAACTTTGATTTATAATAAAAATAAAAGACAAGAGAGGAATAAACAAGATTTAAGATTTATTACTAGATATAATAGTGCACATAAGATCATTGAATCTATTGTTTCTAAACATTGGAATATTTTGCGAATGGATCCAGTTTTAAAAAACGAATTAAGCAAATCACCAAAGTTCACATATAGAAGAGCTAAGACCATTAAAAATGTGTTAGCTCCAAGTAAATTGAAGAACCAACAGGTCACCTCAAATAAAGATGAGAGTAGAAGTGATGTTCTTAAATTTAAGGGGAGCTATAAATGCGGTATTTCACGGTGTTTAACATGTCCTTATATTTCAAATAGAGTTGAAACATTTAAGTCTAATTATACAGGAGAAAAATTTAAAATTAAGTCCTTTTTAAACTGTGTATCACGAAATGTTGTTTACTTGATTGAGTGCACTTGTGGATTACAATATATTGGTAGGACAACACAGACAATACGTGAAAGATTTGGACAACATAGACGTAATGTCCAAAAGGGTTTTTTGGAGCATAGTTTATCTCGGCATTGTAGCATGTTTCATGATAAAAATCCTAATAGTCTGACTATTACCCCTATAGAAAAAGTAGAGGTTAGTAGAGATAGGGATAATATAAATCATCGTGAGAGCTATTGGATTTATAGGATGCAAATGATGACACCCTGTGGTTTAAATGAATCAACTGAAAATGTTTATTAAATGTGTTTTTTTCTTTTTTTCAGTATTTTTGTATTATATATTGTATTTTTTATTTAGTATTTTTAATGTATATTTATTTTATTGTATACTTGAATATTTATTTTGTTTACAGCTGTTTTGTTGATCCATCTCTTGATATTTATGTAGTGCATTTGGGTTTTTACCTCTCTCTCCTTCCCCCTCTTCTTTAGATAGTGGAGATCAATTGCATGAGATATATATGAGATCATTGTTCCCACTTACAACATTTAGTTTTTTTGATTTTATGTATAGATCTATGTATTTGTGCATATCTTTGTGACTATATTTCTGTTTAGTTTTACATCTAGTCGCAAGTTGATATGCATTATTATATTATATATGTTACCTACTATGTGCAAACTGGATTATTATGTAATTCGATGAAGGAGGTTATGTTTGCGTTCCATCTCTGAAACGCACCTGATCGTCATGTGATCGGATAGACTCGTGTTGGACAGTTATATTTTATTTTGTTTTAGCCAGTGTCATATGGTCTGGTTAACTTGAGTTATGTTTTGGGCGCATGTGTGAAGACATTATTGCTGCCGATTGTGTTCCCATTGTACGTGTTTGCAGGATGTGGGGATATATTTATTTTTTGATGCGGAGGTTTGTGCCTTTGACGCATGCGCCCATGGAAATCTTTTTCGAGTGGACCAGTTACGTGCCGATTAGTGCGGGTCAGGTTGGAACGCATACTTCCTCTATTGTAGTGGCGCGAAATGAGAACTTCCGCCTCTCCGGTTTGAACATTTCAGATGAACCACTATAAAGGGGGAATGTTTGGGAGAGTGAATTCGGTAAGTGCACAGATTTTATTTTTGTGACATTATTGTGTATAATTTTGGGTTCTGAGGAAGGAGTAGTGTACTTCGAAACGCGTTAACCCATTGATTACTGTCACATTATTTTATTATATTAAATTTTTTATCAATACATGGTGGATCAAACATCTTTATTAAGTCCAAATCGGGGCGGATAGCAAAAATCCCCGTTTGCCGATACCGGTTATACTAGTGTGGAACCGGTACCACAATACAGCTGTGAGTATTTCGTTTATATTTGCTTCATAGCATATATATATTGTGGTCTTGCGCCCTCTCTGGTGTTTGTTTTGTTTTATTCTGAGGTTATCCAGTTACGTGGGGACTTCTATTTGGAGGTGCTGCAGACTACTACAGGTGGAAAAGTGACAGAGTGGGGGCTGTCTTGAATCCTCCATATACGCAGAAACTTCTTACATTTTGTAAGTGAGGTGATACAGTGGTGGTGGTTTTGGTTATATATTTCACCAGGAGCGCCCCTGTTTTTTGTGTTTTTTTATATGCATATATATAAGCCTTTATGTCCATATATGACTAGGAGAGTGCTCTCTTGTACTGAAATGGTGTTTAAACCCTTTATTTTACAAGGTTCCTTTCACATGTGTATCTCTTAGCTAGTAATCATACAATTTTCAGTTTATAGATCTGATTAGGATCATACATTAGCCTCTTGCTTATTTATTTCTGGGATATATATATATAACAGTCAAAACTTTTTGTATTTTTATCGGGGGGGGGGGGGGCGCGCTTCAGATTTCTCTGCCTACAGGCTCCTGAGATATAAATCCGGCCCTGTTGACAGCGTCCTCTAGTGGGCAGATTCCAGTTAGTTATTCTATTACATTCTATTTGAGAGCTGAGTCACCGACAAACAGTTCTCCATAGAATAAAAAAGGAACTGCCTGTCACTTCCTGTCAGTTAGAACTATCAGGAAGTACAAGCAGAGTAAATTCACTTCCTGATTATCTAAAGTGTTATAACTTTTGAATGAAACGACTGACAGTGGTGGAAGTGTCCTTGTTTTACTCAGCAGGAAAAGTCCTATAACATATACGTTTTCATACAAAAAGTATACTGCGGCTTTAAACCCCCAGGTTTTTTTGCCAGCTCAGGGTATGTAATGGTGCAATTACACTGCACGGCACACTAATCACGCATGAGGTTGTCCTAAGTCCTGAGTCTCCTGGGAACCAATCAACTCCCTTGATAATGAGAAATAATACTATAGAAAACCTTTGTACCCACTGTAAATGTATATAATCTGTTTAGTGTAATCCATACACTGATGAACTCACACTTGTACACACTTGGGTATGTATAAAGGGTAAAAGTGGAGTAATTCAGGGGCGCACAAGCTGCCCCTTACGTAAACATTCCCATTGAGTGAAATGGGACTTCTTTAAGTCCTTAACCCTTTACGAACCAGAGGGGAGCCAAACGCAGGACACTCAAAGGGTTAAATGCTATAGAGGTATCCTATGCATTGCTAGTACTGAAGGGCTTAAAACTCAAACAGCTCAAAGGGTTAAACGCGACAGAGGTATCCAACACATTGCTTTGCCCCTTTTGGCACTGAAGGGGTTAAAAGCCAAATTTTAATCAGTGGAGATGTTCATTAGTTCCTGAGGGTGCAAACGGACTGCCCCAGAATTGTTCCACAAACCTTTGTGTATATGCCCCACTGCCTTTTTGATTACAGAATAAAAATATCCGCCTGGAACACAGACACAGCGATACATTGCTTTAGGAATGAATCAGAATGCTGTCAGTAGCCTGGTACGTACCTCCTTCAGGATTTTAAAGGCTTCGATGAGAGCTTTATTGACAGTTCCCACTCCTTTTGCATGTAACTCGTCTACCAGCTGCTTGAAGTGCTGAGAAAAGAGAAGGAATCAAGATCTTAACCCCTTAACAAAGCATAATAGTGTAGATATAAAAATATAAATGCAATGGCCTACCTCCCGCCTCTCAAACATGTATAGTTTGAGAGCTATACACTGCTAGAGTTCCCCTCTCCCGCCCCTTTCACAGACGTCAGAGCTCTAGCTGACAGAAAGAGATCCTTGTCCCGGGACCGGACGGCGGCTCTTTAGCAGAGCCAAAATAGCACTACCTGGAAAGGAAAACTTCACTGGCACAGTCTACAAAGTGTGCCTGGTTCCATTCCAATGAAGCATTCCTTTATAGATCGCGTTATTTCGGCTCTGCTGAAGAACTGCCGGCTGGTCCCGGGACCAGGTTCTCCTTCTGTCAGCTAGATCGCTTGCAAACCAGGCACACTTTGTAGACCGTTCCAATGAAGTATTTATTTTTAGACTGTGGTATTTCAGCTCTGCTGAAGAGCCGCTGTGGGTCGCATGACTCAAATCTCCTTCTGTCAGCTTTACAGATGACATCAGTGAAAAGGGAGGGACTTTAAAACCTTATATCTCTCAAACTATAAAGGTCTGAGGAACTTGCACCAGTTAATTTTTTTAATATCTACAATATTACACGTTATTTAAAGGAATAGTAACCCCCCCAACAACTTGACGTCAAAATACAGCAATCATAGAAACATACTGAACGCACGTAGTCCCATCTCTCAAACCTTTATGGTTTGGGAGATGTAAGGCAAGACAGACCTCCGCTCCCTCCCCCTTCTCATACGTCCGCTGTATAGCGGACGTCATGAGATCCGACTTCCAGCACCAGATGGCGGCTCTGTAGGAGCGCTGTCATCTAGATATCTCCATATTATTACTTCATGGGTATGGTCTAAAACATGTGCCTGGCTTGCAAGCACATGTTGTAGACCATTCCTGTGACGTAATTATACGGAGATATCTAGATGTCAGAACTCCTGCAGAACCGCAGAAAGTCAGCCGACCGGATTCTGCCTCTGACAGCTTTACAGCTCGTCAGGCAGAAGGGGGAGGGACCGGAGAATTGTCTTGCCTTACATCTCTCAAACCATAAAGGTTTGAGAGATGGGACTAAGTGCGTTCAGTATGTTTCTATGATTGCTGTATTTTGGCGTCAGGTTGTTGGGGGAGTTACTATCCCTTTAAATCGGACATTACTAACCTTTTAATAAAGATTATGTGTTTTTATATATGTATAACAGACTTCCAAAACCATGAAATACAAATCGGATTACAACATATTTGATGTGGAAGTAATTATGTCTTCTTTAGTATTTTGTGGGAAATCACAGAGTGCCATTTAAAGTAGTTCCTTCTCTCCTTTTCTTTACTAGAAAATGTACTTCAAACCCAAAGCCTAAGACTAGCATTAAACTACAACAAAATTACACTGCAGCTCCTGTTTCATATCAGGATAAAGGATCAGTTCTCTCTCTTGTGTTTTGAGCTCTGTCTGGGGGCCATTTTGTTGTAGCCCAGCAGAGGCATCACTTCCTGTTACAGTAGACAATGGGCGGTTCTCATTCTAGTGTTTAAAACGCTGTTCACTGGAGTCTTCATTCTGGAGCTTTGTATTATCTCAGAAGGGGGCTGACCAGGACAAGGGATACACAATTTAAAATACGGGATTGTCCTGAGCAATCTGGGACACGCAGTCACCCTCCTCCCGAAGTCTTCAGTAAAATACTCACCTCTCTGTTATCCCTGTCTGCTTGCACCAGGATCCCCTTAAAACAGGGCTCGATGTAATGTACATAATCATTGTACTGGGAAAAACAAACAAAATTCAACACTCATTATTCACCATCAGACACAAGGAACTCTTCAGCAGATTGTTTATTAAATGGCATTAATGTTTCAGCGTTAAAAATATATAAGTAGGGCTGGGGAGTCCATTTCTGTAGCTCCATCTATTGAGGACCACAACTCTCATCATCCCCAATCAGACAAGTTGGGGATGATGGGAGTTGTGGTCCCTAACTGATGAGGGTACAAAAATTTGAGTACCCCTGGTGTAATGTTTTATCTGCTTAAAGGGACAGTATACAATGCAGGGTTTATCCTGTTAAGTAAAACAAGACTAGGTTAGTCCCACTGCTGAAGGATGTTTTATTCAAAAGTTCTTGCAGTTCAATGTTGCATTTTTTTGATGGAGTACTTTTAACGGCCTGAAATTGTTTGGTGGTGCTGTTGTTAGAGCAGTCTTTGAACATCTCATGTCAGTGACAACAGCCCTCCCCATAGAGTCCTGTAGCAACAGTGACACACAATTCCTGTCCTGCATGATGCCACTCCCCATACACCTGAACACACAGCTGGTCTACTGGGAGTTTGTGTCTGAGAACCACAGACTTCTTGTGTATGTCCCAGGCATGGTGGTCAGTTTCCTGCCTCCCCAATGGCTGATAAGAGCTATTTTAGCGATAAACAGGGCAGACTTGGTAAATAATGATAATTGCATTTTTAATGTGGCTTTTGCCTCGAGTGTCACTGGAGACCTCTCTAGCATTCAAGGGATCAAAATAGGAATTTTCATTTCTCCCCTACTGCACAACTGGTGTATACCAGAGTTACACAACCTCTTTGCGATTCGGTGTTCCCACTTATGTCTGTAATAACTTTTAAACAACCATCCTACAGCAGCAGGTGAACCCTTGTTTTTTTCAGCAGTCTAAGCCCTGTGATTATTACATATCCCTTGAAAAGTAAACGGTTAATAGACAAAACATGTCTGTAATAATTTCCCCTTAAAGGAATGTCTTTTGCAAACCTACCTGCACATTTTTTTTTTTTTTTTTTAATACGAGCAGATTCTGAATATGGTACGAAAATGCAGAAAGTCCAATTAGAAATTAAGCTATCTGAAATTCTTGTTACAGCACCTCAAACCTGTCGGATTTGAGGAAAAATGAAAAATACAGTATAATGAGATTTCTAATAGGAGTTCTTTACCCCATCATAATTTGCAAACTGGTATGCTCGTCTTAAAGATCCATTTAATTGGATGCAGTGCTCATTATACGCAGAAATCTTTCCATCACAGCAAAGTACGAAAACATCTAAATTACAACTATTTTATATGTGAGCGGGGGAGACTTGTGCATTTTATATGATCCCAAGAAAGTGATGAGTAAATGGACATTAATAATAAGTGTACAATAATTGATGGTCAATGTCCGTTTTGGACTTTGGCCAGAACAAATAAGTGTACAAATCTTACGAAGCTTCACAAAACACAGGCAAATAACCCAGTAGCTGTTAAAGGAACAATAACATTTAAATATGAAACTGGATGATCTTCTAAATATCCTACGTTCCTATAAAAATTATTTTATTTTATGTTAAGAGTCCTAAAATATTATCTAAACTTGTCTTTTAATGCATGTGTTGACTGTCTTATTTACGCACCATTTGGTTAATATTGTTTGAAGTGTTCTAATAAGAGCTAAGGCAATTCATTTATTAAAGGGTTAGTAATGTTTCATTAGAACAGCAGCTAAGATTGTTCTTCATAGTTAATAGTACTGATGTTCGATATTGCCACTGTTCATAACTATCTAGTTACGTTGAAATCATATTATTAAGTTTATCCCTCCCGTCCCTTTTCCAGAGAGTAAGCTTCCTCTCCTCTGATCTGAAAAGCGGTGCACATCGGAACAGACAGATCCCAAAAAGGGACAATCTTCCCTCTGTCGGTGTAAGGAAAACCCTGCCCTCCTTGACGAAGGACGGAAGGTTTTTCCTGATACTGACTGAAGATTGTATCTCACGATCCGCTGACAGATCTAAGCCAAAGAAGACTGACGTTGGGAAAAAAGGGTGGGAGGGGTAAACTTCATAATATAATTTCAACGTAACTAGAAAGTTACGAACAGTGGCAACATCAGAGATCAGTAGTATTATCTATGAAGAACAATCTTAGCTGCTGTTCTAATGAAACATTACTGTCTCTTTAAGCTCGACTCTTCTATTCAGAAAGGCAGACGTGAAAAACTACATTGTAGGTAATACTAGATTTTAGTCCACAGAAAACAAATAGATGTTCTGAAGACCATAACATGACGTACAGTGTATATAAAACTAATTCGCATTTAGGTGTCAGTAACTTCTAGAATCCAAGGGCTTTATGACATTCACCTGTGTTTGTGGGAGAAGATCACTGTTGTGGGTGGGCTTGATGATAGGTTTAGAATACCTGCATCACATTATAACACTTTAAGATTCCAACTCATACTCACAGCAATGATATTCACAAAGTCATTCTCCCCCAGTGTGTCCAGCAGAGTGCTGATCGTGTGTTTGGCTATGGTCATTCTCAGGCCTTTCATGCTGCCGCTGATGTCCACCACGATCACTATGTCCTTGGGGGAAGTGGCTGCCTGGATGTACCTTCAACAGTAGTGAACAGGAGACAGTGTCAGGGGGATGGTTGAGGCCCTTTCAACAACTGTGCAAAATGTACAGTTGAACAGGGTCCCATAGTAGAAGATGCCCTCCTCATTCATGGATAAACTCTAACTACCATACAACACAGTGTAGAAACCTCTGGACCTCCCTTTCTCTGATCGTTCTACCTCCAGCCTTTGTCAACTACAAAGCCCATCATCCCCAACCAGCTGTAGGCAGGTTGGCATACCTGGAAATTCTACTGATCTGCCTCAGAAATTTTGGTTTTCAGAAGTACCGGGTCTCTGGGGACAGAGGTTGATTTTCTAACTTAGCAAGTTCGCTGATAACGCCTACTGACTTGCCTGTTCCACCCAGAACCTCCCCATCCCATGTGCAAAACGATAAGTCAAAGATGCTCAACTAGGCTTATGAGCTTGCAATGGTATGTAAACCGCTCATTAGGACTGGTGTCCTACACCCAGGGTGCAATCTCTTTTAGCTCACCAGTGCCATACACAGAGAAGAAATATTCTTAAGCATATCATACTGGTCCTAACAAAATAACAGTCCAGCTAAAAATTCCAGACAATTTCTCTCTGAGAAGCAGCCAACCCCAGACATACATTTTGGCCTTATTGCACCTCATTGGTAAGGTGCAGATGATCCCTCTAAGCACCCATGAGCAAGGGGTCCATGTCTGGATTCCCCCAGTACTCTTAGGGTGACCAAATGAGGTGAGAAGTAAAGCAGTAAAAAGGGGCGGTACAGCCCGTTTAAGGGGAGGGACATAAGAAACATGCAAGGTGCATATCATTAACAGCTCACTGAACAATACTTACCAGCCTCTGTTCCTGCAGTCAAATGAAATCACTCCATTTTCATCTGGGACCCACTTAATACCTAAAGGAGAACCAGCAGAACCAGTGCTTCATCAGTGGTACCAACACATCATTATGGAAATCAGTAATACCACCATGTACGCCAGGTAACTAATTGTGCCAAAATAACGAGCTAGTACCCAACTGTACCAATATGTACGACAGATAATGAACATTACCAATATTTTGGGCTGGTAACCAGATGCACCAACATGCCGGACTGGTGACAGATGATGCCAATATACCTGGTAATCACTGTGCACCCCCTCTTCCTCCTGTTACCTGGGTAAAGCCTGAAGAAACCAGTGGAGCTGCCAAAATACTGCCAGGTGAGAGTGGGGTCCCGCTTAAAGTTGTCCACGAAGATGGGGTTCAGGGCTTCGGACATGTAAACCCCATTCAAAATATCAGGGTCTGTTGGGGTGAGATTTTATGAACTGATCACCGTGTTCAGGAAGACAACAACCAATTTAAGGAGACACTTCACATTAATAACTTCCCAATAACCTTACTATGGCCAGAAAATCCTAGTGGCCCTTATGAATTTCGTGCTTGTGCCTTGGTTCAGCAGATAACATCTTCAATCAGTCCTGGATGCGATGTCCATGGAAGCAGACATGACACTTGCTAATAGTTTTTCAAAGAGAAACAGTCTGGATCATATTTAAGCCTTTAAAGGGATAGTAATACTTAATTATTACTAATCCCTATATTAAAGTGATATTAAAAATAAATGTATTGCCCCCAGTGTCATCTTTCAAACCTTTATGGTTTGAGAGATGATCGCTCTTAAAGTTGCCCTCTCCCTCCCCTTTCCCTGTAGTCAGCGTTCTAGCTGACCGCAGGGAAGCCAGTCGTAAGACTTTCAGGCGGCTCTCCAGCACAGCCGAGATCGCGTTAATAAAAAAAGAAATCTTTCACTGAAATGGTCTTCTACGTGTGTTTGGTTTGCAAGCACACGTAGAAGACCGTTTTAGTGATTTTTTTTTTTTTTTTTTTATGAACGCGATCGTGGCTCTGCTGCAGAGCCACCTGATGATCGTAAGACCGGATTTTCCTTCAGTCAGCTACAACACTGACTTCGGGGAAGGGGGAGGGCAACTTTAGGAGCTATCATTTCTCAAACCATAAAGGTTTGAGAGATGACACTGGGGGCAATACATTTCTTTTGAATATTACTTTAATATAGGGATTAGAAATAATTAAAGAGTTATTAATATCCAAAAAAAGTTTTTTGCATATAGAAGAGCTTAAAAGCTGAGCTATATGCAAAAAAACGTATCTCTCAAACCGCTATGGTTTAAGAGATACAGGCATTTAAAGGTCGACACGGTGGCGCTTGAGAAGTGCCGCGATCTTGTTACTTACAAGGAATCCCTTCATTGGAATGGTCTAAAACGTGTGCTTGAACACCAGGTACACGTTTTAGACCATTCCAATGACGGGATTCCTTGTAAATAGCGAGATTGCAGCACTTCTCAAGCGCCACCGTGTCGGCCAACAAGAATCTCCTGCTGACAGCTTTACAGCTGTCAGTAGGAGACAGCGACCTTTAAATGCCTGTATCTCTTAAACCATAGCGGTTTGAGAGATACGTTTTTTTGCATATAGCTCAGCTTTTTAAGCTCTTCTGTATGCAAAAAACTTTTTTTTGGACATTACTAACACTTTAAGTATTTACTATCCCTTTAAGGACCAGAGAGGTATACAACACAATCTGGTCATTAAAGGGTTAAGATTACCATGTGCTGCAGTGGCCAGAGTTTGAGGCCTTGTGCCCCTGAAAGAAACAATCGTGTCTGCCTCCGTTCCCATGACATCCGGGACTGATTGTAGGTGATTCCTTTTTTAACAAAGGCATAAGGGGAAAATGAATTGGGAAGCATTAGGAATTTTAAAGAGGAACTATCATCACATTTATATTGAGCCCCAAATCATAATTACAATAGCGATATGCATATACGTACTTGTATTTTCAAGTATAATTGTGGCATTAGTGAAAAATAGTACTTTTTAGGTAGATAGGCACCAGCAGGGATCTTGCAGTAGGCGCTATCTGCACCTGCACCGTCAGTCCCTTCCGGTGCCTTAAGGTAACCAGGCATTCAACTCGCCAATCGCGGAGGTGAACGGGACAGGACACGGCTGACTCAGAGATGGAGGCTCTGCAAGATGCCTACGCTGTTTCCCGATGCCTGTCTACCTAAAACGTTTTATTTTTCACTAATGCCGCAATTATTCTTGAAAGTACGTATATGGATATCACTATTGTTATTAACATTTGGGGCTCAATACAAGTGTGATGATAGTTTCACTTTAAAGGAATAGTAACACTTAATATGTAAAAAAATATATATTGTTGGGTTTATCCTCCTGAGTAAAAACAAGGGTCATTTTTTTCTTAATAGATTACGGAGTTGTTGAGTGACCCTGGAATTCCATGATGTGCCAAGAACATCACCGGTCCTTAACCCCTTAACGACCAGCGGTCCTTGGACGTTTCCGTCCCATAAGGACCGCTTTGATCTTTACCGACGTGCCGGTACACGTGACCAGTTGCGTGTATCGGTGCGCCGCTTTGGGGCCTAAAAGAGATCGCTCTAGTCTTGGAGCGGTCAATTTTAGGCCCCATTTTTACTTACAGCGATCCCGGTGGAGCACTGTAAGTAAAAAGTACGTGATGTACCATGACCGTCATCGGTCCTTAAGGACTGTGATAGTCATAGTACGTCACATAGTCCTTAAGGGGTTAAGTGATGGAACCGGCGTGACAGTCATGGCACAAAGGATCAATAAGGGGTTAAGCTCTTGAATACTAGAGATTTTGCCATTGCATTGTAACGAAATTCATTAGAGCTCTCTTTAGCACTGAAGAGGTTAAAAGTATGATCAGTCGGAAGCTGGGGAATTTATATATGTTCTCTATGGTGCTGTATAATGGTTCCTATTTTGCTTTCTGCATGCAGTCCTATATTTTTGATTGGAGATGCATTGTTTCTGTGTTTCAAAAGAAAAAAATAAAGGAAAATTATTTATATTATGTCTCCTGTAGAGGGAGCTGTGCCTCACCTTTATTGTACACATTGGTCGGAAGCTGGATGTTGCTGAGAGTAGTATTCACCATGAGGTCATTAAAATGCTCGTTGGTCTCCAGAATAAATTCATTTCCAAGTTCCACATAATTATCATTCTCGTCTTTTTCATTAATGCGCACAGAGTTATAGTATTCGAACTGCAGAGAGGGGCAAGAAAGATACATATGCATGTCATTGAACACACTAGTAAGTGCCAGAGGGGTGTTCAATGCATTACAAAGCACTGGCACTCTGTGGGTTAAAGTGAAAACATAATTTAAGGTTATTCACCTACCAATACAATAATGAAGCCTCTGAAAAGAGTAACTTTTCTCTAAAACTGTCTCTTGTTAATGTATCTCTTACTGAAATTCTTAAACCTGCAGTGCTGGAGGCTGCCATTTTGTACTTAAAGCTGCAGTAATGTTTTATTACGACAATATATAAAACAATGTTATGTTATTGGCAGTTTTCCATTGTGGTTACCAGGTGGCACAATTATTATTGCTTTCCAAGAACTTTAGATTAATACTGTACAAACTCTCATAGACAGCAATAGCACTGGCACTTTGCCAACAGATTGATATGAGAGGGGGGGACAAGTTTGAGTTAAAGAGGAACTATCACCCCAAATAAAGACCCTCACCCAATAATCAGCCATATAGCAAGAAGCTTACAAATCGTACTATCATCCAGCATAAGTACAGCGTTATTAAGAAATCCTACTTCATCTGAGACTGACGGCCAGGCTTCTTGTTTTAGAGGCATCTGTGCTGTCAGTCCCTTCCTGTTACCTTAAGGTACAATGCAGCGCCTCCTAGAGGAGACCGGGACGGACAGTGCAGGAGCGCAGACGTCTCTAAGCCAAGATGTTGTGCTGATGCCTGGCCGTCAGTCTCAGAAGAAGTAGGATTTCTGAATAACGCTGGACTTATGCTGAATAAAACTACTATTTATAAGCTTATCGTTATACGGCTAATTATTGGGGGGGGGCTTTAATTGGAGTTATAGTTCTGCTTTAAAGCGGAACTACCACCCGAATCAATATTTAGCTTCACTAAGTCCCCATCTAGCAACTAGCTGATTAGTAGCGCTAGTCACCAGAATAATTATTATATATAAACAATTATTATTTATATATCTTATTTAATAGATTTCTGCTCTCTTCCATGGGTGACAGACAGGACGGAGTGCGGACATCTTGCCACTGTGACGTCTGCGCACCTTCGCTGTCAGTCCAAGCCGGGTCTAGGAGGCGTTGCTAGGAGCCATTTGGAAATGTCATTATGCAGGCCTGAAGTTTTATAAACACGTTAAATGGACTGTAATGTCTAAGATATGTAAAAAGTAATATTATAGAGAATAAAAAAAATCCATTGATGCCATTCCTATCTCTCAAACCTTTACGGTTTGAGAGATAGAATGTTTAAAAGTCCCCTCCCACGTTTTAGACCATTCCAATGAAGGGATCCTGTGTAAGTAAGGAGATCTCGGCACTTCTCAAGCGCCACCGTATCGACCGACACGGATCTCCTGCTGACAGCTTTACAGCTGTCAGTAGGAGAAATCAAACTTTAAACGCCCGTATCTCTTAAACCATAGCGGTTTGAGAGATATGTTTTTTTTTTCATTTAGATCAGCTTTTTAAGCTCTTCTAAATGCAAAAAAAGTTTTTTTCAGACATTACTAACACTTTCACTCGTTCAGTGCCAGAGGGGTACTCAGCGCATTGCTTTGCAATGCGTTGTGTACCCCTCTTCCACTGAAAGGGTTAATAAACTCAGCTATATGCCTTATTGTAGCTGTTCTCTACCCTCTCTTCGGAGACCCCTAACAGACCATGTCTTTATGATTTCACTGCTTGTGCACAGATGAGTTAATCAGACGTTCAGTCATTTTAATAACGCGCCTGGGCTCAATCAGAGAAACCCTAACGATATGGATTTATATTCAACAAGAAACCAATGTGCAGTTCTAAGCAATGGCACCATAGCAGAGAAATGGAAACTCCCAATGATGCAAATGGGTCATTTAACCTCTTAAATTCTAGAAAGATCCCCGAAGCATTGCTAGCATGTCTCATTTAATTTATGCAAATTTGGGGAATGTCTGTCTTTATCACATACATCCCATGTCCTGTTAGGGGTCCCTGAGGACAGGTTTAGGAACCACTTTCCCACTGCACCTACGGGTCTCAGTTGGGGTCACACCATCCTGTTTGCTGGCTTTCTGAGACAGCGCCCGCTCTCCGTACACAATGCTTGGGTCTGTCTCAGACATCACACGTTCTGCAGTGGTGAGTGGCAGATGCTCGGTTGTAGTTAATATATAACTTTTATTGTTTTCCTTTAAAAATAGTCAATCACGTTGCTGGGAAAAGACCAGTTAATAAAAACCTATACATTCTATATTTCACACTCAATTGGAAATAAACATATAAATCAAGGCGCAATCACACAAGTGCCAATAACTTTATCTTTGTTTGTTTTTGTGCAGCTACAAGATCGACTCTTTTTAATTAAATCAATAAAAAGTTATGTATTAACTACCAGAGCATGAAGAGGGCTTGGTCCTGTTTTCTACAAACAAAAGCAGATGGACACACACATAATTTTCAACCACTCATATCAGGGCCTAGATGCACTATATGTCAATGTGGTGTCGGTATAATATTGTTCATGTGTTCAAATCACTCCGACTATTCGATCTGAACACACATCGACATATTCACAAAAATTGTCTGATGGAAAGGGAAGGTTGGAGGAGGTCCCTATTAGTATACAGGATTTTCGAAGTGCTTTCGGTGTGGAAGGGATGTCCTCCTCTCACACATCACCAGCACTATGACAATTCTGTACGGCATTCTCTGTGATTCCCTTCCCAGCCAGTAGGGGAACACAGAGAAGGCTTTCAGCACCATGGAAAGCATTGAATGTCATAGGGATGTGCATTGCTCACCCCTGTGGCACTCAAAGGGTTAAGAGCCAGCTGCAGTTTGTCCACTTCCTTTCGGATATTGGTGTCTGTTATATCAGTAAATGTGCTGCAGGTCTAGAATAATAATATACATGCAGGAGATCTGGAAAATAATGCTAGAGATGATGGGCTACTTCACTTCAGCACTACTCAGCACCAAAATAGACCCGTTCAAGCACAAAGTAGCTGTATCAACCTATAGTCAGTGACACTTAATACATAACTCTGGGCAATGGATAGCACGATTTAATGAGCTTTGTGACCTTTGAGCTTAGCGACGACCATAACTGCAACCTTGCTTACTGCGTGCCCAACCCATCGGTCACCCCACAATTAGATGACTAGCTGGCTGTGTGCAAGTACTAAAAGCAGATTAAGTGCCTGGACCAACCAGGCGACTGAACTGCTGCTGTACCGCTACCACTGCACAGACCTGGAGACCCAAGGCCTACCTGCCTGTAGGAGGATACCATCCCTCGCTCAGCAGACATTAATGGCAGCTCTGACATCACACTGTATATAACAAGGTAGGTACTAAACACACTAAATATTGTGCAATAGTTGGCTTTACCCACCAGACAGTGGTGTGTCTAGTATTCGGACACTTCAGGGAGTTTCAACTTCCCCACCATATATTTCGGATACAATATGATTGCTGCCTAACTACCATACTACTGGGCAAAAGCCTGGAGAAGAGGTGACATGTATTGCAATCCAGGGCACATAAACAAACTAACGTGCCGAGTGGAGTTGTAAGGGGTGGTGTGGAAAGTCATAGGGCTCTCTGGCTCCCTAGGATTCACACTGGCTGCACCACACACTGGGACATTTCTTCATCCCCACGTCACAACAGGGATTAGTATTGAAATGTAACAAGATCACTAAATCCTGACCCTCTACCATGTCACCCCTTCTATACACCTGTGAAGTGAAACCAAATCATATCCCGTTATCATAGTTTCCTGTTACATACCTGCTCAACATGAGTGCCAAGAACAACATCACAGGCGGAAGCTAGGCTCCACAGCTGCAGGGCAACAAATTCTAGATCAGAGGTTCTCAGCCCATGCCCTCAGTGGCCACCGACAGGCCAGGACTTAGGAATTTCCCTGCTAGAACACAAGTGTGTTGATCGTTCATATTGATTAACTCACCTGTGCTCTTAAAAGGAAATTCTCAAATCCTGGCCTGTTAGTAGCCACTGAGGGCACAGGTTGAGAACCACTGTTCTAGATGATTTTGTAGAGGACAATACTTCTGAAATGCTTACTCAAGCAGACCAAGCCATGGCCATGGCAACTGCAAAGGCAGTGGTCACTATTCTTTATCCAATGATAGACCAGAAACTTTCTGGGTTACAATTGTTGGTTAATGAAATGCTGTGCCCTCTTAGGACCTTCACATTGCACTACCGTACTTTCAAATGCATTGAAAGTACAGTAGTGCAATGAGAAGGTCTTTACAGGGCACTCAGACAGATTCTACAGTGCAGAGAATCTTGGAGGGGAGAGAGGTATTGGAGGAAGCAGGTGGAAAGCTTGTATTTTCCACCCGCTTCCTCCAATACCTCTCTCCCCTCCAAGATCATCGACAGTCCGTTGCATGGAGTCGCACACTGAACAACTTCATTCCTCCTCGCTCATACACTTCTGCATCAACATTGTCCCCTGCATGGAGTCGCACACTGAACAACTTCATCCCTACTCGCTCATGCACTTCTGCATCAACATTGTCCCCTGCATGGAGTCGTACACTGAACGACTTCATCCCTTGTCACTCATACGCCTCTGTATTGGGTCACTGACTATAGGCTGATATGGCTACTTTGTGCTTGAATGGGTCTATTTTGATGCCGAGTAGTGCTGGAATGAAGTAACCCATCATCTCTAGCATTATTTTCCAAATTTCCTGCATGTATATTATTATTCTAGACCTGCAGCACATTTACTGAAATAACAGACACCAATATTCGAAAGGAGGTGGACAAACTGCAGCTGGCTCTTAACCCTTTGAGTGCCACAGGAGTGAGCAATGCACATCCCTATGGCATTCAATGCTGTCCATGGTGCTGAAAGCCTTCTCTGTATTCCCCTACTGGCTGGGTAGGGAAGCACAGAGAATGCTGTTCAGAATGTCGTAGCTCTCCCTGCTGTTACTCCATAGGAGAGTACAGGGGAGATCCCAGCTATGACAGCCTGAGGCAGGTGAAGTGGAGACAGTGAACTCCGACAGTAGAAGCTGCTATCAGAGTTTCCTGAATGAGTCGAATTGTCACATTATAATGTCAACAGACCCCCATGCATTCAAATGTGTCTGATTATGCTTCATTTCCATATGGAAAATTAGCAATTGTTGATTTGAAGAATACGAATTCATACACATGGTGAAGGCATGTCGGATTGTTGTCGATATGGGTATTTTTTTGTCTGGGTTCTGGTGAAGTGATGTCATAGACATTTTGTGAATACTGTGGAGATGCCTACGACACTACTCCGACAGAACATCGACATTCGTAGCCCTCTTCGTCCTTTAGTGCATCTAGGCCCAGATCTTTTTAGCACTTTTTCTACAGAGAATATGGTGACCTGGTACCTCTCTTGTTCACCCCTGCATATGCATGTGCATAGATACATATATTAAAGTGATAGTAATGCTTCACAAAAAAAGCAGCTCTGATTAAAGGGACAGTATTGTCCCATAAAAAAAAATATTAGAGTTTTGTAGAGGTTAAAAAAGATAAACAACTTGACACAAATCCTATCTCTCAAACCGCTATGGTTTGAGAGATATCCTCCACTAAAGTTCCCCTTCTCCTGATGTCAGATGTAAACCTGACAGAAGGAGATCTGTGTCGGCCGACACGAGGAGGCTCTTCAGCAGAGCCGCAATAGAGGGACTTAAAAAGAATTACTTCTTTGGAATGGTCTAAAAAGTGTGCTTGCAAACCAGGCACACTTTGTAGACCATTTCAAAGAAGTAATTATTTTTAAATAGTGCTATTGCGGCTCTGCTGAAGAGCCGCTTGTCGGTCCCCGGACCAGGAACTCCTGCTGCCAGCTTATAGCTGACATCAGGAGTAGGGGAGGGAGAGGGGAACTTTAACGGAGGATATCTTTCAAACCATAGTGGTTTTAGAGATAGGATTTGTGTCATATCGTTTTTTTAACCTCTATAAAACTCTAATAATTTTTTATGGGACATTCATAGCATTTGGGGCATGGTGAGCGTTATTTCAATACTGCCAGAGTTGTAGTTCAAGAGTAATTGAATGATAAAGTATCCCCCCTCCAGCCCCTTTTACCTAGTGTAAGCCACCTCACCTTAGATGTGGAATCTGGTCTCTTGACCGGACAGATCACACCCAGGGAAAATCTTCTTACTGTGATCATAAGGATAACCCTGCCCCCCTTGACAGGTTTTTCCTTATGCTCACTGAAGACTGTCCCTCTCTGCAATCCATCTGGACAGTCTTGCTGCTCTGAGGTGAGCAGTGTTACATCAGTAAAAGGGGAGGGAGGGGGATACTTTATCATTCAATTACTCTTGAACCAGAACTCTGACAGAATAGAAATAAGACTCTCCACGGCCCAAATACTATGAAGATTAATCGTAGCTGTTTTTCTTGTGAAACATTACTATCCCTTTAAATATGTATGCGTATAAAGCTGCAGCCATTGCCAATCCACTGCAGGATGAAGGCCTCCACAACAAGCCAAGCTAAGGGTATGGACCGTAATCTGCCATACTGGTCCAGTTCAACGTGGCAGATAGCTGACCCTGCAGGGGGCTAGAACTTGCAACCCATATACCTCCATGAACTTGGAAGAAATGGTCCATAAATGAGCACTCGTTGGTCTTCACAGTGCAGTGTTGTGTTGAATTTTTTGCCCAAGTTTCGGCCCCATGGAGGGCTTTTATCAACACAAACAGAACACTGTGTAATGTGACCTTTATATACAAGGTGATGTGAAACATAGCACCAAGAACCCACTTATTACATTAAAAAGTATTATACAATGCCAACATCTACGTTTAACCCTTTGAGTGCCAGAGCAGTGCGGAATGCATTGCAAAGCAATGCATTCTGTATACCTCTGGCACTCAAAGGGTTAAACGAAAGGGTAATTAACCCACTGTCTACCCAGAGATTTGGAAAGTGCAAGTAACAGATGAAAAACATGGAAATTAAAAAATATAAACACCTTTACCCAAAAACAACCTCCTATACACACGTTTACAAAATAATAATAGTCATGAGATATGGAAACACATGGCATTAAAGGAGCAGTAAACTTTTTTTTATGAAAACACATATTTTATAGAGCATTTCCTGCTGAATAAAACAAGGTCACTCCCATCGCTGTCACATGTTTTATTCAAAATTTATAACAGTTCAAATAATCAGGAAGTGAATTTACTGTGTTTACTTCCTGATAGTTCTAACTGACAGGAAGTGAATTTACTGTGCATTTACTTCCTGACAGTTCTAACTGACAGGAAGTGACAGACAGTTTCTATCAATTCTAAGGAGAACTGTATGTCACTGACTTTCTTGACTTTCCTCTCCATTAGAATGTAACAGGAAAATCTAATTAGAATTTGACCACTAGAGGGCACTGCTAATGTAAAAAAAACAAAACAAAATATGGGTTTAAACTGTAATAACTCTAGAAATATAAATCTCTTGGCAGTGAGAGTACCCTTATTTTACTCAGTAGGAAAATTCCTACAATATATATTTTTTCATAAAAAACGTTTACTGCTCCTTTAAGCACAGTGTTTCACTTAACTACAAAGAAATACCTTTAGCTCCTGTTATATTCCATATAAGGGCAACAGCCTATAAATATACAAATCACACTGATATATTTATTATAAAGATAAAAATATAATCAACTAAACAGACATGATAAGACGCATATAGCAGCGCATACAGACCAGAGTCGTTGCATCTGAGATTTAAAAAAAAAATATATATATATATTATATATATATATATAAATAAATGAAATTTCATATATATTACTCCGGCGGATATAAATTACAGATACAAAAAATACATAATACCCTCCTGATTTCACACCAGGATCAATCATTCAAGTAATGAAAAACTATAAAGAACTAGTATGTGGCCAAACATATAATGAAAATCCAGATGTAATAAAGATAAAATGGGTAGTTCCCAAACTGATAATAAAATATACATGAATCAAATCATCATTCCAATAGTGACAATTAATTTGTCCAGAACATAATTAACGAGCAGAATATAGATGAAATAAAACAGAAGTAGTGTATAAAATGCAGTCAGATGAACCTGAAGAAAAAAACAGATGACTCAGACACTGCAAATTGATTATCCTGTATACGTATTCCTGGTAAACTATATATTTGAACTTGAGAAGCCTGATGAACTTGCATCATGAAGACATAATGAATGATAGATGAAAAATAAATCAATCCAAATAGCCTGTATTATAATTCGCTAAGGATGTTTGTCAGAAGCCGTCATGCTCAGTAGAGACAGCTGCAAGCGCTGCAGTCATGCACAGTACTGACTGCCCACGTCACAGCTGATACGGAGCGGGTGCTCCAAATTCAGATCGTAGTCCTCTCTGTGCACCTTTGTCTGAATTTGGAGCGCCCCGCTCTGTATTAGCCATGGTGCATTCAGGCAGTCAGTACTGCGCATGACTGCAGCGCCACCAATGTTGGCCCATTTATACAGGCTTTAAAACTAGTATATATTTAAATATCTGTCACACAAATGTATGTACACACATGCACATATACACACACACAGATAGATGGATGTACAAACACACACAATCACGCTTCCATCAGCTCCCCCCCACCCCACCCCCTTGAGGGTGTCCCTGGTCCGGAGGACCCTTTAGGCCACACACACACACACACACTAGGGTTGAAGGGATTCTACTACACCAGTTCTATGGAGATTTGGGAACAGCCAACATAAATCTTCTCCTTTAAAGGGATAGTAATGTCAGAAAAAAAGTATTACCTATATGGTATATACAATTAAAAGAGAGTACTTGCACATATTTGTATCTCTCAAACCATTATGGTTTGAGAGATATAGGAAAATAAGGTTCTCCGCTCCCTCCCCTTTCTGCTTGACGAGCTGTAAAGCTGTCAGAAGCAGATTCTGGTCGCTTGACTAGATGTGGCTCTTCAGCAGCGCAGATATAACAACATCTAAAGATAAATACTTAATTTAGAACGGTCTACAAAATGTGCCTGGCTTGCAAGCACACTTTGTAGACCATTCTAATGAAGTATTTATTTCTAAATAGTGTGATTTCAGCTCTGCTGAAGAGCCTCTGTCTGGTCAAATGACTGGAATCTGCAGCTGTCCGCTAGATGGCAGACTTGAGTAAAACAGCCAGGAAAAGGTAACTTTAGCAAGTTATATCTCTCAAACCATAAAGGTTTGAGAGATGAGACTTACATCAATGTTAACCTTTTTTTAATGTCTACAATATTAAATCAACTTAAAATTAACCATTACTATCCCTTTAATGTGGCCAGTTTATTTACTAGTTACTGTGATTTGGTAATATTGGCCCAGCACAGAATCGAATTAGCATAAAGTAACACGTGCCACCAACAAATAAGGGTTAATTTCCCAAAAACAACGATATTACAAACAAATGCATAACACAGTACATATGTGGCATTTAATTTTCTTAACTAAAAGTCATATTGAAGCGTTAGTATATTTTACACACACTAATATTGCAGCTATTATAAAATGAAACTAAACGACCCTAGTCCCATCTCTCAAACCTTTATGGTTTGAGACATATAGAAGGCTCAAGTTGCCCGCTCCTCCGCTTTCCCTGACATCAGTTGTAAACTGACGCCAGGATATCCTGGTCCCAGGACAAGCAAGCAGCTCTTCAGCAGAGCCGAAATAGCAAAATGTAAAAATAAAAACTTAATCGGAACGGTCTACAAAGTGTGCTTGCAAACCAGGCACACTTTATGGGCCGTTCCAATGAAGTATTTCATTTTACATTGTGCTATTTCAGCTCTGCTCAAGAGTCGCCTCGAGTTGGCCAACTCGAATCTCCTGCTGCCAACTTTGCAGCGGACAGCAGGAAAGTGGAGGGAGCGGGGAACTTTAGCCTTCTATATCTCTCAAACCATAAAGGTTTGAGAGATGGGACTAGGGCTGTTTAGTTTCATATTATAATAGCTGCAATATTAGCGTTTGTTAAATATAGACATTAGTAACACTTTAAGGTGACTGGTCCACTAATTTGGGCCATTTACAAAGCCTGTTACTGGCCAGCTTATTTAAAGAGGATCTGTCACCTTTCCGAGCCCACATCTCTGAGGGAGAATCTACCTTGACAGGGTTTGAGTGATAATTCCTCTCCATTTATTTATTCCACCCCCTTGGTGGAAGCTGATTGGTTCTAGCAGACTCAGAAGGAGGAGGGAAGAAACGTGAGAAGAGGTTAGTAAGTAAATATTCAGGGTGGGCCACACAGGCTAGATTACTCAGTCCCTAACTACTAAACCAAAAATCTCTAAAATCATTACACTGATTGGGAAGAAAAAAAAAAAAATCGCAAGTTATAGGCAATTTAAATAAATACATTTACCGAGACTACAAGTTGTGTAGTTCTAGATCCCCTTTAACCCTTTGGATACTAGAGAGATCTCCAAAGCATTGCAGACTTCTTTAGTATACAAGGGGTTAAAAGCTCCCATTTAACCCCTTGAGTGCCTTTGAATGTGTTACACACCCCTCTGGCACTCAGATGTATATACTTTTAAAGATATTGTATCTTCTGTGCTGTGCACTTCCCCATAATAGGCAGTCAGTCTTCAGCACACTTCTCCTCCCAGCTGCCCCATGGAGAGCATTCTCATTTCCCTTCGGTGTGGTGTGAATGGCTTCTATCATTATATCAAGCTCCGGTTAGCAGTATACTGAGGTTGCAGTATATAAGGCAGTGAACAGGAGCTTTGCCGGTGATTCAGTGTGCTACATTATGGTGACCTGCAAAGCTTGAAGATACAATATCTTTAAAAGTACTTACATTAAAAAAACAAAAACAACAAACCCAGCTTTCATATTACTATTTTATTAACAAAACCTATGGTAAAAAAAAATTATGAGGTGGTACATCCCCTTTAAATCAATGAGGTTTTTTTATGTTTGTTTCCTATGGTTATTCTGGTTCGGACAAGATCTGATCAACTTACATTTATACATAGGACCCATTGTATATGGGCAGCACCAACACACTCTTCTCTCTGATTCTAGGAACATAAAACAATTACCTCCATGGAAGCATTGAACTCGTGATTTAGATCAGCATCTTCAGCAGCCTCTACCAGTCTCTGAAATAAGAGAAGGAGGGACATACATGGAAAAAAGAAGATAAACATGGAGAAAGATAGAGGGAGAGAGAGGGACAATGAGAGAGGGAAATAGCATACCTCCCAACATTTCAAATGGGCAAAAGAGGGACACTTTGGCTTTAGGTGATGCTGCTGGGGGCATGGCAAATGGGCAGGGCATTGCCCAGAATTTTTAGGTTATTTTATGACCTACTGACACTTTTTGCATAACTGAATAAAATATTTACAACATGATTAAAGTATTTTATATACACAGACTAATTTATAAACATGTATACTGACATTTAAAACAAACATTAATGTAAGTTTTATCGCTGTGGAGCAATGTGATACACTTCTATACACACCACACAGTCTGATCTCCTAAACACAGGGACACCAGGGTGATACACTTCTATACACACCACACAGTCTGATCTCCTAAACACAGGGACACCAGGTGATACACTTCTATACACACCACACAGTGTGATCTCCTAAACACAGGGACACCAGGGTGATACACTTCTATACACACCACACAGTCTGATCTCCTAAACACAGGGACACCAGGGTGATACACTTCTATACACACCACACAGTCTGATCTCCTAAACACAGGGACACCAGGGTGATACACTTATATACACACCACACAGTCTGATCTCCTAAACACAGGGACATCAGGGTGATACACTTATATACACACCACACAGTCTGATCTCCTAAACACAGGGACACCGGGGTGATACACTTCTATACACACCACACAGTCTGATCTCCTAAACACAGGGACACCAGGGTGATACACTTATATACACACCGCACGGTCTGATCTCCTAAACACAGGGACACCAGGGTGATACACTTCTATACACACCGCACAGTCTGATCTCCTAAATACAGGGACACCAGGGTGATACACTTCTATACACACCACACAGTCTGATCTCCTAAACACAGGGACACCAGGGTGATACACTTATATACACACCGCACGGTCTGATCTCCTAAACACAGGGACACCAGGGTGATACACTTCTATACACACCACACAGTGTGATCTCCTAAACACAGGGACACCAGGGTGATACACTTATATACACACCACACAGTCTGATCTCCTAAACACAGGGACACCAGGGTGATACACTTCTATACACACCACACAGTCTGATCTCCTAAACACAGGGACACCGGGGTGATACACTTCTATACACACCACACAGTCCGATCTCCTAAACACAGGGACACCGGGGTGATACACTTCTATACACACCACACAGTCCGATCTCCTAAACACAGGGACACCAGGGTGATACACTTCTATACACACCACACAGTCTGATCTCCTAAACACAGGGACACCAGGGTGATGCACTTATATACACACCACACAGTCTGATCTCCTAAACACAGGGACACCGGGGTGATACACTTATATACACACCACAAAGTCTGATCTCCTAAACACAGGGACACCAGGGTGATACACTTATATACACACCACACAGTCTGATCTCCTAAACACAGGGACACCAGGGTGATACACTTATATACACACCACACAGTCTGATCTCCTAAACACAGGGACACCAGGGTGATACACTTATATAAACACCACACAGTCTGATCTCCTAAACACAGGGACACCAGGGTGATACACTTCTATACACACCACACAGCCTGATCTCCTAAACACAGGGACACCTGGGTGGGAAAGAAGGATTTGAGTCACAAAGAGGGACTGTCCTGATTAAAGAGAGAAGGTATGTCTTTACATCACAGATGTATGGAAACAGATTTTGAAGGCAAACAACAAGCAGCTAGTCCATCCAGTCTGCCCATTTTCCTATCAAATACAAAGTATTTCAGAGTTCCCAAAACACATTTGTCTTTAACCCTTTGAGTGCCAGAGAGTTATCCTCTCCAGCACTCAAAGCCTTAAAGGGGAACATTCACATCAAATGAAGTTGTTGCCATATCCTATATAATAATTTGGTACAGAGTTTGTAACGACGCAGTCATGCGCAGCAGAGACTGCCCGTGACGAGGCTGATACAGAGTGGGGAGCTCCAAAGGAGTAATTGAATGATAAAGTATCCCCCCCCTTTTACCTAGTGTAAGCCGCCTCCCCTCAGATGTGGAATCTGGTCCTGGGATCTGACAGCACACAGCAAGGGACAATCTTCTTACTGTGACCATAAGGAAAACCCTGCCCCACTTGACAGGTTTTTCAGGTTTTCCCTTATGCTCACTGAAATTGTCCCTATCTGTGATCCATCTGGACAGTCTTACTGCTCTGAGGTGAGCAGTGTTACATCAGTAAAAGGGGTGGGAGGGGGATACTTTATCATTCAATTACTCTTGTACTACAACTCTTGACAGTATTGAAATAACACTCTCCATGGCCCAAATATACTATCCCTTTAAGAGAGGGGCCCAAACTGTGTAAGGGGCCAGATAAAGTGATGTGTGGCAAAGTGTGCATGTTGGGGGGGGCATGCATTTGGTTGGGATTACAGGGTTAATACCAACTGCGTATTAAAGATGCATATATAACATTCATAAGTGTCCCTGATTTGAATGGATATGTGATCCCCTTAGGGATGTCTGCTCACCCTATGCACAAGCCCAGTCCATTTTTTAAGTGATAGTGTTCCTTTAAAGGGATAGTGATGTTTCAAAATAAAAGCCACTCCAATTTATCTTCACAGGATTTGGGGACATGGAGAGTGTTATTTCAATACTGTAATTGAATGATAAAGTATCCCCCTCCCGCCCCTCCAGCAAGACTGTCCAGATGGATCGCAGAGAGGGACAATCTTCAGTGAGCATAAGGAAAAACCTGTCAAGGGGGGCAGGGATTTCCTTATGTTCACAGTAAAAGATTGTCCCTTGCTGTGATCTGTCTGGTCCCAAGACCAGATTCCACATCTGAGGGGAGGAGGCTTACACTAGATAAAAGGGGCAGGAGGGGGATACTTTATCATTCAATTACTCTTGAACTACAACTTTGACAGTATTGAAATAACACTCTCCATGGCCTAAATACTATAAAGATTAATTGGAGACGCTTTTATTTTGAAGCATTACTATCCCTTTAAACACAGCAGCCCCTCCCCACACTGAGAGGCTGTCCAACCTAGAGGAATGTCCTCTAGGTAACCCACCCCTAATCCCTCCTGTGCACCATCTACGTCCTTCCAAATCCTACAGATTCTATAGGATCTGTTCTCTTTGTACAATATGCTTGAACTAAGCTTCCTTAACTGGGAAGGGGAGGGGTCATAAGTTACAACGTTTGGCCTTAGCACGATAAGCCCATTACCTATTGACCTCCTGAGGCAGCATCAGCTGCAACAGGAGCTAAGTGTTTCATGCTTCTTACTAATAAGTGTTGGATTGGACCCTCAATTTTCCATGTTTTCTAAAAAAAATAAATAAAATAAGGTTCATACTGGAAAGTGGTTAATAGAGGAACCCACTGCATGTGTTTCATTTTTTTTTAAAGGAGAATTAACATCTCCTGATAATGAACCGCTCACTTTTCTTACTAGGGCTAGAAAATCCTAATAGCCCTTATTCAACTTTCCCTTGTTCCAAATTATAACATTTTCGTTCAGTCCTGGGTAATAGGTTGCTAGCAGGATAACAGAAGACCAAATATTCTCACTACAACAATGTGCTACACCCTTATCTGGTAATTAACCCTTTGAATGTCAGATAGATGTGCAAGGCATTGCAGAGCATTAACAGGGTTAATGTTAAGAAAGCTCATGCATCATGCCTGCTTCACCTTAGCTGATAGATTTTCTCTCTTAAAGGAACAAAAGGGAAAATTCATAAAGGACCATTAGGATTTTTCTGGTCACTGGAAGGTAAGTAGGGGTTGTTATTAACCCTTTGAGTGCCAGAGTGGTACGGAATGCATTGCAAAGCAATGCACTCTGTACCACTCTGGCACTCAAAGGGTTAAAAGGGATAGTAATGTCTATATTAAAGTGCAGCTCAGTAAAACAAAGGAGGACAAGCAGAGGCCTTCCACTGGCTTGTACTACAAGGATCACATGAGAATAATAGTCCAACAACAGGTGGGCACCCCTCTGACATTGAAAGGGTTAAATTGGTGGAGGCTGTTAAACCGTAGGTGAAGACACAGTGAACTCACAAAGGAAAATATACAAAACAGTGGCATAGCACATGCAACTGCTCTTATATATATTTTTGCTAACTGAGCACCTATTCTTATGTACAGACACATTAGCAAATATCAGCCCAAAACTCAGCCTAAGCATAAATTTTACATTTTTAAACAAGACTTTAATGCCGCCCCTATAGCCAGCACATGGAAAAGCTGTCTTCCTTCTAAGAAGCTCATCTCCCACTGGCCCCAGTTTTGTCAACTCTAGCTAAAAGTGAATCATAACTATCACAAAGTGCACCTGTCACCTTGAATTTTGTTTACATATTTGAAAACTGCATTTAAAACTGCATATATGTCATGTTAAACAAAAGTCCAGCAGATATATAGTTTAGGAAATGTTCACACTTATTTCTGGGAAAAGTGAATGTCTCCTGGTGCAGCACAGAGCTTAATTAGCAATGCTGCACTCTATCACTACCCAGATAGCCAGTAAAGAGGTTACCTTTACTCTGCTTGCTCCCTGCTTCATTCATAGCTAACACTGTACCATCTTCCACCACGAGTAAATATGGGAGTCTCTGGGACAAATCTGGAGAGGACCCATATTTCGATCTTAGAATTGAGCCCTATTCTGTATTATGTCTCCAAACTGCCCCACACCTGCGTCTGAGCTCCTTACCTGCACAGCCTCCACTTTCCGCCGTAGCATACTCTCCATCTCCTCTGAGAACTTCTTGACAAGCTCCAGCCCGTCCACCTCCTCAATACTAAGTGTGGGTTCCACATCCTTGTATTTCTGTGACAGGAGAGAACACACAATGGGTAGTATGCGGGAAGGTAATAAGGAACAATTCTGGGTCAAAACAACTGCACTGACAGTGGCGTAACAATAGGGGTCTCAGGGGTCGCACCTGCGACCAGGCCTGTCAATCTCAGGTGCCCGGCCACCCCCATCTCCACGCACGCAGCAACTTATGAAACAGGGCAGCACAGCTGATCTCCCGGCACCTGGCGCTCTAGTAATGCAGAGCGCTGGGAGGTTACATAATCTCCCAGCGCTCTGCATTACTAAGAACCGCGCAGGAGCTTAAGTTCCAGTCAGAGGTCTGTGCAGAATGAGGCACAGATCTGTCATGTCACACACCTCTAGACCACCAGGGGCTCGAGATAGGAGGATGGGGGGTCAGTAGGGGCATTGTGGAAGGGTCAATGTGGAGATGGGGGCATTGTGGAGATTGAGGGGCAATGTGGAGGGGGCCAATGTGGTCGGGGGGGCCCATGGCAATTCTTGCACCAGGGCCCGGTGGCTTCTAGTAACGCCTCTGTGCACTGAATACATATTCCAGTTGATTTAACCCCTTCTCGACAATGGACGTACAAGTACGTCCCGCAAAAACTGTCACTTAGTGACAGAGGACGTACATGTACGTCCCAGAAGTCTGGGTCCCCGCGCTGCTGCACGCCGTTCAGGGACTCCGGAATAACTTTAAAAAAAAAAAAAAAATTCTTAGCCGGGTGTTAAGTGATGACCGCGTGTGTGCACGGCTGGTCACTAAGAAGTTAAATGGGGATTTTTAACTCCTGGGGAGAGATGCACTAAATTGTGATAAAGAGGAGATAAAATTAGATAACTTCTCCAGTGATATCTCGTCTCCAAATCCTATCTAATACTATGGAATCAATGCACTAAGATTTCTCCAACTTGAGAGAGCTTAGTGTATACTATCAATAGAACAACATAGGATTTAGAGACGTGATAACACTGGAGAAGTTATCTGCACTTATCACCACTGAAAGCGGACTATCACCCACATTTCAGTTACCCTCAAATAATTATGCACATAACGGTAAGCATATCCATACTAGTATTAGTAGTTCAGTGTTACTGACAAATCCAACTCGTTCTGAGACGATCAGGCAAGCATCTTGTTGCAGAGACATCTGTATACCTGTGCCGTCAGTCCCTTCCTGTACCTTAAGGTACAATGCAGCGCCTCCTAGAGGAGACCGGGACGGACAGCGCAGGCGTGCAGATGTCTCTTAAACAAGATGTCTCCGCCGATGCCTGCCTGACCGTCTCAGAATGGATTTGTCTGTAACGCTGGACTTATTCTGGCTAATACTAGTATGGATATGCTTAATGTGCATAATTATTTGGGGGTAACTTTCATTTGGGTGATAGTTCTGCTTTAATCACACCTTAGTCCATATACCCCTTAGAATGCTAGAGAGTTCTCCAAAGTACTGAATTAAAGGGATAGTAATACTTAAGTATTACTAATCCCTATAGTAAAGAACTACTAAAAAAAACACGCATTGCCCCCAGTGTCATCTCAGACCTTTATGGCTTAAGAGATGATCGTTTTCAGAGTTGCCCTCTCCCTCCCCCTTCCCCGTAGTCAGCATTCTAGCTGACTCAAGGGAAATCTGGTCATAGATCATCAGGCGGCTCTGCAGCAGAGCCGCGATCACGTTAATTAAAAAAAAACCTTCAGTCTTCTACGTGTGCTTGCAAGCCAATCACACGTAGAAGACCATTTCAGTGAAAGTTTTCTTTTTTAGGAACGCAATCTGGCTGTGCTGGAGAGCCACCTGAAAGTCGTACGACTTTCTTCCCTTCAGTCAGCTAGCATGCTGACTACGGGGAAGGGGGAGGGCAACTTTAGAAGCGATCATCTTTCAAACCATAAAGGTTTGAGAGATGACACGGGGGCAATATGTTTTTTTTTTTAGTAGTACTTTGCTATAGGGATTAGTAATACTTAAGTATTACTATCCCTTTAAAAGATATCAAACAGCATGCAGAGCATTGAGTGTGGTAGGGATATTGTTACATTGTATCACTGTCAGCTAATCAGAAAACTCTGTTAGAAGAAATACAAGAAGCTTACTGCAGTGTTGGGCAACCTGAGGCCTTCCAGCTGTTCAAGACTACAATTCCCATCATCCCCATCAAGGGGATGATGGGAATTGCAGTCTTGAACAACTGGATGGCCTCAGGTTGTTCAATTCTGGCTGTCAGGGACATAAAGGTTTAAAGAAAACTAGGTGGAGATAAAAAGTATATACAATTGTATAACATCCAAAGTCAAATAAATGGCTACTCTCCCTTTAACGGGCCTCTTAACTCCTTGGATGAAAGGAAGATCTCCTTGGATGATGGAGACCTTTATAGCATTTAAAGGGTTATAAGCCCCATTTACATATGGGCATTGTCGTCTCCTCTGGCACAGTTGGTTTGCTGCAGATTTGCTCCAATTCTTAGTACATCAGTCATTATATTTATAATCAGTTCATAAGCCAACTAAATGAGCCCCATTCTGCCTATGGCCGATATCAAATTCAGACCTCAGAGCAGTGATTCTAACATGTGACTTCAGGAACCAATAGCATTCCAGGACTTGAAAATTTCCCTGCTTCTACAAAGGTGAGTTCATCAGAAGCGGAGACTCACTCACCTAGGTCAGAGGGTGATTTTTTTTAATTTTTTTTTAACTGTTTGAGTTTCAGAAGGGGTACACAATGCATTACAAACAATGTGTTGTGTACCCCTCTGGCAAGCAAAGGGTTAAACGTTGGCTGGTATATGTGACAAAAAAACTCTCATTGATTTAACCCTTATAATGTCAAAGGGAGATTCAAAACATTGCATCCCCATTTGTTGCATACCCCTCTGGCACTCAAAGAGTTAAATGAAACATTTACCCTCCACCCCCTGAACGTTAAAGAGGAATCCAATGTATGGACACCCCTCTAGCATTCAAGGGGTTAAAAGTTCCATTTATTTCAATGGGGGATTTGAATAGATGGAAACCTTCTTGTCCCAGGTTCCTACAAAAACACTGTAGAACTGAGGGTGGGAGTTTCAAATAATGTGTTTTGGTCTTATTGGGGGAGGGGCTTAATCAGGTGGGCGTGGCTGGTTGAAAGGAGGAGTCTAGTGGGAAAGTAGGAGGGATGGCATAGAGGTGGGTTAGGCAGACTAGAAAGTGGGTGTGGTTAAATCTGAACACACCAAATCAGAGAATCAGCCTCTGTTCCAGGAGACCTTGTAATTCATTCTGAAAACCATGGTCTCCCAGGTGTGGAGATTTCAGGAATTTTTATGTCCCCCCTGTTTACTTAAAGGGACACTAATGTCCCATAAAAATGTGTTTTTTTGTTTTGTAGATTAAAAAAAAAAAGAAATTCTGTGCTGCAGATCCCATCTCTCAAACCTTTACAGTTTGAGAGATATTCGGTCCTAAAGTTCCCCCCTCCCTCCCCTTCTCCTGAGGCCAGCTGTAAGCTAACAGCAGGAGTTCCTGGTCTGGGGACCGACAGGTGGCTCTTCAGCAGAGCGACAATAGCATGATTTTAAAAGAAATACTTCTTTGGAACGGTCTACAAAGTGTGCTTGGTTTCCAAAGAAGTATTCCTTTTTAAATAGCGCTATTGCGGCTCTGCTGAAGAGCCTCGTATTGTCGGCCAACACGGATCTCCTGCTGTCAGTTTTACAGCTGACATCAAGTGAGAGAGAACTTTAGCGACAAATATCTCTCAAACCATAAAGGTTTGAGAGATAAATTATGTGCAGCATATCCTATTTCTTTAATCTACAAAGCAACATTACTGTCCCTTTAACACAGAACGTTACATATAAATGTGTATAAGTGGAGGGTGCCAGATAACACCCAAAGACTTGTTTTTAAGTGAAACCCTTAAAACTGAAAAGAGATCATCATAAAATCTCAGGTATAATACTCACCTGTGTATATAATACGCAGGTGCAAATTATCTACTTTCTGCTGTTTTCCTGCAATGCTCCTTTGGTTTCATCTGATTTATTAAAAACCTGTGTGCTATGATAGCATCTAGCATACCAGAAAAATATTGTTTATTATACATTTGTCCAACCCTAAAGAAATTCGTCATCACTGTGGATCCACTACAGAATGAAGTCCTGCTCAGCAACTTTGAAACTATTGTGGTCTTATGCTTTCTGTTGCCACTGTGCACCAACAAATTTGGTTTACCCCCCCCCCACACACACACTCCTGTGAAAATTGCTGTTACTGTGGAGTCCATTTCATTGGGGGTGAGGTTCTACAGCACTGCAGTGGCATATGTTGAATGGAAAACACTTAAAGGGCCACACAAATTTGTCACACATTGCGTTAAATACCGCTCTTGCACTCAAACGCTTAACCCTTTGAGTGCCAGATGTGTACACATTGCTTTGCAAATTTCCCCCTATCCCTGTGCCACTTAAAGGGTTAATAATGGTATAAAACATTAATTTCTATGACTTATAAATTTATACCGATTTATATGCCACGAAAGGAGTGAAACTTAAATCAATTTCTTCTTAACAAACATGCCGACTTCACATTCCAGTAAAAGACTGAAACTCCTCTCAATTTGGCCTTAACCCTTTCAGTGCCACAGGGGTACACATTTCTATGTGTTGTTTCCTCCTCTGGCACTCAAAAGGCTGTTTGGCACGTGTAGATGGGCTTTTACATTAGTATATATATTTTTATATATTATGCATAAATTAATGAGTATTGCAGTATAGAACAAAACCTTTTTCCTTGGCTGGCAACGTGTGGCCCAGGAGGCAAGTACAATCAAGTGGCCCATTTCTATCGTTCCAGCACACTGTCCCAGCCCACTCACTTTTGTTAATTTTAAAACTGGCATTCATTTTGTTAAAGGAGCAGTAAACTTTTTTTTATGACAACACATATTTTGTAGATCATTTCCCGCTGAATAAAACAAGGTCACTCCCATCGCTGTCAGGTGTTTTATTCAACATTTATAGCAGTTTAAATAACCATGAAGTGAATTTACTGTGTTTACTTCCTGATAGTTCTAACTGACAGGAAGTGACTCAGCAGTTTCTATCACATTCTATGGAGAACTGTATGTCTCTAACTTTTCTGACTTTCCTCTCCATTATAATGTAACAGGAAATCTAATTAGAATTTGACCACTAGAGGGCACTGCTAATGCAAAAAAACATGGGTTTAAACTGTAATAACTCTGCAACTATAAATCTCTGGGCAGTGGGAGTACCCCTATTTTACTCAATAGGAAAATCCCTACAATATATATTTTTTCATAATATAGTTTACTGCTCCTTTAAGTAAGGCAAGTAAGACCATGTAGCTTACAGTTGAAATGGCACTACACTAGTGATGTTATAGAACTTTCAATTGAAAGGGAACAATTTTAAATGATACCACAGAGCTTACATTTAAAGCGATAGTAATACTTAATATGTAAAAAAATATATTGTAAGGTTTATCCTCCTAAGTAAAACACCTGCTGAGAGGTGATTTATTCAAATGTTATTAAAGCTAAAACGTGATTTTTTTAGGTGCAGTATCACAGTGGCCTGAAATTGTATAGTGGCACTGTTGCTACACCATCCTATGGAGATTTATGTTCAACTGAACAGAGCTGTCCATAGAATGGTGTAGCAACAGCCCCACTGTACAATTTCAGGCCACTGTGATGCTGCACCTAAAAAAAATCAAGTTTGAGCTGTAATAACATTTGAATAAAACACATTTCAGCAGTATGAGTTCCCTTGTTTTACTCAGGAGGATAAACCCTACAGCATATGTATTTATACATTTTAAGTATTACCGTCCCTTTAAGTAAAGCTACACTAGTGGTACCAGAGCACAATGGAAATTTGTTATGCTATTAGTGTAGCTCCATTTGTATTGTAGCTTTGTGGAGTCACGTGTAGTTCCATTTCAATAGTAAGCTCTGTGGTATCACTAGTGTAGCTATATTTACAGCAGAAAGTGGAAGACTGAATCTGGCAGTGGCCCTCCCGCCCAGATGTATGACCGGTCTAGGAGGCAATTACTCCCCTGCCCCCCAGGCCAGCTCTCCCCTGATATCTATATATATACAAAACAGTTTGGAGGCACTCTCACTTAAACAGTCAAGGATGCCTGGGTGCTGTGATGAGACTGTAGTAATTGACATGCAATAGTGGATCAAGCACTCACAGGACTTCAAGTGGAGATTCAATGAATTTATTTAAATCAACGTTTCGGCCAGACTGAGCTGGCCTTCCTCAGGACAACCACCAATATGAACATAAGTGCCTTTTAAACCTTACTACCACTTAGCGCCAAAACACAGCGTCCATGATGTGTGTGACGTCACAAGCAGCATCGTGGCGCCATTGGTTAAAATCATAACATTATTCATCAAATAGTGTATGGTCACTCACTAAAGTACAAACACGAAGTAAATAGAACGCATAAGTAAATCAGAGTCTGTATAGAGAAGATAAAAACCTGGAAGCTGTGCATAGTCTCGTATCCCTGACTGTCAGTGTGCCCGGCCAGTGAATCAACATCACATCGCAACGTGTAAAGCGCACTGTGGATCCCATGTCTGTAGCTTACAGACTGCAGTCAGAAGAGCCATGCGCAGCAATTCAGATTATAAAAATACAATGTGTCAAAACCCGGCGACTTATGAGAGATCATAGTTGTGAATTGTTCAGTGTATATCAGTACTGTATGTGATATGACAGTGAAAAGTGATCAAGTGTACTATGGCACAGTAACAGGAAATCGCAGAAGAACGTCCAGTGAAAGCACTAAGGTTCCAACTAGGAATCCATAAAGATAGTATTACCAGTCAGTAATCCATGTAATGCCAGCAAAGATTGACTCAATGGTTAATAATCGGGTCCCAAATAAAAAGGATCAAGATGAACGAATCGCTCCACTATATAGTGTCCAACGATATATAGTTAATGTACCATTCTTGGTAAAATCCTGGGTGGCAATGTAGATGATAGATCCATGCTCACGGTACCTGGCAAAACCTAGTCCATATAAATAACCAGCCTAAAGGGATATTCATCATAGTTAACAGAGACACCTCTGGTCCAGACTATCACGTAATGGCTATGTCACATGGGTACTTGTAAGGGATAAATATATACCAACGAATTGCAGCAAATGTGGGGCCAGAAGATACCATAAGCCGAAATACTGGAGTACACTTACAGGGTCACCCAAGGGGGATAGAACACTGCATCAGGAGGTAATAGGGGCGGGGGGAGGTGTGGAACATACACTGGCCAATATGCCTATCATGTGCAGAACCCACCAGTATAAACCTCCATCGGCTCCCTTGTGTGGTTATGGACCTACAGGCAATGAATGGATAGCATAATTTAATAAAAAGGTGCAAAACTCAGTACTTCGTTCAGGCCCTTAGGTGAGACGGTGTTCAGGGCCGGATTTGCCATAAGGCAAAGTAGGCACCTGCCTACAGGCGCACGCCACTGAGGGGCGCCTGCAAATGGGATACTTTTTTTTTTTTATTCTTTGAAATGATAAAAAAAAAAAAAAATGGCCCCCGTGCCGGCTACACTGGCGACCACTCATGTTGCCCTCACATAACAGGAGATCTGTTGTCTGTGCCTCCTTTGGTACAGTCAGTCCTGTAGTCGCTGAAGCTCCCTCGTCGGCTCTGTAGGAATGCAGAGCGCTGGGAGATGACATCATCTCCCAGCGCTCTGCATTCCTGAATAGGAGACCGCGTGGGAGCTTCGCAATCTGGAGATGGTGGGGGCAATTTGGAGATGGTGGGGGCAATGTGGAGCTGATGGAGGGCAATGGGAGGCAACATGGAGATGGTGGGGTCAATTTGAAGCTGATGGGGGGCAATTTGGAGCTGATGGAGGGCAATGTGAGGGTAGCATGGAGCTGATGGGGGGCAAGTTGGAGCTGATGGGGCAATGTGAAGGCAATATGATGGGGGCAATGTGGACATTAGGAGCATTGTGGAGATGTCCAGTGGAGATGGCCAATGGGGGGGGCGCTTTAGATTTCCGTGCCTACAGGCTCCTGAGATGTAAATCCGGCCCTGACGGTGTTTAATGTATGTATCCATCTAGCTTCTAGTTGCAAGAGCTTAAGTGCCCGGTCATCACCTCTCCTGTGTATAGGAACATGGTCTATTAGCATAGACCGTAGTGAAGGTAAAGGGTGACTGAATTCAAGAAAGTGTCTCGCGACGGGCTTATCAGATTTTTTGGTATTAAGCGCCGCTCTAATGGAAGAACGATGATTCGCCATACGTTCACGAAACGTGGTAATTGTTTTCCCTGTATAGTATAACCCACAGGGACAAGTCAAAATGTAAATGACATAGTCAGAGGTGCATGTCAGCCTATGTTGAATTTTGAATAGCTGGTTAGTATGAGGATGCTTAAAGGATGAACCAGTGAGCATGGAACTGCATGCGGGCCCAAAAAAGCAGGAAAACCTCCAAAAATTCCAAAACCCCCATCTTCAATCTCAGTACCAGACCCCTCACAGAAATAGAGACACAATTGCTTGAGAGGGGTCTTTCTTTTGTCCCTACCAGTAAATTTGACCATTTCTAATTTGAGATTGATTGTCACAAATTCCAATGTATGCTTAACTTGGCTGATTTTTATAAAAAAAAAAATCCAAACCTCCTCTCCCTATCTTGAGGCATAAAAGCACATTTGACCCCCCCAATATGAATCCTGCCTTGAGAACCTTCATTAAACGCCTGACAGATGGAGCCAAATCCATCCCACCCTATCCAAAACGCAGTAATCTCACTAAAAGTGAAAGTAAGGCATTATCCAATTTGGCACATGATGAGAATATTGTCATCAGACCTGCTGACAAGGGAGGTGCCATTGTGATCATGAATAGAGATGATTACTGTGGTGAGATCCTGCGTCAGTTGTCTGATGGAAATACATATAAAATCGCTTTCCTTAGATCCTACATGGATGTACAAGCGTTTGATTGACAACACAATCGCACACGCTCTACACCACGATTGGATTGATCAGAATTTGGCATCATTTCTCACTGTTAATCATCCAATCTGTCCTATCATTTACACCCTTCCCAAAATACATAAACGTTTGATTGATCCCCCTGGCAGACCTATTATTTCTGCCAGGGGTTCTCTATTACAACCAATTGCAATCTTTCTAGATACTTTATTGCAACCCATTGTGCAAGCCATGCCGTCCTTTGTTAAGGACACTGGCAATTTCCTTCGACAAATTCTTGATATGGGAGATTTGGACGACACTGATATACTGGTCACAATGGATGTGGACAGTCTTTACTCCGTAATCCCTCATGATGGCGGTGTGGAGGCGGTCAGAAAATCCATTACTGATTCCCAATGTGCATTTGAATTTCCCACTGAATTCATTTGTGAACTACTACTTTTGGTACTCAAAGGATTTTTTTTCGCTTTGAAGACACATATTATCTCCAGATTGCAGGTACATCAATGGGCTCTAGTTGGGCACCATCATATGCAAACCTATATATGTACCATTATGAAATTGCTCATCTCACACACCCCAAGATTAAATTCTATGAGCGGTACATTGATGACCTCTTCATCAATGTTTCTTCTAGACTTCTAGGTTACATGGTTTGTGTATTGGAACTAATGGATGTCTCCTGATCCATTCCTCTGCTGTCTCCCACAGGTAACATCCTTATCAATGCTTATCTGAAACACATGGTTTTTCTTGATCTGCAATTTGGGCCTGATTGGACTCACTTGCTAGTATCACATGACATAGCCTCTCTATAAATTACCTGCCTCTAGCAGTGCCCACTGCTAGCAGGGCCTGGATTTTCCAAGCCTGGATTTAGAAGTGGAGTTTTAGCTGAGTTTGACTGAGATTGGACCGAGGGGACACCTGTCTGCATCTGACACAGGACAATTTCAAGTTCAACAGCACTACAGCCTGGAAAGTCTGTCTGAAGATAAAGAACTAACTTTGGAGTTTTGTGTTCCCTGATTCTAAGTACTTCATTTCACCTGTCAGTGAAATCAGCAGATCTGCAAACCCAAGCACAGGACCCAGTGGGAAGAATATACTTACCATTCATCCACTGCTGACATTTAACCCTTCTATTAACATGGCATCAGGGTAGTCCTCACCTTTTAATCAATTCTGGCTGCAACTGAATCTACTGATCGATTCGTCTGGTGTGGAAGGAAAACTGTACTGCATTTCATCTAGACAGCTGAATCATCCTACCTGCAAGTCACTGATCATTCACATCACCAACCTCTCACCCATTTGAACTTATATTGTCATTATCATTACAAAATTAATCTGTTAATTTTCTTATTATTTTTTCTGCCACCTCAACTGTGCAAAGTATCAAAAACCTTCAGCCCTCCTACCTGCTCATCAATCTCAATAGCTCCATCCTTCTTACACTCTCCAATGATTTGCTCACATGAGCTGTTCTGTTACCTTAACTTTTCATATCCATCCACCAAGAAACAGCCCACACCTCTTCACACATGGAAATCCTCCTCTCACCTGCTTTTCCTGACTGCAACTCTTCTCATAGCTGCAGGTGACATCTCTCCCAACCCTGGTCCCTCCTACATTCCCACCTGTGTCCGTCCTAGATTGCGGCCTACCCGCTCATCTTGTGGGGCAAACCCTAGCAATCTACTAGCTGTTCCCTGTCTCCCCCCATCCTTTCCACCCTTCTCCTGTGAATTATGGAACGCTTGCTCACTCTTTACTGAACAAACTCCACACTACCCACGACCTTTTTCTCTCTAACTCTTTAAACCTATTCGCTATCACTGAAAACTGGCTCTCACACTCTGACTCATTTGCTGAAGCTGCTCTCTCCTATGGCGGCTTATCTTTTTCTCACACTCCTCACCCTGATGGCAAGGGTGGGGGTGTGGGACGTCTTCTCTCTCAGCTCTGCCGCTCCAGGCCTCTATCCCTTCCTCCATCAGTCTCCTTCACCTCTTTTGAAGTACATGCAGTCCAGCTCTTCTCCCCTGTCCCTCTCCTGGTAGCCGTGATCTACCGGCCCCCAAGCAACCCTTCCTCCTTTCTCTCCGAATTTGAAACTTGGGTCTCTGTCTTTTTGTCATCAGACACCCCCACATTACTCCTTGGCGACTTCAACCTACACGTTGATGATGCCTCCTCATCTAGTGCTTCTCGATTTCTCTCCCTGACCTTGTCCTATGGCCTTCAACAATGGACTGCTGCCTGCACTCACAGGGAAGGTCACTGGCTAGATCTAGTCCTCACCAGAAACTGCTCAGTCTCTGACTTCACAGTTTCCCCATTTCCACTCTCGGATCATCATCTTATCTCTTTCACACTCTGTCACACACTTTCCCCTGCCCTCCCTAAATCACCCTTCCTAACCAGGAACCTACACTCGGTCAAACTATCAGACCTGGCATCAACTGTGCAGACTTCCCTCTCTTCTCTCTGCCCTTCTACTACTACTACTACTAACATCGACACTCTGGTCCATGAATATAACACCTCATTAACATCTTCCATGGACCTGCACACTCCCCTCCAGCTGCGACACTCCCGCCCCAGGAATCCCAGACCCTGGCTAAATTCAACAACCTGCATGCTACGCATCTGTTGGCGAGCTGCAGAACGTCTCTGGCGGAAGTATCGTTCTGTTGCAGACTTTCACCATTATAAATTTATGCTATCCTGTTTTAAAGGGATAGTAATACTTAAAATGTAAAAAAAAAATATGTTGTAAGGTTTATCCCCCTGAGTAAAACAAGTGTACTCCCACTGCTGAAAGATGTTTCATTCAAAAGTTATTAATTTTCAAAGTTGAATTTTTTAGGTGCAATTTCACAGTGGCCTGAAATTGTAGAGTGGCGCTGTTGCTACACCATCCTATGGAGATTTATGGTCCCGGGACCAGAGCTGTCCATAGGATCATGTAGCAACAGCGCTTTTCTGTTACAGTGCCATAGTACACTTCATCACTTTTCACTGTCAGATCACATACAGTACCGATATATACTGAACAATTCACAACTATGATCTCTCATAAGTCGCCGGGTTTTGACACATTGTATCTTTATAACCTGAATTGCTGCGCATGGCTCTTCTGACTGCAGTCTGTAAGCTACAGCTGTGGGATCCACAGTGCGCTTTACGTGTCGCGATGTGATGTTGATTCACTGGCCGGGCACACTGACAGTCAGGGATACGAGACTATACACAGCTTCCAGGTTTTTATCTTCTCTATATAGACTGATTTACTTATGCGTTCTATTTACTTCAAGTGTTTGTACTTTAGTGAGTGACCATACACTGATGAATAATGTTATGATTTTAACCAATGGCGCCACGATGCTGCTTGTGACGTCACACACATCGTGAATGCAGTGTTTTGGCGCTAAGTGGTAGTAGAGTTTAAAAGGCACTTATGTTCACATTGGTGGTTGTCCTGAGGAACACCAGCTCAGTCTGGCCGAAACGTTGATTTAAATAAATTGATTGAATCTCCGCTTTAAGTCCTGTGAGTGCTTGATCCACTATTGCATGTCTATCTATATCGATATATCTATATATATATATATATATATATATATATATATATATATATATATATGTGTATGTATAAAGAGAGAGAGACACACACACACACATATACTGTTGTAGCTGTTCTGTCTACCACAGTCCATGAACATTTGGTAATTTTATATGACCCTGTGTCACCATGCTAATTCCTAATTCCACCTCCCATCTGATGACAGCTCCCTGCTTCACTAATCCCTCTCCGTGCATTTAAAAGAGGAAAAATCACTGCAGATTCCTTGTAAACTGAAATCGACATATCGCTGTGTGCAAGAGATAGTTGATGAAATGTGTTGTTAATTTTAAGTAGAGATTAACTCTTGGATGCTACACAGCTCTACAGCATAGAAGACCCCTCTTGATGCAAGGGGTTAAGAATTTTTTTTTTTTTTTTCAAGGACAGTAAAGAGTTGCGGAAAGTACAGATGTATGATATGTATTGGACCTCCCCCTGGCAAGCAAAGGGTTAATATAAGGCGCACTCATCCACCCCCCCTGCAGTTTGTTCCATTGTCTACTATGTATCTCTGTTACTGCCGGCACGTGTGTGTGCGTCTCTCTGTTTAATCCTGGGTCTGGCTACTCTTAATCCTGCACGGCTTGATGTCCTAACACAGATCATGTGACTCCTAATGCAGTGACATTCAGTGGCGTCTGGTGAATATGGGACACAGAGGCTGATGTACCAGAAAACGTACTGCAGGTCTGGTGCAAACCAAAAAACTGCATAGGGGAGACGTGAACAATTCCATAGATCGAACCGAGGCTTTTAACGTCTTGAATGCTAGAGAGGTCTTCAACGCATTGCCAAGCAATGCATTGGAGACATCTCTAACATTGAAGGGGTTAAAAAAAACCCTGGAACAAACTAATTCCATCATAGGGAATTAATTTGTTCCAGGATTACACCACTTTTTCCGTAGCACATCAGCCCCAGGGCGCCAAAGAGGATAATGAAATGCTCCCATTGATTTCCCAATTTAAAGGGAAAATAAAGTTTCCCCCCAACAATTACCTGGCAACTAGCTGAACAATAGTACTATTCGCCAGAATAATTACTGCCTTATAAAGAAATCCTACTGCTGCCGGTGGTTCCCCCCCACCCCGGAATTGCACCGCTTTTATTTTATAAATCAGCCTCACTGTTTCTAATGTATTAGTTACCTCTCTGGTACTTCAAAGGGTTAAATACAAAAGATGGTCACCAACAATCAGCTCAATGATCGAAGCAACTACTCTACACCACCTAACTTGAAGAGACCTGCCCTTTAACCCTTTTAGTGCCAAAGAGGTAGCCAACGCAGTATGAAATCACCTTAAAGGGACAGTAACGTTTCACAAAAACAGCAGCTCCAATTAATCTTCATAGTATTCGGGCCATGGAGAGTGTTATTTTAATACTGTTAGAGTTGTAGTTCAAGAGTAATTGAATGATAAAGTATCCCCCTCCCACCCCTTTTACCTAGTGTAAGCCACCTCCCCTCAGATGTGGAATCTGGTCTCGTGACCGGACAGCTCACATCAAGGGACAATCTTCTTATTGTGAGAACAATGAAAACCCTGCACCCCTAGACAGGTTTTTCAGGTTTTTTTCCTTATACTCAAAGAAGATTGTCCCTCCAGGTAGATTGCAGAGAGGGACAATCTTCAATTAAGATAAGGGAAAAACCTGAAAAGCCTGTCAAGGGGGGCAGGGCTTTCATTGTTCTCATAGGAAGAAGATTGACCCTTGATGTGAGCTGTCTGGTCTACGGACTGGATTCCACATCTGAGGGGAGGTGGCTTACACTAGGTAAAAGGGGCGGGAGGGGGAAACGTTATCATTCAATTACTCTTGAACTATAACTATGACAGTATTAAAATAACACTCTCTATGGCTCAAATACTATGAAGATTAATTGGAGCTGCTGTTTTTGTGAAACATTACTATCCCTTTAAGCTGAATTCATACTGCGTTGGATACCTATTTGCACTCAAAGGGTTAAAGGGCAGGTCTCATCAAGTTAGGTTTAGATTAGTTGCTTAGATCATTGAGCTGATTGTTGGAGACAATATTTTGTATTTAAATCTTTGGAGTGCCGGAGGGGTATCTAATGCATTAGAAACAGTGAAGCTGATTTAAAAAATAAAATCGGTGCAATTTCAGGGGGGGAAATCTCCCGGATAATTATGACAGTTGGCTTCAAAGCAGATAGGATGCTGATCCAGGGAAATATCAGATTGCTATCTGGAGTCAAGAAGGAATTGTTTTACCCACTTGGGGCTTAAAGCGGAACTAACACCCCTACAAGATGTAGCCTCAATTAAAGTGTTGTCATCCGTTATGACGCGCTGTGTAATTATTTATTTTTTTTTTTTAAAAAAGTGTTATTAAAGAATAAATCGTAATTGCAAAAAGTACCTGGTGACGTCTTCCCCCAGAAAAGCGCATTGCGCATGACAGCAACAGAGCCGATCGGCTCTCTTGTAACTCCCTCCGGCTACACAAAAACACCTACGTCATCAGCTTTAGATTCTCGTGACCAGGCGCGCTCCTAATCTCAAACGCGGTCAGGTCATTCTAGCATAGTGCGAGCGCATTACATGAGAGACAGTGTGTGAGAGAAAGGGAGAGAGAAAGAGGGTGAGAGAAAAGAGAGAGAGATAGTGTGTGTGAGTGGCCAGTGTCTGAGTGCACTTTTCTCACTAGTGAAGTAGCGCAGGGTGAGTCTTCACTTACCTTCTGCAGGAGAAGAGAACCTGAGTACTTGGTAATTACTGAGTAAGCGTCACTGCCAAACGCATCAGCCCAGATCTTCACCCTGTAACAGAGAATGAATAGAAGGAAATGGGGATCTTTGCTGTTCTGGTACACTGACAAGCTGGAAGAATTAGCAGTTCCTGTTAATGCTCTGCAGTCTATCAAGCCACAAAATATCAATTACTCGGCCATCTGTACAAAGATAAAAATGGAGAAATTCTGGCCAAAATAAACAGCAGCACAAACAACAAATAAGCATCCCCCCTAAACCCCACTGATTCAGAAAAGAGTTGGCGATTTCTTTACAATTCAATGGGGTTTAAAGCCCCATATTCAGAACTAACACCTCCTTAACTCACTACGGCTAGAAAATCCTAATAGCCCCTGTGTATTGTGCTCTTGAAGGTTTAACCCTTTGAGTGCCAGGGGGTATGCAACACATTGCAAAGCAATGAATTGCGTACCCCTCTGGCACTCAGATAACATTTTGATTCAGTCCCGGATGTCAGGAGCTGGACATGACAGAATTACTAGCAGGACCACAGGACCTTGAACGCTGCCCACTTCCCATCATTATATTAACCCTTTAAAGACCTAAGGGGTGTGCAATGCATTGCTCATCCCCCTTGTCTTTAAAGGGTTAAGTAGGCTCATGCACTCTGCCTACTTCAGTTTGAAAAGCTGCCCCAACTGTCATTTCCACCTCCATGGACATGACATCCAGGACTGATTGTAGATTTTGTCTCCTGAGCAAAGCAATCCTTTGCGTACCCCTCTGGCTCTCAAGGGGTTAAATTAAAAGTGTTCATGACACAGGCAGAAAATCCAGATTCTGATCATAATAAAAAAAAGATTATTAACTATAGATGCGGGTTGTTTTTCATTTTATTGAATCCTTTGAATGCTAGGGGTATGGAAAGCATTGCAAAGCAATGCCTTGTGCACCCCTCTGGCACTCAAATACTGTCATACAGAATAAGAGTCAAACAGACATGTTAGTTACAACTACAGTAGAAATGCAGATGATACAATAGATGAAGTGCTAGGAGGTTTCTCCATATTATTCGAAAACAGATAATAATTCACACTCACATTAAAAACAATGAATCAGCGGCAACGTAGGGACCAATTTACCATCAAACACATTTAGAACTAAATAGAGAATAAGAAAGATGGCAGATACAATGGATGCATTTAAGAGAAGATTAGATACATTTCCTTCTAGAGGGAACATGCAGGGTTACACTGTGTATTCATAGGCAAAACAGGAAGTTCCAATAAAGACCTTTAAAGGGACGGTAATGTCCCATAAAAAATGCTTAGCGTTTGGTAGAGGTTCAAAAAATAAACTATTTGCCACAACTCCTATCTCTCAAACTGCTATGGTTTGAGAGATATTTGCATTGAAAGTTCCCCCCTCCCTCTCCTTCTCCTGATGTCAGCTGTAAAGCTGACAGCAGGAGATTCGAGTCGTGCGACTCGAGGAGGCTCTTCAGCAGAGCCGAAATTGCGTTATTTAAAAATAATTTGTTCGTTGGAACAGTCTGCAAAGTGTGATTGCAAACCAGGCACACTTTGCAGACCTTTCCAATAAAGTAATTATTTTCCAGTAACGCAATTTCGGCTCTGCTGCAGAGTCACCGGCTGATCCCTGGACCGGAATCTCCTGCTGTCAGTTAGACGCTGATGTCAGGAGAAGGGGAGGGGGGGGATTTTTAATGCCTATATCTCTCAAACCGCTATGGTTTGAGATATAGGCATTCAAAATCCCCCCTCCCCTTCTCCTGACATCAGCGTCTAACTGACAGCAGGAGATTCCGGTTGTGGCAAATAGTTTATTTTTTGAACCTCTACCAAACTCCAAACATTTTTATGGGACATTACTGAACTTTTAAAGAACTTATTTGGCAACAGGAAAGCTTATATAATTCTCATTTCCCTGGGTTAAGAGGCAAAGGTTGAACTTCATGGAACTGTGTCTTTTTTCAACCTAATTTACTATGAAACTATGTAAAAGATTCCTCTTTGTATCAAGAAAAGATTTATAGTGGAACTACCACCCCTGTTAAAATTTGGCTCAAATAAATACCCATCTGGCGACTAGCTGCTCAGTAGTGCTAGTCACCAGAATGACCTGGTTATTGAGAATTAAAGGGATAGTAATACTTTGTTTTATCTTTATTTTATTGGCATTAAAAAAAAAACATGAAGAACGATAAAAGTCTTATCTCTCAAACCTTTATGGTTTGAGAGATATTCACAAGCAAAGTTTCCCCTCCCGCCCCTTTTTCCTAGTGTAAGCCATCTCTTCTCAGATGTGGAATCCAGTCCATAGACCAGACAGATAACAGAAGGGGACAATCTTCTTCCTATGAGAACAATGAAAGCCCTGCCCCCCTTGACAAGTTTCTCAGTGTTTTCTCTTATCTTAATTGAAGATTGTCCCTCTCTGCAATCTACCTGGGCACCTCCCTTCTGCTCTGGCTGAGCAGTGTTACATCAGTAAAAGGGGCGGGAGGGGGATACTTTGTCACTGAATTACTCTTTAACTATAACTCTGACAGAATTGAAATAACACTCTCCAAAGTCCAAATACTATGATGATTAATTAGAGCTGCTTTTATTATGAAACATTACTATCCCTTTAAACACTGTTCCCGGACTGACAGGCAGGAAACAGAGCAGACATCTTTCCATAGTGATGTCTGCGCGCCTGCGCTATCAGTCCCAGGCTGCTCTAGGAGGCGATCCTAGGAGCCATTTGACTCTTAAAGGGACTGACAGAGCAGGCACGCAGATGTCACTATGGAAAGATGTCTGCGCAGTTTCCTGGCTGTCAGGCCAGGAGCAGTATAGACAGGTGAGGGCTGGCCTGGGGGGCAGGGGGGCAATTGCCCCCTAGGCCGGTCATATGTCTGGGCTGGTGGGCCACTGCATCTCACTAAATCTCCCGATTGCTGCTGTAAATGGAGCTACACTAGTGATACCACAGAGGTACAATCCAAATGGAGCTACACTAGTAGCATAACCCATTTCCTTGTAAGCTCTATAGTATCACTAGGTAAGCTTTACTTAAATTGTAAGCTTTGTAGTGGCGCACTAGTGTAGGCCCATTTCAACTGTAAGCTATGTGGTATCACGTGACTTAAATCTCAATATTAATGGCAATTTTAAAATTAACAAAATGGGGTGGGCTGGAACAGTGGCCTGGAACGACAATAGAAATGGGCCACTTAAATGTATTTGCCACCTGGCCCACAAATTGTCAGCCCTCCCCTAAGTATAGAATTCTCATTAATCAGGTAATAATTCTGGCAACTAGCACTACTGAGCAGCTAGTCTTCAGATGGGTATTTATTTGGGCCAAATTTTAACAGGGGTGGTAGTTCCACTTTAAACTAGGAGAGTAAGCAGAGCAATATATCATCTGGACTCCACAACTGGACAAAATGTGAAACTAAACTTAGAATGAAGCCAACCTCCATTTTAAACTTACACATTCTGAAAGTGCATAATACGTAAAGTCAAACGGACTATGCTTTATATTATCTGTTTTCATCTTCACTGATTTTTTTTCCAGTTTTATATCCTGACAGTAAACTATCTGAATTCATTTTCAGGAAGCTTTTTGTTTGGGAATGTGGTAGCACAGAGAGAAAAACAATGTAAAAAAAATTTACAATATAAAATGACAGTGTAACAAAAAAAAAAAGCAGCTTCTACACCATACAAAAGCACTCAGAGCTGCAGGGACACTGTAACTTTGTATAAATATATCTGATTCTAAAGTACCTGACTGAAAGCTCTCTTTGAAGAGATACGGGGACATAGAAGTGTACAAAAAAATGGTGAAGATGAAAAAAGCGTAGGCAATTATATTTTACATATTACCCACTTATAGGATATGTAAAGTCAAAAAGGAGGTGGACTGTTTCTTTAAACAGAAAAAAAAAATGTGCAACACGGTTTAAGTACTTAAGCTGTGAAGGTCATTGTCTCCTTCCATCCAGGGCAGAGATGCACTATGGTTCAATAAGGGCCCAGTTTGGCAATATTGTGTCGTATCTGTGATGATAGCATATTGACTGTATGCACTAATGTGTAATTGCCATTATATCAATGTAAATATGCCACAAATACACTGGCATGAACATGAATCCACCATGACTTCAACAGGTTTATGATTTTATACTGACTACTTCAACAATAGATAATTTGCATATTGAAATGCAGTTTAATGAGACATTGTCGTATTTGTGTGGGTATGTTTATGTGGCACATTCCCACGTGCACAGAAAGCTGCCTATGCTGTCAGAGTTCAGAGCCCCAACATCGGCATCCTGAGTTCTCTCTGTGATGTAATACAGTGCTATATTCTACTTGCAGCACTGAATGCTCTGTGTGATGTAATACAGTGCTATATTCTACTTGCAGCACTGAATGCTCTGTGTCATGTAATATAATGTTACACTCTCCCTGCAGCACTGAATGCTCTGTGTCATGTAATACAATGTTACATTCTCTTTACAGCACTGAATGCTCTGTGTGATGTAATATAATGTTACAGTCTCCCAGTATAGATATTTGCATAACTCCTCTTTCCTGCCACCCTTGGGTGTGTCTGGCCTCAGACAAACATAAATTAAGTCACAGGATGCTTTATATATATATATATATATATGTGTATATATATATATATATATATGATAGAGAGATAGAGAGAGAGAGAGATAGAGAGATACAACACATATGTATACACACACACACGCACACACATATTGGGACATTTCAAGGGTATTCTCACTTCTGGGGCATAATTTATTCAAAAGTTATAACAGTTAAAGGGATGGTAATGTTTCACAAAAACAGCAGCTCCAATAAAATCTTCATAGTATTTGACCTATGGAGAGTTATTTCAATACTGTCAGAGTTGTAGTTCAAGAGTAATTGGATGATAAAGTATCCCCCTCCCACCCCTTTTACCTAGTGTAAGCCACCTCCCCTCAGATGTTGAATCTTGTCTTGAGACCAGACAGCTCACAGCAATGGACAATCTTCTTACTGTGAGAACAATGAAAGCCCTCCCATATGTTAATTGAAGATGGTCCCTCTCTGTGATCCACTCGGCCACCACCTTTCTGCTCTGAGGTGAGTAAAAGGGGCAGGAGGGGGATACTTTATCATTCGATTACTCTTGAACTACAACTCTGACAGTACTGAAATAACACTCTCCATGGCACAAATACTATGACAATTAATTGGAGCTGCCTTTATGAAACATTACTATCCCTTTAAATCTTGTTTGATTTCATCTTTTTCCTTTAAAATGAAAAAAGTACAAAAGTGACATCTAGGTGGTGCTGTATCAGTAGTCTCTATTGAGAGTTTCTGTCATTGGCTGTAAGATCTCCACCCACTTAGGTTATCTTGAGCCGTTATAAAATGTGAATAAAGAATCAGCTCTGGGAGTGCCTTACAAGATTATATAAAACAATGCATTGTGCACCCCCTGGCACTGGTAATGTTAACGAAAGAAACATTGGGGAATATTACAATAAAGAAATCACAACAAAGACATATTGGCATGGAACAGTTAACTCCATGGATGATACAGAAATCATTAATGCTTTGCTTCGTAATACATAGGAGATGTCTCTAACATCCAAGGGATTCATTTCTGAATGCACTGTGATGCTTTTCATCTGAATCATAGTATAAACCCTTTGCGGATTTTTGAATGGCATATACACTCTGGCATATCGGACACGTGCATAAGGTACTCCATAAAGTCTGCAAAAAATTAGCGTTTACAGGACTTGACTTGTAATAAAATCCTACTAAAATTACTAAGAAAAATACATGCTTATAAGCATTACCAGGCATATACATCTGTTTCTTTCCATTTAATAATGTTGCCATTGCCTGCAAAAACAGACCAACTAAAACCATTTAAAGGGATAGTAATACTTTGTTTTATCTTTATTTTATTTTGTAGGCATTAAAAAAATATGAAGAACGATATAAGTCTTATCTCTCAAACCTTTATGGTTTGAGAGATATTCACAAGCAAAGTTTCCCCTCCCATCCCTTTTACGTCGTGTAAGCCATCTCTTCTCAGATGTGGAATCCAGTCCATAGACCAGACAGATAACAGCAGGGGACAAGCTTCTTCCTATGAGAACAATGAAATCCCTGCCCCCCTTGACAAGTTTTTCAGCTTTTTCCCTTATCGTAATTGAAGATTGTCCCTCTCTGCAGTCTACCTGGGCACCTCCCTTCTGCTCTGGCTGAGCAGTGTTACATCAGTAAAAGGGACAGGAGGGGGATACTTTGTCATTGAATTACTCTTGAACTACAACTCTGACAGAATTGAAATAACACTCTCCGAAGTCCAAATACTATGATGATTAATTGGAGGTGCTTTTACTATGAAACATTACTATCCCTTTAAGGTCAATAAGTCATATCCTCGAACCCATTCATTGATAAAAGAGTAAGATTATGGCTGTTCACTGCTTATGTTTTACCAATGTAGGCTTTAGTAAATAAACATCATTATCTGTATAGCTGCCATGGATGTGACATCTGAAACAGGGCTGGCCAATAACTGTGCAAGATGAATCCACAGCTCTTAACACTAACTCCTAATCATTCTGTTCAATCAAAATGGCTCAAGGGGAAAGATCTCAGGCCAATTGCTTTGCATGAGGGTGTCCATCAACTATTCACTTGCTCTACAACAATCTGGGATACATTTATCAAATGTAAATGTATCATTCTAATGTCTCCAGACTTACAACACTAGGAAGAATGTATGAATTTGGCAGTGCAGCTCATATTCTTGGCTTATACATGGATAGTACTGCTTAACCCTTTGAGTGCCAGAGGGGTACGCAACACATTGCAGAGAAATGCGTTGCATACCCCCTGGCATGCAAATGGTTAATACTAAAAACTACAGATTGCAGGTTTTATCAAGCCGAGTAAAAACACGGGTACTCCCACTGCTGAGAAATGTTTTATTCCAAAGTTACTGCAGCTGAAACGTGATTTTTTTTTTTTATATGTAGCACCACTCCATGGCCTGAAATTTTATGGTGGCGCTGTAGCTACAGCAGGCTATGATCTGTAGTCCATAAACCTACATAAGATGCTGTAGCAACACCACTGTGAAATTTCTGGGAATGGTGGTATCGGTCTCATAAAGTGCAACTTTTGAATACAACAGCAGTGTAAGTACCCTTCTTTAATCAGCAGGATACTTTTTGTAACAAAGAAAATTAGCATGGAAGTGCTCCAGATCTGCAGTATGTCAAACCGCAAAGTATAAACTCTCTGCTATACCCACAGTGTATCCAAATGTGTCTCTTAAAGGGCATCTCTCACCCATATAAAAGTTAGGCTTTTTAGATACAACATATAGTTAGAATGATAAAAACGTTAATTCGTTTTTAAAGGGATAGTAATATTTCGTTTTAACTTTATTTTATTTTGTAGGCATTAAAAAAACATGAAGAACGATATAAGTCTTATCTCTCAAACCTTTATGGTTTGAGAGATATTCACAAGCAAAGTTTCCCCTCCCGCCCCTTTTACCTAGTGTAAGCCATCTCTTCTCAGATGTGGAATCCAGTCCATAGACCAGACAGATAACAGAAGGGGACAATCTTCTTCCTATGAGAACAATGAAAGCCCTGCCCCCCTTGACAAGCTTTTCAGGTTTTTCCCTTATCTTAATTGAAGATTGTCCCTTTCTGCAATCTACCTGGGCACCTCCCTTCTGATCTGGCTGAGTAGTGTTACATCAGTAAAAGGGGCGGGAGGGGGATACTTTATCATTGAATTACTCTTGAAGTACAACTCTGACAGAATTGAAATAACACTTTCCAAAGTCCAAATACTATGATGATTAATTAGAGCTGCTTTTATTATGAACCATTACTATCCCTTTAAGCGCTGACCTTGCCTTTAAGTTTGCCGACCTGATAATAAAAGGCAGAAATATATTCTTACCCAAATATCTCACAAAAACTCTTGGACTGCTGCATATATAAAAGTGAATCAAATACACATACACTAAAAAAATAAAAGTGTTTATTGTATGTACACATTTTTACTTTTTATATTTTTAGTGTATGTATATTTTATTCATTTTTATATATTAAGCAGTCCAAGAGTTTTTGTGACAGATATTTGGGTTAGAATATATTTCTGCCTGATTTGTTTATATCTCTTTTATTATCAGGCAAACTTACAGGCAAGATCAGCACTTAAAGGGATAGTAATGTTTCATAATAAAAGCAGCTCTAATTAATCATCATATTATTTGGACTTTGGAGAGTGTTATTTCAATTCTGTCAGATTTGTAGTTCAAGAGAAATTCAGTGACAAAGTATCCCCCTCCCAGTCCTTTTACTGATGTAACACTGCTCAGCCAGATCAGAAGGGAGGTGCCCAGGTAGACTGCAGAGAGGGACAATCTTCAATAAGGGAAAAACCTGAAAAACTTGTCAAGGGGGGGCAGGTCTTTCATCATTTTCATAGGAAGAAGATTGTCCCCTGCTGTTATCTGTCTTGTCTATGGACTGGATTCCACATCTGAGAAGAGATGGCTTACACTAGGTAAAAGGGGCGGGAGGGGAAACTTTGCTTGTGACTATCTCTCAAACCATAAAGGTTTGAGAGATAAGACTTATATCGTTCATCATGTTTTTTTAATGCCTACAAAATAAAATAAAGATAAAACGAAGTATTACTATCCCTTTAAGCTATATATTCAGCAGGATACATTTACTATTTATTTAACAATCAATGCATTGTACAACCAGTCCTTAAAGGGTTAAAATCATATACCTGCACCTCAAGTTATGTACAAGTACATAATATCGCTTTAGCTCATATCAGTGCATCCACTCCCCCAGTGTCAAGGCTTTAATGTTAGCAAGATCCGTACACATCTCCTATAGCATGCAGGAAACAATTTGCTTTGAGACTTATTACATAGTGAGAAACAAAGGGGATGAGCAGAACACCCATAAAGTACCGCACATTCTCTCACTGCCCTCGGAGCAACCAGCATCACTGGGAGAATTTTTTAGCATAGCCAGCTTATTACATAGGCGATAGGCAGGACAATCACCAATAAATCCATTACAACCTTTATTTTACCACATGGAATTTTATTTTTAACATAGTAACATTGTTGATGAGGCTGAAAAAGCATGTGTACATCAAGTTCAGCCCATGCCACATCACCCCTGTTGTTCCAGAGGAAGGCAAATAAAAAACACAAAAAAATTGAAGCCAATTTTTACAGTGGCGCTGTTGCTACATCATCCTATGGAGATTTATGGTCAACTGACCAGAGCTGTCCATAGGATGGTGTAGCAACAGTGCCACTGTACAATTTCAGACCACTGTGATACTGCACCTACAAAATACAAGTTTGAGCTGCAATAACTTTTGAATAAAACACCTTTCAGCAGTGGGAGTATCTTTGTTTTACTCTGCGGGATAAACCCTACAATATATATATTTTTATATTTTAAGCATTACTGTCCCTTTAAGCCCCAAATAGGTTAAAAAAATGTCCTTCCTGACTCAAAATGGCAGTCAGCTATTTCACTGGATCAACATCCTATCTCCTTTGAAACCAGCTGTCATAATTCTCAATATTGTTCTGTGCTAGATAGGTATCCATTACTTTTTTGAAAGCAATTACAGTATCTGCAATCACAGCATCCTAAGGCAAAGAATTCCATTGATTTACTACCCTTACTGTCAAAAAAACCCTGCCTTTGTTTACAGTACATCCTCTATAATGAGGCTGGTGTACTAAGAAAGAGTGAAGAAATGCTGGGGCAATGCAGGGTGGGGTAAACAACAATTCCAGTTACATTAAATGGGACTTTTAACCCCTTCAATGCTAGAGAGGCCTCCAACGCACTGAGGAGCAATGTGTTGGAGACTTGTCTAGCATTCAAAAGGTTAAAAGCCCCATTTAAACCAATGAGAATTTGGGAAATTTTTATTTGCTTCCTATGATTGCCTAAATTGGTTTGGTCTACAATTGCTCACCAACCTCTATCAGTGCTGTCCAATCATAAGGCTCAGACTCCAATTACCTACTATCAAACCTGCAACAATGTGGAATAAATGTATCAATGGTCATGAATATTATGAAACATTACTATCCCTTTAAAAGGGAACTTTCACATTGAACATGCTTAGTCTCCTGTGATCAGTGTGTCTCATTATAATGACAAATGGAGCTTACTATTACAGTAGACGAGATTCACATGAATACGAAGGGAAGCGTGAACGTGCTCCCGGGGAGAGCTGGGAGGGAGGTGGGAGGAGAATTGTTGGTCTGGGAAGTCCTGCACCACTGTGCCGCCATTAAGTGTACATATATCAAATCCATATATTATTTTAACTGCTGTATCACATGAAAACTAATGGCGCGATGCAAGAAACGTTCACATTGGATAAAGGCATTTTTGTGCGCAGATAGATTCTGCGCGTGTTCTAATCCAGGAAGCTAAATACCGAACGCTTCTTGAATTGCGCATAAAAAACTCCATTTTACGACAACAGTACACAGACGTATAAATTCATTCACAATAGCACGTCCTGCATTAGGCGCATTCGCTATTCCACTCACACAGATTCGTCAATCTTAGCCACGCCCACAAAAAAAAAATATATATATATATGCAGTCGTTCGCTAATCTTGAATTTTCATGCACAATTCAACAAAATCATGCGAAAAACCTATTCCCATGTGGTTTTCACACAGGAAATAGCGATTGCGTACGTTTCCTGCATCGCGCCATAAGTGTATTCAGTGTGACAGTTCCCCTTTAACTTACTACAGAAAATCACCTGTCTCCACTTTCATAAACACCTATCAGTTTCCCCCAGAGGGGGTGGAATACATTTATATAGAGGAATAATCATGCAAATCCATTCAAGACGAAAGCGCCCACTGAGCGGAGGACTTGGAAAGGTGATAAATCATCTTTAAATATTATATACTCCTAGCCAGCATTTGTAAAAATGATTTCTTAGATGTATAAAGCTCCAAAATCTATTACAAAGGTGCTTTTCCTATTCATCTGGAGTCAGCTGTGCATCACTGTCTGATCCCACTTTGTCCTACGTTGTTTATATGAGTGATAAAAGCAGGGCCGGCACCACCTAAAGGCGAGGTAGGCAGTGGCCTAGGGCGCACATCTACTGGGGGTGCAGAGCCGCACGCACCTCGGCGGCTGCTGTGACTGTGTGAAGAAACTGAGGACAGAGAGAGGCACCGCTCTGAACAGAGTGAGCTCCTAGAAAGCCTCCTTCCGCCACCCCCAACGAGCGTTGCAGCGCCAAGGTAATGTGCCGGCCGGGCGTCTGCTTTTATGCTGGAGACAGTCAGCTCCCCTGTCGCCCTCCAGATCCAGCCTTGCCACAGCTTCATCCACATCTACCAGTGTGTCCACAGCCCAGGAGCAGGGCAGGCCCACCACTTATCTCATCCTGGCCATCTTCTCTTGCTTCTGCCCGACCTGGTCAGTCAACATAGTGGCACTGATCTTCTCCATCATGATGAGTGGTATAGCATCCCGGGTGGGAATGATCGATTGCCCCACTGCCATAATCCCTACCCACTGGAGCTGGCTCTGCATCTTAGATGCAAGGAAAAGGGAATTATACCCACACTTGATTAGCTTCTGCAGTCAGGGACGTGCACTGCCAGCACATTCTGATGGCATTGAAAAGGTTAAATTAAAATAAGACTTAACGCAATCGGTGAACCCCATGGTTGTTATAAAGGAATGTGTTTGGAAATGTATCTATGAACAAAATGATTAACCATTTGAGTACGAAAAGTCTGTTCAGTTACATGGTTGATTTTGGAAATGTTCATAGTGTATATTGCAGATTCCCTGTCCCACTAATCAGCTATAGGGTGGTCAATCTATGTATTTTAACCCACTGAATGCTATAAAGGTCTGCACTGCCAAGCAAATGCTGGATACCTCTTTAGCATTCAAGGGGGTTAATTGCCCAGTTTACATGAATTGGAAGTTTTATTTGTCAGCTATTATGCGGCTGTTTTTTAGCATTCAAGAGGTTAATTCTTTTTTAAGTGGCGATGGAGTTACAGCACACCCTATAAGGTGAAATCATATCTGTAACTCTTTGTTGCTCCCTATAGAAATCCACTTGTTAATTAATATTTTAAGCCATGTACCTTAACTCCAAGATTTCCAGTAAATGTATTAAAAACAATGACTTAAAATATTAACAGGTTAACCCCTTTGGTCCTTGAAGGGTCAACACAGGGAATGCCCTTTGTTCTGGGTGACATTGTCTTGTATCAATCGCACTTGTCTTTCTGGGAAATAGATGGGATTAGCAGGGTTCCTTTGGTTTGGATATGTAGAAAGAGAAGTCAGAGATGCTCAACTAGGCTCATCAGCTAGCAAATACATGCAAGAAGCTCACTGGGACTGTGTCCTCGCGCCCAGGGTGCAATCTCTTTTAGCTCACCAGTGCCATACACAGAGAAGAAATATTCTGAAGCATCTCATACAGGTCCTGCCAAATGACAGTCCAGCCACGAAATGCCAGACAAGTCCTCTCTGAATAAGGGAAACAGCTAACACCAGACATATGTTTCGGCCTTATTGGGTCTCATCGGTGAGGTGCAGCTGATCCCTCTAGGCACTGTGAGCACCCTGGGCACGAGGACACAGTCCCAGTGAGCTTCTTGCATGTATTTGCAAGCTCATGAGCCTAGTTGAGCATCTCTGACTTACCTTTCTACATCTGCAAATTGCTCTTGGGTTTAGTCACCCTAAGAGTAATGGGGGGAATCCAGACGTGGACCCCTTGCTCACAGTGCCTAGAGGGATCAGCTGCACCTCACCGATGAGGCCCAATAAGGCCGAAACGTATGTCTGGGGTTAGCTGTTTCCCTTGTTCAGAGAGGAATCTTCTAGCATTTCGTGGCTGGACTGTCATTTGGCAGGACCAGTATGAGATGCTTCAGAAGATTTCCTCTCTGTGTATGGCACTGGTGAGCTAAAAGAGATTGCACCCTAGGCGCGAGGACACAGTTCCAGTGAGCTTCTTGCATGTATTTGCTAGCTCATGAGCCTAGCTGAGCATCTCTGACCTTTCTTTCTACAGGGCAGCACAGTGGCTCAGTGGTTAGCACTGTTGCCTTGCAGCACTGGGGTCCTGGGTTCAAATCCCACCAAGGACAACATCTGCAATGAGTTTGTATGTTCTCACTGTGTTTGCGTGGGTTTCCTCCCACACTCCAAAAAAAAAACATACTGATAGGTGAATTTAGATTGTGAGCCCCAATGGGGACAGGAACCAATATGAGTGTAAAGCGCTGTGGAATCTGTGTGCGCTATATAAATAAAGGATTATTATTATATGCCTCTGGTTTGGGTATGTACTGTACCATGGTCCAGGCTCCTCTATACTGTTCCCCTCAGCACCCAATGGCAGTCTCAGCAGTGAGAGATGTTGGAACAGTCAATGAGTTAACCAGACACATAAGGCGCTAAGGTAACACTCATTAAAAGAGGTAGGGTGTAAGTGAGTGGGACATAAAGGGGTGGGGAATAAGGGGTGGAGCCAAGGGGCAGCAGCATGAGGTTCTTTCTACTGTGGCAAAAAACCTTGCACCAGCCCTGGATAAAAGGAATGTAAAGCATAATTTAGACAAACAAGAGATAAGAGTTTCAGTGAACTTAACTAGGTGGATTCTAATCTCAAAAAAAAATATTGGTATTTTTATCAGTTTTTAACAGGCCTGATAAAAAGTGTCCAAAAGTGGGCATTCTATCTTTTATTTTGAAAGATTCTAGAACTTTAGAAAAGATGAACAGTGCTGCCTATGAGTACATTATATTTAACCCTTTGAGTGCCAGAGAGGTGTCCAGTGCTTGTGACAACCCTCTGCTACTCAAATGGTTTATGGATTTAAGCACTTAATTTTTTGGTGATAATGTCCCTTTAAAGTGGATCTGTGACCCTAAGACAAGATTAGTTTGTTTTACAGCAAGTTAAAATCTGCCTATGGCTAAGTTCACACCTGCAATTTCATTGTAGTAATGAAAGTGCATAAAAACATGTTAAAAAAATGTGTGCAATTTTGTTCTATATTTAGAATATTTTGTATGTTTTTCTTGAGTTTTATTGCACTTTGATTGCAATTTGACCGCATTGTGAATTCCATCGGACATCCCAGCGAGCCTTGACAATGAGTTAAAAAGAAATTAAATAGTTTGGTATATGGGCATTTACAGGCACCTGCACACATAGACACCAAGGGGGGCTTGAGCACCTCGTGCCCTTTTAACAAAAAAAAAAAGAATTATGAGACGTGCCCTTTTTTTCATTTGAGCCCCTGCCCCCCAAAATGTCTGTGCACGTCCCAGTGCATTTATACTGACTCCACTGAAATCAATGAACAAATTTTAACAGTATGATAACAGAAACGGACTTTAGCTAGTTCAAGCAAATGGTGATCAAGCTTTACTTATGTTGTGTGAATCACCATTAAAGGGATAGTAACACTTAAGATTTAAAAAAATATATGTTGTAGGGTTTATGCCCCTGCGTAAAACAAGGGTACTCCCAATGCTGAGAGATATTTTATTAAAACATTATAACATCTCAAATGTGAATTTTTAGGTGCGATATCACAGTGGCCTGAAAATGTACAGTGGCTCTGTTGCTACACCATTCTATGGAGACTTATGGTCTACACACCAGAGCTGTTCATAGGATGGTGTAGCAACAGCGCCACTGTAAATTTTCAGGACACTGTGATTATGCACCTAAAAAAATTCAAGTTTGAATTGTTATAATTTTTTAATAAAATATCTCTCAGCGGTGGGAGTACCCTTGTTTTACTCAGGTGGATAAACCCTACAACATATATTTTTTTACATTTTAAGTATTACTATCCCTTTAAGACTTCCCCAGAAGGGAACACAGTGTACAAGGAGGGGAAGTATGTCATGGGAAGGTTTGATCCAGACAGGAAGTGTGTGTGCGCTAAGGGACAAGTGAACGAAAAGGGTTAATTAGAGTTAGTTACAGGAAGTGGACTGCTGTTCGGGTGAAGAGAGGACAAGGAGAAGCATCCCTGCCTCCCGCCCTATTATGGTGTGTTTGTTTGTGTGTCACGGTGGGGCGGATAGTACTTGCATGTTTTCCAGAGATCGAAAACCGATGTGGTAAAGTTATGTGGGTTTTATCCTCGGGCAGAGGTCCTTTTGGAGTTTGCCCCGGACTTAGGTCGCGGGTGGGGTGATATTACACATTGAAGCTAAAGTGGATGGCCAGTGGGGTAATTCCTTGGGAATCAGCTGAAAGTGCTGAAGAGTGGTGGAGTCAGCTGTAAGTGCTGACGAATGTTGGTGTCAGCTGCAAGTGCTGAAGAATGGGGTGATTCTAGCATTAGCCTGTACAATTTGGCCATGCTTGGTTTAAAAGAATGTGGATTGACAAGAACTGTCAGTTAAGGCTTAACCAATTCTAATTATTATGGTTGAATAAAAAACAATAATAATAATAATGTGATTGGAAGTAGTTAATAAAGCTGTGGCCTGTTATCCCCAAAAATATGTATTTTAGGGATCATACCCTCTCCTTATGACATGAACATCCCCAAAAGACACACTGTACCTAACTCTTGCACTTTCTCAATGCGTTAAAGATGGGTTTGTGAATGAACACTATTGGGGTTACACACTAAGGTGTGATAAAGAAGTGGTAAAGCAGACATAACTTCTCCAGTGATAGCAATTCTCCATTTCCTATGTTATTGTATAGATCCTGCGCAGAAAGATCTCTAAAGTTGGAGAAATCTTAGTACATTAGTTCCATAGGATAACAGGATTTGGAGAAGTGATTTCACTGGAGAAGTCCTCTCCACTTTATCACCTCTTTATCATACCTTCGTGCATAACCCCATTTTTGTGTAAAATAAAGTTTTCGAGAAATTATCCTTTACGTTTTGGTGACACAGAGTGCCATGGTATGCTAATTCTTTGCACAGTATATTAATTAAAGGGGAACTACCACCCTGCAAAAACTTTACATTAATTAAGTCTTCATCTGGCGACTAGCTGCTTAATAGCGCTAGTCGCCAGAAATATTACCTGGTTTCAAAGATTTTCTACGTACTCTGAGGCTGACAGTAGCAGGAAGCACAGACATCTTGCCACAGTGACGGCCGGCTCCAAAAGGGACTTACAGCACAGGCGCACAGACATCACTATGGCAAGATGTCCGTGCTTCCTGCTACTGTCAGCCTCGGAAAAACTCGAAAATCTTTGAAACCAGGTAATATTTCTGGCAACTAGCACTACTAAGCAGCTAGTCGCCAGATGAAGACTTAATTAGGATGACGTTTTTGCGGGGTGGTAGTTCCCCTTTAATTCTGTTTAACTTATCGCTCACTGTTCAAATCATGAATTCCCATTTGTTTGAGGCTGATGTACTAAGGAGGTACTTGAGCAATTCTGGAGCAAACCAACTACACCATAGGGGCAAAGGAAATTCTCATTGAACAGAAAGAAACTTTTAACCAGCTGAATGCTAGAGAGATCTTCAACACATTGCCAAGCAAATCTCTAGAATTCAAGGGCTAAAAACTCAGTTTCAATTATTAGCATTTTATTTGTCTCTTGCTACAGAATCGCCTAAGTTCTCCTTAGAACACCAGCCTCAGACTAACGGGAATGAAACCAAGATCCACAGGGCAAAGGAAGCCACAATAGTATATTTACAGCCTTATGTATCCGTACAAAATTCTGTAATTATTGCCAAATCAGCTGTACCATAAGGGAGAAATACTGACTGCTAAAATATCCCTTCATTTAAATTGGAATTATCACCACAGCTAAAGTCCACCCCACCTAATTAGGCATTTAGCGATAAACTTAAAGGGATAGTAATGTTTCATAATAAAAGCAGCTCTAATTAATCATTATAGTATTTGGATTTTGGAGAGTGTTATTTCAGTTCTGTCAGAGTTGCAGTTCAAGAGTAATTCAATGACAAAGTATCACCCTCCCACCCCTTTTACTGATGTAACACTGCTCAGCCAGAGCAGAAGGGAGGTGCCCAGGTAGACTGCAGAGAGGGACAATCTTCAATTAAGATAAGGGTAAAACCTGAAAAACTTGTCAAGGGGGGCAGGGATTTCATTGTTCTCATAGAAGAAGATTGTCCCCTTCTGTTATCTGTCTGGTCTATGGATTGTATTCCACATCTGAGAAGAGATGACTTACACTAGGTAAAAGGGGCGGGAGGGGAAACTTTGCTTGTGAATATCTCTTAAACCATAAAGGTTTGAGAAATAAGACTTATATCGTTCTTCATGTTTTTTTAATGCCTACAAAATAAAATAAAGATAAAACAAAGTATTACTATCACTTTAACAATCAAACATATGTAGAATGAAAGTGTTAGTCATAAATACTTCCTCAGCCGACACTGACGTCCAGGCAACAGCACAGACATCTTTGCTTACAGACACCTGAGCTGTCAGTCCCGTCTCCTCTAGGAGGTGCTGCATGATACCTTTTGGTACCGGAAGGGATGGACGGCTCAGGCGCGCAGATGTCTCTAGAGCACTGTTGCCTGGCCGTCAGTGTCGGCTGAGGTAGGATTTCTGACTAACGCGGTCTTTATTCTGCATAACAGTTTGATTGTTAAGCTTATCGCTAGATGCCTAATTAGGTGGGGTGGACTTTAGTTGGGGTGATAGTTCCCCTTTAAGTGGGGCTTTTAGCTCCTTGAATGCTAGAGAGCTCTCCAAGCATTGAAAAGCAATGTGTTGGAGACCTCTCTAGCATTCAAGGGGTTAAAATCTCCCTTTAACCTCTTATCATCATGTGACATGCCAGGACCATCATGCCAGTCTGGATGTTAATGACCGGTGAAGGTCCTGGCACGTCATGGAATTCTGGGATGGCAGCGTGGCTGCACGCCACTCTACCGTCCCAGAATTCATTGCAGCAAAAACCAAAGTGCTGTGGTCCTTAACGGCCAACCTCCTCTGGATCGAGTGGGTGTTAATGGGTTAAAACAATGGGGAGTTGGAGATTTGTCCCCTATAATGTAGTTAGTTTGCCCCAGAATTGCTCCTCGATTACTTGGTTAGTAAGGCTCTTAGGGCGGAATACAAGAAAGTGGAGCATTCACTATTTTTTGACAGCCAAAAAAGTATGCACTAATTGCAACTGCTCATGATTTGATGCAAGAAACATACTAACACGTTGATGCTGAATAGCACATGCTCCTAAACTAAGGGCAAAGTTAGCGAATGCCCCTAATTTAACGGCGATGGTAACGAATGCATCTAAATTAATGGAAAAGTTAGTGAATGTGCCTAAATTAATGGCAAAGTTAGCCAGACAAATGAAAATGTGTGCTAATTGTTTTGCTGAAATAGTCGCAATCACTCATCTTCTCACAAAATGGTGGACATGTTAGCTATGCCCACATTTTGAAACGCATTCACACAAAAAAGTGCAAGTGTTCGCCAATTCTGAAAAAACATTCACAATTCAGTAAATTTTGGTGTTAATCATTTTTGCCATCAAAAGTACACGGTAAATAGCGACTGAGAATGTTTCTTACATTCCGCCCTTAGTGTCTACAGCTGAAAACACAAATATGTCAGTCTCGATAAACACCCCAGTGGTGGGTGCTGGATTCCTAAAATATTTACAGAATATATCTCTAAATAGGTACATCATATACCATAAAATCTCGGGTATAATACGCACAATTTTATCCCACGTCACCTTATGTGAAGTGGGGGGGGGTGTATCATGCACAAGAGTTTTTAAATAAAGTAAAAAATTGAGGCAGGTAGATAGCTTCCCTCCCCCGACGATATTCGCTCTGAAAATAAGACTTACTAGTTTAAATGCAAGACCCCGCTGAGAAGAGCAGGCATACCGGTATGTAAAGCTTCAGTGCGGGTGGTATACTTCCATTTGCAGCCCTCTTCCTTCAATGGGCTTTCAGGACCTTCCGCCTATGGAATTGCCTTGTGAGGACCTTGAGATCCTCACAGGCCATTGGCTGCAGGCGGAAGGACCTGAAAGCCCATTGAAGGAAGAGGGCTGCAAATGGAAGCATGCCGCCCACACTGAAGCTTTACATACCGGTATGCCAGCTCTTCAAAAGATGAGGACTTCAGCGGGGTCTTGCATTTAAACTAGTAAGTCTTATTTTCAGAGCCGATATCGCCAGGGGAGGGAGGGAAGCCATCTACCAGCCTGCCAGCCTTAACCCTTTGAGGCACTCAAAGGGTTAAGTAACGGGGAAAACAAGGGTGCATATTATAAATAGGCACTCTTGTTTTCCCCTAAAATCTTAGGCATAATATGCACCTGCGTATTATACACGGGTGCGTATTATACCTGAGATTTTACGGTAACTTGTTAAACCTGTAGCTATAGATTAAATCAGCGGTAGGAAACCTGTGCAACTCCATCTGTTGGAGACTACAACTACCATCATGTAAAGCAGCTGTAGGATGGTTGGGGGTATTGGGAGTTGTAGTTTTTATCAGCAGGAGATCAGCCCCTACCCCTGCATAACATCAACTGAAATCACATGACAGGTTCTGCATTTGTTATGGTTACACCCAGGGATGGAATTGTTTGGAGCAGTGCATGCTGGGATTCGTAGTTTTGCTATACCTAGCAATGCTTTGGCACAACTCTTATACTTGGAACTACAGGCCTAATTCAACAAACTAAAGTGGATGAACTCAGGGGCTCCATAGGAGATAAATGAAAATTCCCCAGATTCACATTGGTTTAAATGTTTTTTTTATCGCCATGCACTGAACACCTCTCTAACATTGGAGGTAAAAGTCAAATTTCTATTAAAGTGGACCTATTACCACTTTGCAAGTTTTCTTCAATATGTAGAATAGTTAGCGAATAATTATAAAACGTTAAAAAAACAAAAAAAAAAACCTTATTTGTGAGAAAATTACATTTTAAAGTATGCCCGACAGCCTACTTATGGGTACACGGCTCTTACCGCTCTGCCTCTACTCCCGTCACTCTCCCCAGCATCCTCCGCTGACGGAGGTGTTCTGTTATTAAGCTGGAGCAATCTCATTGACAGAGATCGATATCTAGCCAATAAGAACGCCCCAGTTTACTAACAGAACGCCTCCATCATCGGAGGATGCTGGCCGAAGTGGCGGGAGCAGAGGCTGTGCGGCAAACTGTGGTAAGAGCAGTTTAGCCGGAAGTAGGCTGCTGGGCATACTTTAAAATGTAATTTTCTTGCTAGCTTTTTTTTTGTTTTTGTTTTTTTTAAACAATGACATTTTATAATTATTCGCTAGCTATTCTACATATTGAAGAAAACTTGTAAAGCTGTGATAGATCCCCTTTAAACAGAAGTTAGCATTTGTCCCCTATGGTGAAAAAGGTTTTCCCCAGAATTGTTCCACTCCAGCCTGTGAATTAGGGTTCACAAGTCTCTGCACAACTGAAGGAGAATTTCTGCCTCTTGGAACTAGGCCACAAATAATGTATCAATGTAAACAGCAACATTCAACTTGTCAGACCAGTGGTTCTCAAACATAGTGCTGTGGTACTGAGTCCCAGCTTAGGGTATATGTCCCCTTCATTACGCCCTTGATACATGACCTATAAAATATTAGGTGTGACCTGAAAAAGCCACAGTGTGTGTTAACCCTTTGAGTGCCAGAAGGGTATGAAATATATTGCTTCACAATGCATTAGACACCCTTTTGGCACCCAAACGGTTAAGGGTGCCTTCAAGAAAAAAGACTGAGGATCTCTGATCAGACTGTTATTGTAGGGCCTACAGCTGGAATTTACAGACAAAAGAAGAGGTGGGCAATCAGTGTCTACAAGTCTCTCCAGTGTCTCTGTGTACCTGTCCAATGTCTACAAGTCTCCTCAACATCCTTGTGTATCTCCCTGTCTACAAGTCTCCCCATGTGTCTATGTACCTCCCCAATGTCTACAAGTCTCCCCAACGTACTTGTATTCCTCCCTGTCTACAAGTCTCCCAGTGTTGTGTGTACCTCTCCAGTGTCTATAAGTCACACCAACATCCTTGTGTACCTCCCTAATGTCTACAAGTCTCACCAATGTCTCTCTGTACTTCCCCAGTATCTACAAGTCACCCCAATGTCCTTGTGTACCACCCCAATTTATACGTCTCCCCAGTGTCCTTGTGTGCATCCCCAATTTATGCAAGTCTCTCCAATGTCCTTCTGTACCTCCCCAATTTATGCAAGCCCCCCCAATGTCCTTGTGTATCTCCCTAATGTCTTCAAATCTCTCCGACATCCCTGTGTACCTCCCTAGTGTCTACAAGTCTCCACATGTCTCTATGTCCCTGCAATGTCTCTGTGTGCCTCTCACGTCTGCAACTTTCTCCAATGTCTCTGTGTGCCTCTCACATGTCTGCAAGTTTCTCCAGTGTCTCTAGGTATCTCCCCAATGTATGTATTTATGTATGTATATATATTTCTTTATGTATATGGCACCACACAGTGTATACAGCGTCTTACAACACATGTATGTTACAATAAATAAGAGGGGATAAAATAAGTGTCACATTCGCAGAAAAAAATAGGAGAGATCCCTGCCCTTTCCCCAATGTATGTAGAAATCTCCGCAATATCATTATGTACCTCTCTAATTTCTGCACATTTCCCCAAAAGTTTGCAAACCTCCCCAATGTCTCTGTGTACCTCCCCAATGTCTGCATCCCTTCCCGATGTCTGCAAGCGATCTCAATATCTGTGTGCCACTGCAATGTCTGAAAGTCATCCCAATGTCTTTGTCTGACACCCCAGTGTCTACAAATCTCCCAGATGTCTGTGTGTGATGCCACAACATCTGAGAGTCTCTACATTATCCCTGTGCATTCCACAGTCTGCAAATCATCCTGAAAGTCTCTACAATATCCGTGTGTACCCCAAAGTCTCTGCTACATCAATCTCTGCATTGCACCCCAGTGTATGTGCATAATGTGACAATGTCAAAAATACCAAAAGTGTCTACAATATCCCTGTGCCACCCCAATGTGTGCAAGTCACTCCAATGTCTCTGCCACCCCGATGTCTGAAAGCACCCCCCAATGTCTCTCTGCCATCTCAGTTTCTGCAAGTCCCCCCAATGTCATTTTGCCACCACAGTGTTTGCATGTCACCAAATGTCTCTTTGCCACCCTAATGTCTTTTTGCCACCCCAGAGTGCAGGTCTTCCCAATGTCTCCTCTGTGCGCACCAATGTCTCTGCCACTCCACAGTCTGCAAATCATCCTGATTTCTGGGTGATGTCCCAATGTCTGAAAGTCTCTACAATATCCATTTGTGCCCCAAAGTCTCTGCTACATCAACATCTGCATTGCACCCCAATATCTCTGCATGATGAGACACTGTCTGAAAGACCAAAACTGTCTACAATATCCCTGTGCTTCCAACTATCTTTGACACCCTGTTTGCAAGTCGCTCCAAAGTGTCTCTGCCGCCCCAATGTCTGAAAGACCCCCAATGTCTCTCTGCCACCTCAGTTTCTGCAAGTCCCCCAATCTATCTTTGCCACCCCAGTATTTGCAAGTCACCAATGTCCCTTTGCCACCCTGATGTCCGCACATCTCCCCAATATCTGTTTTGTAACCCAATGTGTGCAGGTCTCTCCAAAGTCTCTTCTGTGTCTCCCCAATGTCTCTCTGACATCCCAATGTCTGAAAGACCCCCAATGTCTCTCTGACATCCCAATGTCTGAAAGACCCCCAATGTCTCTCTGCCACCTCAGGTTCTGCAAGTCCCCCAATATCTCTTAGCCTCCCCAGTATTTGCAAGTCACCAAATGTCCCTTTGCCACCCTGATGTCTGCACATCTCCCCAATATCTGTTTTCTAACCCAATGTGTGCAGGTCTCTCCAAAATCTCTTCTGTGTCTCCCCAGTGTCTCTCTGCCATCCCAATGTCTGAAAGACCCCCAATGTCTCTCTGCCACCTCAGGTTCTGCAAGTCCCCCAATATCTCTTTGCCACACCACTGTTTGCAAGTCACGAAATGTCTCTTTGCCACCCCGATGTCTGCACATCTCCCCAAAGTCTATTTGCCAACTCAATGTCTGCAGGTCTCTCCAATGTCTCCTCTGTGTCTCCCCAATGTCTCTCTGTCATCCGATGTCTGCAAGTCCCCCCCAATGTGTGTTCCCTGCCTCTAGTGTCTGAATTGGGAGTCCCCCCCATCCCCCATGTCTCTCTCTGTTCTTGATGCCTCCTCTCTGTCACACACCTCCCAGCCTTCCCCAGCACAGAGCTGAGGACTCGCAGGCTGTAGGCAGTAAACAGCAGGTTCTCTTCCCAGAGCTGCCAAATTGTGTTTTTACTCAGTAACATATAAAAAAAAATCCCTGAAAAACAAGTGAACGCCAAATGTAATATCACATGTAGAGGAGGGGGGAGCCTCCATCACTTCAGAAACTAACTGCAGTCATACGGAGGCTGCCACTGGACTACAGGATGAGGGAGTTAACCCCCTGGCTGCCACAGAGGTTCTCCACGCATTGCGTTGGACCTCTTTGGCAACCAAGGGGTTCAAAGTCATGCATCACATTTAGACATGCAACTTTTTCCCCCTCAAAGACATTAACCCTTTCCTTTTTCACACATTCTCAAATGAATTGGTCAGGATCTCTTATTAACCCAGTTTTAAATGCGGGTATTGCTTTTATTTATATTAACCCAATCACCGCCAAAAAGGGGTCAGTAACGTCTTACAAAGTAAAAAATTGCAGAATTCCCATGGCATGCAAGTAGCTAACCCTTTAAGTGCCAAAAGGGTACACAACGCATTGCAAAGCAATGCATTGCATACCCCTCTGGCACTCAAAGGGTTAAGTATGAACAGACAGGAAATACCATCTTAACCCCTTGAGGGGTGTGCATCGTATTGCTTTGCAAAGCATTACGTAACATTTTAGTATTCAAGGGGGTTACGAATGCAAGAGAGGTATACAATATATTGAGAGGAAAGGTGTTGCACACCCCTGGCACCTCAAAGGGTTAACTCTTGCACGGTTGAAAGTGGTATACCCCGACCCTTTCCAGTTTACTGGCAAGACATATTAACCTCTGCAGTACCGCAGGTCTATAGAATATTCAAAATCAGGGTTGGTTAGTGAAAATGAGGGAATGGTAGAGATTTGAGCTGACGACGTGTGTTAAATGGGAACTATAAGGGGTATGTTTGGGGTTGACAGGGCAGATTGATAGGTGACGAGGAGAGCGGGTATGTACTGGGTAGGCAGATATGTAAGGGGGCGCCATTAGGAAGCTGACGTTGGTGAACAAGTGCGGGAGCATATTCGGTCGTATGTACCAAGAGGTGCAGCAATTCTGGAGCAAACAACCGCACAACTTGGGAATAAAAATACATTTCCAAAACGCTACTTGATTAACCCTTTGCATGGCAGAGGGTTACAACACATTGCAAAGCAATGTGTTTTGTATCCGTCTGGCACACAAAGGATTAAATTAAGTTTTAAACCCATTAAATGCTAGAATTGTAAAAAAAAAAGGAGTGTGATAGTGTAAATAGGCAGGTACAGATGTAGATAGGAACGTGATAGTGTAAATAGGTAGGTACAGGTGTAGATAGGAACGTGGTAGTGTACATAGGCAGGTACAGGTGTAGATAGGAACGTGGTAGTGTAAATAGGCAGGTACAGGTGTAGATAGGAACGTGATAGCGTACATAGGCAGGTACAGGTGTAGATAGGAACGTGATAGTGTAAATAGGCAGGTACAGGTGTAGATAGGAACGTGGTAGTGTAAATAGGCAGGTACAGGTGTAGATAGGAACGTGATAGCGTACATAGGCAGGTACAGGTGTAGATAGGAACGTGATAGTGTAAATAGGCAGGTACAGGTGTAGATAGGAACGTGATAGTGTAAATAGGTAGGTACAGATGTAGATAGGAAAGTGATAGTGTAAATAGTCAGGTACAGGTGTAGATATGAATGTGATAGTGTAAATAGGCAGGTACAGGTGTAGATAGGAACGTGATAGTGTAAATAGGCAGGTACAGGTGTAGATAGGAACGTGATAGTGTAAATAGGCAGGTACAGGTGTAGATAGGAACGTGATAGTGTAAATAGGCAGGTACAGGTGTAGATAGGAAAGTGATAGTGTAAATAGTCAGGTACAGATGTAGATAGGAATGTGATAGTGTAAATAGTCAGGTACATGTGTAGATAGGAACGTGATAGTGTAAATAGACAGGTACAGGTGTAGATAGGAACGTGATAGAGTAAATAGGCAGGTACAGGTGTAGATAGGAGTGTGATAGTGTAAATAGGCAGGTACAGGTGTAGATAGGAACGTGATAGAGTAAATAGGCAGGTACAGGTGTAGATAGGAACGTGATAGTGTAAATAGGCAGGTACAGGTGTAGATAGGAACACGATAGTGTAAATAGGCAGGTACAGGTGTAGATAGGAACGTGATAGTGTAAATAGGCAGGTACATGTGTAGCTAGTAGTGTGATAGTGTAAATAGGCAGGTACATGTGTAGATAGGAATGTGACAGTGTAAATAGGAAGGTACAGGTTTAGATATGAATGTGATAGTGTAAATAGGCAGGTACAGGTGTAGATAGGAGTGTGATAGTGTAAATAGGCAGGTACAGGTGTAGATAGGAATGTGGTAGTGTAAATAGGCAGGTACAGGTGTCGATAGGAGTGTGATAGTGTAAATTGGTCGGTACAGGTGTAGATATGAGTGTGATAGTGTAAATAGACAGGCAGAGGTGTAGATAAGAGTGTGTTAGTGTAAATAGGCAGGTTCAGGGGTACATAGGAGTGTGATAGTGTAAATAGGCAGATACAGGTGTAGATAGGAGTGTAATAGTGAAAATCATTAGGTACAGATATAGATAAGAGGGTGCTACTTTCAGTGCTGGATTCACATTTCCAGGTGCCGCTAGGCACGGCACTCTAGGTACCCTTAACTCCACCCATGGACACACACCCTCTGCACACCTTTTCCCATTTCCAATCTCATCCACTATTTCCTGGCACAGAAAATACCCTCAGCCTATAACAAGGAAAACAAAGTTTAACCCCTTGATTGCTCCTCAATGTGTTGACACCTCTCTAACATCCAGGGGCTTAAATAATAGCATGAAAAGGGTAATATAAACGGGTGCAGAGACATTAAGATTGCTCTGGCCACACCCACTATTCAGAATGTAGGTGTGGCCAGCACAGCTGAGAAGTCCCTCAAAATCTAGAGCTCTAGACAGCTGCCTACTCTGCCTACTTATTACCTAAAGGTACTGGTGAAACAAAGCAGGTCAATGGGCAGATATGTAAACTTGTGGTAGTTAGAGATAGATTAGTAAAACTGGATTGCTAGGGCTGATAAGATTCAGGCAGGGTAATTGGACACAACCATGAACATTTATGAGGATACTGAGCAAATAAGTAGGTAATGGGCATAATTAGATTACTAGTAAGTACTATCTAGGACAGATAAGTAGGAAGTGGTGGGGATGCGTAGCACCTAAGGTACATATAGCCAAGTCTGGACATATAGGAAGATTCTGGGGCATGGGGTGTGTTGGGATAATTAGAAATATTAAAAACAATTAGGTGAAGATGCTGTGGCAGATACGTAGCGTTAACCCTTTGAGTGCCAGAGGCTAAAACGGTAATTAAATTATGATTATTTTTGTTGTTGTCCTTAAAATAGATATGCCAATGTCAGAACAGAAGACAGGGCCAGAGAACGACAGGTAAGGTCTGGGGTAGATAGTTTGGATGTAGGGCAGATATGTAGAATCTAAGGCAGCTAAATAGGGAGGCTCACATACTGGGAAAAGTGGTGCAGGAGTAACCAAACTGCTCCATAAGGAACATATAAATATTTACATTGATTTAAATTGGGCTTTTAACCCATTAAATGCTATAAAAGGTCTCCAAATGCATTGCTTTTCACTCGAGGGGGTTAAAAGCATCACTTAAATCAATGAGAATTTGGGACAATTGTATTTGTTCCCTATAGTCTCCAATTGGTTTGCTCCAGAATTACACCACTTTACTTAGTACATCAGCCTCAGTGTTTGGAACAGAAATGCAGGATATGGGGAGGACAGGTAGGATAAATAGGGTCTGGAGCAGATAAGTAGGATTGGGACAGATAAGTAGGGTCTGGGGGAGATAGGATCTGTGGCAAACACGTAGAATCTGAGCAGGTAAGTAGGATTTTTGGGAAAATAGGATGTACTTGAGGCAAATAGTGTTTGGGGCAGATAGGTATGATCTGAAGCAGATGATGTTTGGGGCAGATAGGTAGTGTTTGGGTAGACAGGTTTGATCTGAGGCAGATAGTGTGTGGGTCAGATAGGTACTGTTTGGGGCAAATAGGCAGGATCAGAGGCAAATAGTGACTGGGGATGATATCTACTGTTTGGGGCAGATAGGCAGTCAGATTGTGTATGTGGCAGGTAGGCAGTGTCTGAGGCAGGCAGGTAGTGTCTGCGGCACACATGTAGTGTTTGGGGCAGATAGGTAGTGTTTGGGTAGACAGGTTTGATCTGAGGCAGATAGTGTGTGGGTCAGATAGGTACTGTTTGGGGCAAATAGGCAGGATCAGAGGCAAATAGTGACTGGGGATGATATCTACTGTTTGGGGCAGATAGGCAGTCAGATTGTGTATGTGGCTGGTAGGCAGTGTCTGAGGCACATAGGTAGTGTTTGGGGCAGATAGGTAGGGGAATCTGGGCATATAAACTAGTTATGTTAGTTTTTTGCTCTTACGTGTCTGTGGGAATCTTCTCCTGGGCTCCAACCTCTCCATATCCCGATAGGAGCATCCAAATCAGCGTCCAGCACTGCCACATAGTGCCAAGAAGGTCATGCCATGAGGGGGTAACACCGGGCACACCCCGCCGCTCCTCCCAGCCCACCCACACTGATCACTCTCCTCTCGGCCACCAACTTCTCTCCCTGTCCACCCTCCTTTTCTCCTCTGGTTTCTCTCCCTGCTGCCGCTTCTCCTTATCTCCTGGTCTCTTCTGTAGATTCTCAGTAATTCACACTTTCCCACTCCCCCTTCTTCCTCTCACATGCCCCCGCTCTTCTCCCTTCCTGTCTCGGTGTCTATTGCACTTCTCCCTGCCTCTCCCCTCTCCCAGTCTTCTATTCTCTCCTCAAATCCCCCACTCTGATCGCACATAATCTGCAGGATCCGATCAAGGGGATTACAGGCATCCCGCCGACCAATCACAGCCAAGAACGCGCCCCTCGCCGTAACCCTCTGACTGCCATAGGGTTAACAAAGCATTGTATTGCAAATCCCCTCTGGCACTCAGAGAGTTAACTCACTGCGTGATGGGGTTTATACTCTTTACTCTCACATTATTATTAATATTGTTATTATTATTATTATTATTATTATTATTAATAATAATAACACCTTGAATGCCAGAGAGGGCTTCAACGACCTCTCTAGCATTCATGGGGTTAAATCATTATATTTATATCATCATTACTCAAGGGTTAACCCTCTACTTGCTGGGACTTATACTTCTCTTGCATCATATATTGTTATCATTATTATAATTATTATTATACATTTCACTACCAGTGGGTTCTCCATGACTCAAGGGGTTACTCATCAAGCTAAAGAAGTGCAATTTTTGAGAAAACCAATTGTTCCACAGAGGCGAAATTAAACATCCCCACATTCCCATTGATTTAACTGTTTTGTTTTTAACCCTTTGAGTGCCAGAGGGGTACTTCGCAATGCGTTCAGTACCCCTCTGACACTCATAGGGTTAAACTGATTGATTGCTAGAGCGCTAACGGTCTACTGTTCAAATAAATAGGGATTTGGAGAATATTTTTTGTCCCCTTTGAAGCAGGTGGTTTGCTCCAGGACCACAATACATCATAATACCCCCCCAACACACACACAACAAACCCCTTTATCAGGTAGAAATACCTTTTAGTGCTTTAGTACTTTACAAAACAGCAAATTCATGTTGCACATTTTTTTTAGCACAGAAGGGAGGAGGATGCTCTGCTGGATCATTCATTCACATTATCAGAGAATAACCCAGGCAATGAAATGATCAAACACATATTCAACAGTAATATTTTATTCAGTGGGAAGAGAAATATGATGCAATTTTACCCATTAAGGGCCAGAACCGTGCACAATCCATTGTGTTGTGCTTCCCTATCCAGATACCCCATTTGGCACTTAAGGGGTTAAGGGGTTAAAGAAAATGTCTCTCTTAGGACATCTGCACATATGTGTCCTGTTTGCATGTGTCTGTTCTTTAACCGTTGCGCTCTCCTCTGGCACTCAAAGGGTTAATAGATCTGTGTACACAGACAATGTTATGGCAGCTGCTCCAGTGCGTCTTTCTTCATTTGAGATGGAGCAGTTCTGAAGCAATTGGTCCTCTTTTGCAAAGCAATACTTCAGAGACCTTTCTAGCATTCAGGGGGTTAAAAACCCCATTTAAATCAACAGTCATTTTGATTTCCCCTCGTATGGTTAGAGGCATAACTAGAAGTCACAGGGCCCTGGTGCAAAAATTGCCATGGGCCCCCGACCACATTTCCCCCAGTGTCTGTCTCTCCACATATTGCCCCCAATGTCCACCTCTCCACACATTGCCCCCAGTGTTCATCTCCTACCTCCCTGGTGGTCCAGCTGTGTGGTAGGAGAGGTCTGTGCTTCCTTCTGCACAGACCTCTTTTAGAAGCTGGAACTCCTGCGTGGTCCTTTCACCAGTAATGCAGAGCGCTGGGAGATGATGTCATCTCCCAGCGCCCTGCATTACTAGAGTACTGAAGACAGAGAGGGTGCTCAGCTGCTAATAGAGGTCTGTGCCGAAGAAGGCACAGACCTCAGCTAGTTGCAGGCACTGCGTGGGTGGTCGCAGGGGGCGGCCAGGCCCCTGGAGTGACGGGCCCGGTTGCAGCCCCCTATTCTTACACCACTGCGTATGGTGTAATTGGCGTGTTCCAAAATTATAGAAAAGATGGTACAAGTAAGAACTGAAAGTGACCAGCACATCAGATCCATTTAAAATTCTGATTATATGAAATACTCACAGGATATGTCTCATTGATGTTTGTGGGTCTCCGATTTATCAAAGCTTGCATGTTGCTGTTGTTTCCAGCCCATCCCAATGTAACACCACTTCCACTCTCAGTAATGTTTATTCAAATAAGAAGCTTAGAAATGTATGGAAGTTTTGCTTCACTGAGAGGGTGGTAGATAAGCGGAATAGCCTGCCAGCAGAAGTGGTAGTGGTAATTCAGTGAGGGATTTAAAGGGATATTAATACTTACAACATAAATAAGATGTTGTATCCCCCCCCCTGAGTAAAACAAGGGTACTACAATTGCAGAAAAGTGTTTTAGTCAAAAGTTATTACATCTTAAACTTGAATTTTTTTAGGTGCAGTATCACAGTGGTCTGAAATTGTACAGTGGCGCTGTTGCCATACCATCCTATATATTTATGGTCAATTGACCAGAGCTGTCCATAGAATGTTGTAGCAACAGCGCACTGTACAGTTTCAGGCCACTGTGATACTGCACCGAAAAATTAAAGTTTGAGCTGTAATAACATTTGAATAAAACACCTTTCAGGAGTGGGGGTACTCTTGTTTTTCTCAGGGGATACACCCTGCAATATATTTTTTTTCTACATTTTAAGTATTGCTATCCCTTTAACCCCTTAAGGACAGGGAAAATCTGAGGTGGATTTCACTTAAGGACCAGAGCAGTTCTGACCTTTTTGATAATGTCTTTGTTCAACAGTGTTTTTCCTCTAAGTACTTTATTTTACCCATGAAAATGATATACCGTTTTTTTTACGCACAAATAGGGCTTTCTTTTGATACCACACTTCTATGGATAGCCCACCATTTATTTTAGTAAAATTAAAGAAAACGGTAAAAAAAAGCAAAAAAAAAAAAAATGCCATATTTTTTTCTCTTGGGATCATTTGTGCGCAATGGGTTAAATTTTTATGGAGACTGCATGAAAGGTATGACTGGTCAGTCGTACATTCAAAATGGGCAGCTTTAAGTGGGCACTGTCCCCCTGGGTGAGAATCCCCATGTCCCTTTTTCCCACCCTATTTTCCCACTTTTATTATTGACTAAATTTGGCGGTGTAGATAAATATATTACATGGCTCCACAACAATCACACTTCCATTTTTGGTAATTGACATAGTTTTTTTTAAATAAAAATTTTTTTGCAAAAAAAATTGTGTTGTCTTTTAAAAAAAAACAAAAAAAAAAACAAAAGTTGATTTTAGCAGGTCAAAAATTGACCTGCTAACAGCCAGCTTCCAGCACAGCAGTGATTTTACACCAGTATGTGTCTACTCTCTGCTTCTCTGTCCCTTACTTTACTGGTAAGGGACAGACGGTTGAGGAGAGACTCAGAGACAGTGTGTAAATTGCACTGTCTCATTCATTGAGAATGCCGGTACATGTGATCGCTGCTTCAGCGATCACATAACCCAGCACAACTGGGAAGGGCTGAGACTGAACGCTCCGGTACTGGAGCGTTCAGTCTCAGCCTGGAATAAATGATAGTAGTTTGCATGGAGGCACGCTGCTATTATTTATCCCATGACGGTCCAGGGCCATCATGGGTCCTTAACTGGTTAAGTATGCATAGGACAGGTAGGCATAAGTCTGTCCTGAACATGAGACAAGACCAAGGACCAAATAAGGTGTGAGGTTTTTACAACAGGAAAAATAAATGGGCAGACTAAATGGAACAAATAATACTTAGCTGCTGTCAAATTCTTTGTTTCTAAATGTATATAGAATACCCACTGGCAGAGAATGCCAGAAAAGTCCCTATTGTATTAATGCAACTCTGGTACTTAATGGGTGTTCTTCTTTTTAAAATATTCATAAAATTGGTGAGTAGATTGACGACTCTTCTTCCTATGGGGTTCTGCAAAAGCTGTGTCACTTAGTGCACTGGACTGTTCGGTGGATAAATGACCTTCCCAAATAATTATACTCCTACTAGCCTCAGGGAGGTCAGTAGACCTTCTTAAAGGGATAGTAATGTTTCATAATAATAGCAGCTCCAATTAATCTTCATAGTATTTGGGCCATAGAGAGTGTCATTTCAATACTGTCAGAGTTGTAGTTCAAGAGTAATTGAATGATAAAGTATCCCCCTCCTGCCCCTTTTACTGATGTAACACTGCTCACCTCAGAGTAGCAAGACTGTCTGGATAGATCACAAAGACAGACAATCTTCAGTGAGCATAAGGACTGAAAAACCTATCAAGGGGGGTCAGGGTTTTCCTTATGTTCACAGTAAGAAGATTGTCCCTTGCTGTGATCTGGGACATCTGAGGTGAGCAGTGTTACATCAGTAAAAGGGACGAGAGGGGGATACTTTATCATTCAGTTACTCTTGAACTACAACGCTCACAGTAATGAAATAACACTCTCTATGGCTCAAATACTATGATGATTAATTAGAGCTGCTGTTTTTTGTGAAACATTACTATCCCTATAACTAAAAAAAAAAGAATTAAGAAAAGTCAAGGTTTTCCATTTTTTTGTGAGTTTTGTACTATGCATTTTATTTGTTTACTGAGGGGAACACGTTTAACACTTTACCAAAGCATTGCACACCCCTCTTATTTAACCCTTTGAGCGCCAGATGGGTATCCAAAACATTGTGAAGTAATACTTAGGATTCCTCTCTGACACTCCAAAGGTTACAGGATTAAAAAAAAAAAATTGTATGGGATGAAAGACAGGTTGTAAACATTTATCAAAGTACAAAATTATAATGCACATCAAAACTTAGCAAAAAAAAAAAAAACATTATTTCTCTCTGAGGCCGATATACCTTCAAGAAACAGAGCAATTCTGGAGTAAACTAGTTGCACCATAGGGGACAGAATTAAAAAAAAAAATAACTTAAAGGGGAACTATCAACACAAATAAAGTCCACCCCACCTAATTAGGCATCTAGCGATAAGCTTAACAATCAAACTGTTATGTAGAATATAGACCACGTTAATCAGAAATTCTTCCTCAGCCAACACTGAAGGCCAGGCAACAGAGCAGATATCTTTGCTTACAAACATCTGAGCACCAGCACCATCAGTCCCAGTCTCCTCTAGGAGGCGTTGTATGGTACCTTAAGGTACCCCAGAAGGGAGTGACGGCGCAGGCACACAGATGCCTCTAGAGCTCTGTTGCCTGGCCGTCAGTGTCGGCTGAGGAAGGATTTCTGACTAACGTGGTCTTTATTCTACATAACAGTTTGATTGTTAAAGGGATAGTAATACTTCATTTTATCTTTATTTTATTTTGTAGGCATTAACAAAACATGAAGAACGATATAAGTCTTATCTCTCAAACCTTTATGGCTTGAGAGATATTCACAAGCAAAGTTTCCCCTCCCTCCCCTTTTACCTAGTGTAAGCCATCTCTTCTCAGATGTGGAATCAAGTCCATAGACCAGACAGATAACAGAAAGGGACAATCTTCTTCCTATGAGAACAATGAAAGCCCTGCCCCCTTGACAAGTTTTTCAGGTTTTTCCCTTATCTTAATTGAAGATTGTCCCTCTCTGCAATCTACCTGGGCACCTCCCTTCTGATCTGGCTGAGCAGTGTTACATCAGTAAAAGGGGCAGGAGGGGAATACTTTGTCATTGAATTACTCTTGAACTACAACTCTGACAGAATTGAAATAACACTCTCCAAAGTCCAAATACTATGATGATTAATTAGAGCTGCTTTTATTATGAACCATTACTATCCCTTTAAGCTTATCGCTGGATGCCTAATTAGGTGGGGTGGACATTAGTTGGGGTGATTGTTCCCTTTTAATTTAAAAGGGAAATTTAGCCTGTTGAGTGCTAGAAAGGTCTCAGAGTCCCAACACATTGCTTTGCATCTCTTTGGAGAAGAAAGAGAGAGGGTGCATACGCTCTAAATGCAGACTGCTAACGTCAAATAATGGTACCTCCACCGCAGCTAATGACACCTCTTGTGAGTGATATATAGTACTCACATGTGGTGGAGGCAACGACGAACCTCAGAGTGCAAGGACATCCAATGGATAACCCCCATCGCAGGTAACAAATGCATGCCCGTGTCCTCGCAGTCTCCTCTCCTCTCACCTCTTCGTCACGAGTTGATGGTCCTCAAGGAATAATCTTGTATCCAATATCCTAATGGATTTGATAGTACAGGGACTTTTGACCAAGAAGAGGGATGGAAGTGTAACTGACCAATTAGGACTAATACCAAATATGGGTATCAAACTGAACTTTAATAATATAAAGTATAAGATATATAATATATGTAGTGCTATGACCAATGTCAAATATACACTTATCCTATATAATAATTTGCTAAATCGTGTGTAACGCCGCGATATGTGCAGTAGACACTGCTGCGCGTGCTACAGTCATGCGCAGTAGAGACTGCCCGCACCATGGCTGATACAGAGCAGCTCTGTATCAGCCATGGCGCGGGCAGTCTCCACTGCGCGTGACTGCCCCGCGACCGGGTAGCTGTGACACTGTGGCCCGTGTAACGGGCTGTTCAACTAGTACACTATATAACAATAAAAAATACAATTATAATAAAAACATATTTGGTCAGAAATGCCCTAAGTATTTCGTACTTTACGCTACTTCTTCTGGGGCAACATTTGAAATTAACAATCTACATTTAGAGTGTATGGCGTATGCGCCCTCTTTCTCTCTTTGTCTTTTGCATGTATATGGAGGACTTTTTTCCGGAGGTCCAAAGGAGAGCTGCAGCAACGATCCAAGAATGATAAAGGCTTTTCAGGTCATGTTTGTCTATTGAATCTCTGGTATATGTCTGTTATAGTAGCGCAGCATTGATTGTGTATTTAAAGGGATAGTAATACTTAAAATGTAAAAAAAATATGTTGTAGGGTTTATCCCCCTGAGTAAAACAAGAGTACTCACACTGCTGAGAGGTCTTTCATTCAAAAGTTATTAATTTTCAAAGTTGAATTTTTTAGGTGCAATATCCCAGTGGCCTGAAATTGTACAGTGGCGCTGTTGCTATACGATCCTATGGACAGCTCTGGTCCCGGGACCATAAATCTCCATAGGATGGTGTAGCAACAGCGCCACTGTACAATTTCAGGCCACTGTGATATTGCACCTAAAAAATTCAACTTTGAAAATTAATAACTTTTGAATGAAACACCTTTCAGCAGTGGAAGTACTCTTGTTTTAATCAGGGGGATAAACCCTACAACATATTTTTTTTACATTTAAAGTATTACTATCCCTTTAAGGAATAAAAAGGCCAAGCTAAATAAATGGGGCTTTTCTATGTATCCCCTATGGTGCAGTTGGTACACCTCAGAATTCCTTGATTTTTGTTTTGCGAATATAAACACTCAATGTACTTATAGGAACCAGGGTACTAACAGAAATGTAAACATGCGTTGCTGTGTATAATGCAAAATTTGGCACTTTACCGAAAATATAAGCAAGTGGTACTGAAACTGTGTTACGTGGAACCTCTGGGGTCCCTGAAGAGGGCACAATGGTTTCTATTGGACTAAAGTAAGTAATGTCAGCCAGTCAGGAACGGATTTGTAATAAGGCAGAATAGCCACCTGCCTACAGGCGCATCCCACAGAGGCTTGCCTGTCATTGCTGGGATTGTTTTTTTCCTTGCTTTTTTTTTATTTTTTATTAGCCTCGGCAGTCACCCCTGCCCCCCCCCCCCCCGCTTGGTGCCCACAAAACATGGAAAGATCTCAGAGGAGAGGTCTGTGCCTTCTTCGGCACAGACATGTAGAGCTGGTGAGCTCCCTCGTCACCATCGGCGCTCGGGAGCTCAGGAGCTCCAGCAGGCAGTAGCTACAGCTCTGTGCCAAAGGAGGAACATACCTCTCCTCTCCAGTGAGGTAGGAAAAGGGAGCGGGGGCAATATTGAGATGATGGGGGCAATGTGACATGTGAGGGGCAATATTGAGATGATGGGGGCAATCTGACATGTGAAGGGCAATATTGAGATGATGGGGGCAAGGTGAGGGGCAATATTGAGATGATGGGGGCAATGTGAGGGCAATATGGAGATGATGGGGGCAATATGGAGCTTATGAGCATTGTGGAGGTGTCCAGTGGAGATGGAAAATCGGGGGGGGGCTTCAGATTTCTGTGCCTACAGGCTCTTCAGATGTAAATCCAGCCCTGCAGCCAGTGGAACAAGGTTGGGCTTGTTAGACATTGTATGTGTGGTTCTGTAACTACCATTAGACAATGGAACTAGGTTTAGGTGTCAGACAACATATATATATGTGGTTCTGTGATAAAAGGGGAACATTCACATCTGATGAAGTTGTTGCCATATGCTTTAAGAAGTAAAACTGTTTTACCATAGGGGATTTTTTACATTTTACTTACTTAGTACTGCAGATATGCAGAGTTGAAATCTAGCACCTCCGCAACGTGTGGCACACCACCTCAGGACTTCCCACCTCCCTCCCAGCTGCACCAGCAGTGGCGTAACAATAGGGGTCACAGCGGTCGCACCTGCGACCGGGCCCGTCACTCCAGAGGCCCGGCCACCGCCTGCGACCCCCTCGCCCACAGCAGTCACTTACCTGATCTCCCACTCGGTGCGCCGCTGTAGTAATACTGAGCGCTGGGAGATGACATCATCTCCCAGCCTCTGCATTACTACAGCGGCGCGCGGGAGCTCTGGTTGCAGAGATCTGTGCCAAAGGAGGCACAGATGTGTAAAGACACTCCGCTAGACCACCAGGGACTGGAGGTAGGGGAAATGTGATGAAGGGGGCATTATGGAGATGAAGGGGACATTGTGGAAGGGGGCATTGTGGAAATGAAGGGGGGTATTGTGGAAGGGGCATTGTGGAGATGAAGGGGGGCATTGTAGAAGGGGCATTGTGGAGATGGAAGGGGGCATTGTGGAGATGGAAGGGGGCATTGTGGAAGGGGCATTGTGGAGATGAAGGGGGCAATGTGGAAGGGGCAATGTGGATGAGGGGGCCAATGTGGGCGGGGGTGCAATGTGGGTGGGGGGGCCCCATGGCAATTCTTGCACCAGGGCCCGGTGGCTTCTAGTAACGCCTCTGTGCGCCAGGGAGCGCGTCAGTGCTTCCCTTCGAGGTGGCATTTACGTGGTGTAGCGTTTCAGCAAGATCCGTTCACCAAGCTCCTGAGGTTGCAACCTCAGTAGTTTGGTGAACGGAGCTTGCTTTTGACTTCAGAGACCTGAAAAGTTTAGGAGGCTACAGTACGTTTCTTTTCTTGTACACACACAATAGGGACAACTTCATATATTGGTGTTAGTGTCTGACACTCCAGCCTTGTGCCACTTTCCCCTGGTAGTCACAGACCCACAAATACACTCTTTGACATACCAGCTTGTTCCACAGTGCTCTTGTAGTCACAGAACCCCACGTGCACTGTTTGATACACCAGTCTTGTTCCGCTGTCCACTGATAGTAATAGAACCACACATACACTGTCTGCCTCACCAGCCAGTTCCACTCTTGACTGGTAGTCACAGAACCACACATATATTTTCTGACACTAAAACCTTTTTCTAATGTCTAATTGTAGTCACAGAACCACACATACACTGTCTGACACCTCAGTTTTGGTCCATAGATCATTTGTACTTACACAACCACAAATACACTATCTGGCACTCAGTTCTTTTCTCAGTAGTAGTTACAGATCCACACATACACTGTCTGACACTCCAGCCTTGTTCCTTTGTACACAGGTAGTCAAATATGCACACATACACTGATACCAATGCCTTGTTGCTCCTTGCAAGGTAGTCACAGAACCCCACATATACTGTCTGATACACCAGTCTTGTTCCAATGTCCACTGGCAGGGATAGAACCACACATACACTGTCTGCCTCTCTACTGATAGTTATAGAACCATATATATATTTTCTGACACCAAAACCTTGTTCTACTGTCTAGTGGTAGCCACAGAACCACACACATACACTGTCTGACACTCCAACCTTGTTCCGTTATCTGCTGGTAGCCAGGAAGAAACAGAAATACAGTGTCTGACTCGCCAGGCTTATTCCACTGTCCACTGGTAATCACAGTAACTGGCATAGGTGTCAGACAATGTATGAGTGGTACTGTCCCAGTACTTTTGACCCCGTCTGACACCCCATCCTTGTTCCACTGGACCACACATACACTGACACCCCTACCAGTTCCACTGTACACTGGTAGTCACAGGATCACACATACACTATCTGACACCCCAGCCTTGTTCCACTGTTCACTTGTACTTACACAACCACACATACACTGCCAGTTCCCTCTCCAATGATAGTCACAGAACCACATATATACTGTCTGACACCAAAACCTCGTTCCCCTGTCTAATGGTAGTCCCAGAACCACACACACACACTGTCTGACACTCCAGCCTTGTTCCGTTATCCGCTGGTAGCCAGGAAGAAACAGACATACAGTGTCTGACTCCCCAGGCTTATTCCACTGTCCACTGGTAATCACAGTAACTGGCATAGGTGTCAGACAATGTATGAGTGGTACTGTCCCAGTACTTTTGACCCCCCAGAGAAGCAGTGGCGGGGGGGCGGGGTCTCCATCTGATAGATCAGTCAAAATGTGGTTTAGAACGGTGGGAGTCGTAGTCTCCTATTGCTGGAGAGTCAAAGTTTGGGAATGATTGGAGTCGTAGTCTCCAACAGCTGGAGAGCCGATGGTTGCCTACTTTAGTTTCATACTATACAGTTTGGGATTTTAAAACCTTACGTTCTAGAGACATTAGCACATGCTTCCCAAAGAGAGCCAATTTTTGTTTAGGTGGTGTGTGTGTGTGGGGGGGGGGCAGTGATGAGAATCTTATGGTTAATTCATGACCTATTGACACCTCTTTGTGTAACTAAATAAATGATTTATAACAAGACCAAAGCATTTTATATACACAGATTAATTTATAAACACATATAGTGATGTTTATACAAACATTAATGCTAGTTTTATTGCTGTGGAGCAGTGTGATTCAATTATATATACACACCACACAGTCTGATCTCCTAAACACAGGGACACCAGGGTGATACACTTATATACACTAGTGATGATCGAGCACCCCAATGCTCGGGTGTTCGGGTGCTCTGACCGAGCGCCCCCGGAGGCTCGAGTGCTCGGCCGAGCACCCGAGCCCCATTGAAGTCAATGGGAGGACTCGAGCATTACACCAGGCACCCCCTGCTCTGATGAGGGGAGGGTGCCTGGTCCATAGGAAAAGGGCAGAAAATGATGGAAACACCACAGAAATGCATCTTGGACTCCAACGTCGCTGCTGCGAACGATGTTTCGCCCGTAGTACGCCATTTTTACAGACTGACCGTAAAACACACAAAAAGGAAGATAAAAACGACTTTAGGCGAAAAATTGTTACCAAACAGTATTTGCTGTATATTTACTTGTATATCATCTGCAAATTCTGCAAAAAATTTCATCGATTTTTCGGAACTGGGGCCATGATTAAGAGGGAAACGTGCGCAGAGGCAAATTCTCCCAAAAATTTCCTCGATTTTTCTGAACTGAGGCCATGATTAAGAGGGAAACGTGCGCAGAGGCAAATTCTCCCAAAAATTTCCTCGATTTTTCTGAACTGAGGCCATGATTAAGAGGGAAACGTGCGCAGAGGCAAATTCTCCCAAAAATTTCCTCGATTTTTCTGAACTGGGGCCATGATTAAGAGGGAAACGTGCGCTGAGCCGACCATCTAAAACATTATGGGTGAGGGTCTGCTGCGGAGCTGACCATCCTAAACATTATATGCGAAGGCCCGCTAGTGAGCTGACGCTATAAAACATTATATGAGAGGGCCCGCTAGAGAGCTGACCCAATAAAACATTATATGAGAAGGCCCGCTGGTGAGCTGACCTATACAAAAATTGTCAAACTGCGCCCGCTGGTGAGCTGGCCCTATATAAAAATTATATCACTGGGCCCGCTGGTGAGCTGGCCCTATATAAAAATTATATCACTGGGCATATGGAAGAGAGTCAACCATATACCCGTTTTTTGGGTGGAAGGGGTGAATGGGAATACAGAGTATTCCCATCATTGTAAATAACATATATAAAGTGACTTTATGTTCCCCCGGGGCTTTCCTCCAGTGGAGTGGAGAAGTCAGGGGAAATCCAGGCCTTGTTCATTTTTATAAGTGTCAACCTATCAGCATTTTCGGTGGAAAGGCGGATACGCTTATCTGTTATGATGCCACCAGCAGCACTAAATACCCGCTCAGACAGAATGCTGGCGGCAGGGCAGGCCAGCACCTCCAAGGCGTAGAGTGCCAGTTCATACCACGTGTCCAGCTTGGACACCCAGTAGTTGTAAGGCACAGAGGGATCATTGAGGACGCTGACACGGTCTGCTACGTACTCCTTCACCATCTTCCAAAACTTTTCCCTCCTTGTGACACTAGGCTGCGCATCAGGGTGAGGGTGCTGGCGGGGTGTCATGAAGGTGTCCCACGCCTTGGAGAGTGTTGCCCTGCCTTTGTCGGAACTGCTGTGTGCTCCCCTTTTCTCCCCTTCTCGGTTGGCCAAGGTAGCACGTACTCTGCCGCCAGCATTGTCAGATGGAAAATTTTGGAGCAATTTTTCGACAAGAACCTTCTGGTATTGCACCATTTTGCTTGTCCTCTCCACCGGAGGAATGAGAGATGAGAAATTCTCTTTGTAGCGGGGGTCCAGAAGGGTGAACACCCAGTAATCCGTGTTGTCTAAAATGCGTATAACGCGTGGGTCACGGGAAAGGCAGCCTAACATAAAGTCAGCCATGTGTGCCAGAGTACCAACAGGCAAGATTTCGCTGTCCTCACCAGGAGGATGACTCTCAATCTCCTCATCCTCTTCCTCCTCTTCTGCCCACCCACGCTGAAGAGATGGAACTAAAGTTCCATGGCTACCCTCTGTAGCGGAGGCAACCGTGTCTTCCTCCTCCTCCTCCTCCTCCTCCGCCTCCTCCAATTGTCGCTGAGAAGACGAAGTGAGGGTGCTCTGGCTATCACCTTGTGTAAGCGCTTCCTCCCGCATTTCCACCTCTTCTACATGCAAAGCGTCGGTTTTAATTGTGAGCAGCGAGCGTTTCAGTAGACACAGAAGTGGGATGGTTACACTGATAATAGCGTTATCTCCGCTCACCATCTGTGTCGATTCCTCAAAATTGCGTAAAACCTCGCAGAGGTCTGACATCCATTCCCACTCCTCACTTCTGATTAGAGGAAGTTGAACGGAGAGGCGACGACCGTGTAACAGCTGGTACTCCACTACTGCCCTCTGCTGCTCACAAAGCCGGGCCAACATGTGGAAGGTGGAGTTCCAGCGCGTGCTCACGTCACACAGCAGCCGGTGAGCTGGCAATTGTAAGCGCTGCTGCAGCTTCAACAGGCTGGCTGAAGCTGTAGATGACTTACGGAAATGTGCACACACGCGGCGCACCTTCGTCAAGAGATCATGCAAATTGGGGTAGGTTTTTAGAAATCGCTGAACCACTAAATTAAATACATGCGCTAGGCATGGTACGTGTGTGAGCTTGCCGAGCTCCAAAGCCGCCACCAAGTTACGCCCATTATCACACACAACCATGCCTGGTTGCAGGTTGAGTGGCGAGAGCCACTGCTCGGTCTGGTGACTAATCCCCTGCAACAGCTCTGAGGCCGTGTGCTGTTTGTCCCCAAGGCAGATCAGCTTCAGCACGGCCTGTTGACGCTTCCCCACTGCAGTGCTACACTGCTTCCAGCTACCGGCTGATGGGTGAGTGGCGCTGCGCGCAGAGAATTCGGAGGTGGAAACGGAGGAGGAGGAGCCAATAACATAGGTGCTGGTGGAAACCCTGATGGAGGTAGGGCCCGCAATCCTCGGCGTGGGTAGCACCTGTGCCATCCCAGGGTCCGAGTCGCTCCCAGCCTCCACGACATTCACCCAGTGTGCCGTCAGGGAAATGTAGCGTCCCTGGCCACAAGCACTTGTCCATGTGTCAGTCGTTAAGTGGACCTTCCCAGTAACTGCGTTGGTCAGGGCACGGGTGATGTTACGGGACACATGGTGGTGTAAGGCGGGGACGGCACACCGGGAAAAGTAGTGGCGGCTGGGGACTGCGTACCGAGGGACAGCTGCTGCTATCAGGCTGCGGAAGGACTCAGTCTCCACAAGCCTAAATGGCAGCATTTCGATGGCCAGTAATTTGGAAAGGTGTGAGGTTAGTGCTATGGCCTGTGGGTGGGTGGCTGGGTATTTTCGCTTGCGCTCAAATGCCTGGGGTAACGACATTTGGACGCTGTGCTGGGACAGGGAAGTGGATGTGGTCGCTGATGGTGCTTCAGATAGTACAGGTGCAGGGCGGGAGGTATGCGGGCCTGCGCCTTTGACAGGCGATTGGCCGGCACCGAAAACAGGGGAAGAGGAGGCAGTGGTGTGGCCTGCAGACACAGATTGGCGATCCGGGCATTCCTCCCACTTATTACGGTGCTTGGATGCCATGTGTCGGATCATGCTGGTGGTGGTGAGGTTTCTAGTGTTCATGCCTCGGCTCATTCTGGTGTGGCACAGGTTGCAAACTACAATTCTTTTGTCGTCCGCACTTTCCTTAAAAAAACGCCATACCGCGGAACACCTACCCCTTGGCAAGGTAGATTTACGCAAGGGGGTGCTCCGTGGAACATTTGCGGGCCGGTTTGGTGCGGTCCGCCTTCTTTCTGTAGCCACACCACTGCCTCTTCCAGCCTGTTGCGGTGCTGCAGATGGCTCACCCTCAGGACTGCTGTCATCGCTCGGCTCTACACCTTCCCAGGTGGGGTCAGTCACCTCATCGTCCACCAAGTCCTCCTCCACTTCCTCACTCTGATCATCCTTCTCATGTCTTGATCCCACCACATACTCAGTCATTGACAACTGTATATCATCCTCCTCATCAAGGTCTTGAGACAGTAATAGTGGTTGATTTAATGGCAACTGTGTCTCATCATCATCATCCACTTCCTTTGACCTTAAATGCCGTTCCCCTCTGTCATCCTCTTGTGATTGGGTACCCTCTAGAGGTTGTGAATCAGGGCACAAGATGTCATGTTCCTCTGCAAGCGTGCTTGGAGAGAGGTTCAAATTAAGGATTGGTGATGAGACGAGCTCCTCACTATATCCCAGTGTGGGATCACTTCTTTGACCAGATCCTCTATGGTGGGAGGAAGGATGATCAGGGTGAGGATTATGTTGACCAGACTCTTGGCTACTGAGAGTGGACTTGGTGGAAGACAGGGTGGTGCTTAACCGACTGGAAGCAGTATCAGCTGAAATCCAACCGACCACCTGTTCGCAGTGGTCTGACCTCGAGAGTGATGTCCTGCGACGCCCTGTAAACTGAGACATGAAGCTAGGTATGGTGGATGTCTTTCTGTCTTGTGCTCTAGCACCAGGCACAGTTTCTACACGTCCTGACCCGCGCCCTGATCAGGATCACGTCCACTTCCCCGTCCCTTTTTACCCGCCTTCTTCATATTACACGGAATATGTGCTGCAAATCTGCAACTTTGCACAGTAAACAGAATGTTCTCCTAATATGCAACTTTGCACACTAAACAGAATGTGCTGCTTATCTGCGGTTAGACACAGTGAATGGAATATGTGACTTTGATATTTTACACTTTGCACAGTTAACAGAATGTTCTCCTAATATGCAACTTTGCACACTAAACAGAATGTGCTTCTTATCTGCGGCTACGCACAGTGAATGGAATATGTGACTTTGATATTTTACACTTTGCACAGTAAACAGAATGTTCTCCTAATACGCAACTTTGCACACTAAACAGAATGTGCTTCTTATCTGCGGTTAGACACAGTGAATGGAATATGTGACTTTGATATTTTACAGTTTGCACAGTTAACAGAATGTTCTCCTAATACGCAACTTTGCACACTAAACAGAATGTGCTGCTTATCTGCGGTTAGACACAGTGAATGGAATATGTGACTTTGATATTTTACACTTTGCACAGTTAACAGAATGTTCTCCTAATATGCAACTTTGCACACTAAACAGAATGTGCTTCTTATCTGCGGCTAGGCACAGTGAATGGAATATGTGACTTTGATATTTTACACTTTGCACAGTTAACAGAATGTTCTCCTAATATGCAACTTTGCACACTAAACAGAATGTGCTTCTTATCTGCGGCTACGCACAGTGAATGGAATATGTGACTTTGATATTTTACACTTTGCACAGTAAACAGAATGTTCTCCTAATACGCAACTTTGCACACTAAACAGAATGTGCTTCTTATCTGCGGTTAGACACAGTGAATGGAATATGTGACTTTGATATTTTACAGTTTGCACAGTTAACAGAATGTTCTCCTAATACGCAACTTTGCACACTAAACAGAATGTGCTGCTTATCTGCGGTTAGACACAGTGAATGGAATATGTGACTTTGATATTTTACAGTTTGCACAGTTAACAGAATGTTCTCCTAATATGCAACTTTGCACACTAAACAGAATGTGCTTCTTATCTGCGGCTAGGCACAGTGAATGGAATATGTGACTTTGATATTTTACACTTTGCACAGTAAACAGAATGTTCTCCTAATACGCAACTTTGCACACTAAACAGAATGTGCTTCTTATCTGCGGTTAGACACAGTGAATGGAATATGTGACTTTGATATTTTACACTTTGCACAGTAAACAGAATGTTCTCCTAATACGCAACTTTGCACACTAAACAGAATGTGCTTCTTATCTGCGGCTAGGCACAGTGAATGGAATATGTGACTTTGATATTTTACACTTTGCACACTAAACAGAATGTTCTCCTAATATGCAACTTTGCACACTAAACAGAATGTGCTTCTTATCTGCGGTTAGACACAGTGAATAGAATATGTGACTTTGATATTTTACACTTTGCACACTAAACAGAATGTTCTGCTAATCTGAAACTTTGCACACTAAACAGAATGTGCTGCTAATCTGAAACTTTGCACACTAAAAAGAATGTGCTGCTAATCTGCAACTTTGCACACTGAACAGAATCTGCTCTAATCTGCAACTTTGCACACTAAAAAGAATGTGCTGCTAATCTGCAACTTTGCACACTGAACAGAATGTGCTCTAATCTGCAACTTTGCACACTAAACAGAATGTGCTGCTAATCTGCGGCTAGGCACAGTGAACAGAATATGTGAAGTTTTTTTTTTTATATCTCTGCCCCCCCAAACAAAATAAACTGCTGCCCCCACACACAGTAGTCCTAAAAAGGACTTTTGGGTCTTTTTTTTTTTTTTAAATCGCTTTTCTTCTCCCTACACTGACTTTCCCTTCCTATCCTCATCTCTCCCTGGCTAAGACTGAGCCGAACTCGCTGGTCAGGTGCTATACAGCACCCGATCACGGGTTCTGGCCAGCCAATCAGTGTAATGCCAGCAGCCAACATGGCTGCTAGCATTACACTGATGTCAGAGCCTCCCTGCACGTTTATTGGCTGCGCAGCAGCCGCGAAACGTGCGGGGAGGAGACCCGAACATGGCGGGCGAGCACATGCGGTACTCGTACGAGTACCGCCATGTGCCGAGCAGAGCGATGCTCGAGCCGAACCGAGCTTCGGCCGAGCATGCTCGCTCATCACTAATATACACACCACACAGTCTGATCTCCTAAATACAGGGACACCAGGGTGATACACTTCTATATACACCGCATAGTCTGATCTCCTAAACACAGGGACACCAGGGTGATACACTTATATACACACCACACAGTCTGATCTCCTAAACACATGGACACCGGGGTGATACACTTCTATACACACCACACAGTCTGATCTCCTAAACACAGGGACACCAGGGTGATACACTTATATACACACCACACAGTCTGATCTCCTAAAAACAGGGACACCAGGGTGATACACTTATATATACACCAGACAGTCTGATCTCCTAAACATAGGGACACCAGGTTGGGGAAAGAGAGACAGAGGGATTTGTCTCTCAAAGAGGTCTGGACTCCTAAACACAGGGACACCAGGGTGATACTCTTATATACACACCACACAGTCTGATCTGCTAAAAACAGGGACACCAGGGTGATACACTTCTATACACACCGCGTAGTCTGATCTCCTAAACACAGGGACACCAGGGTGATACACTTATATACACACCACACTGTCTGATCTCCTAAACACAGGGACACCAGGGTGATATACTTATATACACACCACACAGTCTGATCTCCTAAACACAGGGATACCAGGGTGATACACTTATATACACACCACACAGTCTGGACTCCTAAATACAGGGACACCAGGGTGATACTCTTATATACACACCACACAGTGTGATCTCCTAAACACAGGGACACCATGGTGATACACTTCTATACACAATACAGTCTGATCTCCTAAACACAGGGACACCAGGGTGATAAACTTCTATACACACCACACAGTGTGATCTCCTAAACACAGGGACACCAGGGTGATACACTTCTATACACACCACACAGTGTGATCTCCTAAACACAGGGACACCAGGGTGATACACTTCTATACACACCACACAGTGTGATCTCCTAAACACAGGGACACCAGGGTAATACACTTCTATACACACCACACAGTGTGATCTCCTAAACACAGGGACACCAGGGTGATAAACTTATATACACATCACAGAGTCTGATCTCCTAAACACAGGGACACCAGGGTAATACACTTATATACACCCACCACACAGTGTGATCTCCTAAACACAGGACACCAGGGTGATACACTTCTATACACACCACACAGTGTGATCTCCTAAACACAGGGACACCAGGGTGATACACTTCTATACACACCACACAGTCTGATCTCCTAAACACAGGGACACCAGGGTGATACACTTTTATACACACCACACAGTCTGATCTCCTAAATACAGGGACATCAGGGTGATGCACTTATACACACACCACACAGTCTGATCTCCTAAACACAGGGACACCAGGGTGATACACTTCTATACACACCACACAGTCTGATCTCCTAAACACAGTGACACCAGGGTGATACACTTATATACACACCACGCAGTCTGATCTCCTAAACACAGGGACACCAGGGTGATACACTTATATATACACCAGACAGTCTGATCTCCTAAACATAGGGACACCAGGTTGGGGAAAGAGAGACAGAGGGATTTGTCTCTCAAAGAGGGACTGTCCCTCCTAAAGAGGGACACTTGGGAGATATGCTACCATCCAGGGTGTTAATGGGAACCCTTTAATGTAGAATATTATTTTATGGAGCAATGAAGGAATTGACAAGGTAATATGCTTAACCCTTTGAGTGCCAGAGAGGTATCCAATGCATTGCATTAGATACCTCGATGGCACTCAAAAGGTTAAGAATTAAAGGGCACAAATGGTGATGTTTTAGGCATGGTAACTTTGAGTAAAAATGGAAATAAACTTTATAGAGCAGAGATTAAAAAAAGGCACATATTACATTTATGTAAGCTTTATTATCTAAACTCTAATAACTATTTACATATTTACAGTGGCAAGTTAATTGCCATCAGCCGTATTGATGGTAATATCTCCATGAAGGATATTGAGTCTTTGTTTAAGTCCTAGCTCAGCAATCCAGCATGACTGATAATGAGATCCATGACACCATTGTTGACAGGTCTTCTTCCACAGTGTCTCCATGTCCACAGTCAGAGCGAATTTCATCATTGGCAACAACTTTGCACTTCATCTCTTTGGAACCAGCCAAAGAGGTATCCACTGTGCTAGTACGTGCTGCCTTGGCCAGGAGATTATCAAAATTTTCCAGAAATTTGTCCAAAACAGTTTCATCTGGAAGGCTGGCAGCAACTTGCCTGGGCTTTATCCCCTGAGTTTGTGGTCTGATGCTGTGATGGGAACTCTGCTGGACCTGAGGCTTGGCTGACTGGGAGACTGATTTCTCAGGTACTTGCCCTTGTCTGCATTGATCCCGTTGATGGTAGTTTGAGGCACATGGCCTGAACGGGTGGCAAAGACAGGGTTGAGGTACAGTCCCCATGAATCTCATTGGCTGATAGATGGTGGGGTTTCTGGTGCTCTGATGGGAACTCTGCTGGACCTGAAGCTTGGCTGACTTGGAGACAGATTTCTCCAGTACTTGCCCTTGTCTGCATTGATCCCGTTGACGGTAGTTTGAAGCACATGGCCTGTACGGGTGGTAAAGACAGGGGTGAGGTTCAGTTCCCATGAATCTCATTGGCTGATAGATGGTGAGGTTTCTATAGTTCTGTTTTGGTGGCGGTGGAGGCGGTGGCCCCATCAGAACTGTATCTGGCTGTGCAATATAAGTGATCTGAGAAGGCACTTGATAAATCCTCGGATCCACTATGTATCCAGGCGGAGCCATTTGGAAGCCTGCAGGATAAGAGAATGATTGATTAACTCTGAGAGCCATCATTTCTGCCTTACACTTATATTGTCTATGATAATAAAGGGAAAGCTATCAGAACACTTAATCATTTTCAAAATTCTATTGAACCGTAGTCCTTTTGGCACTCAAAGGGTTAAACACAGAATTAAATGGTGTAATAGCATTCTGAGGCTGATGTAATAAGAAGAGCTGGAATTGTGGAGCAAACCAGCTTTATCATGGGGGACATAAAACAATTCCCATTTAAATCAATGATAACTTTTCGTTGTATCCAGGTCTGGATTCCCTAATAGGCATAGAGCTGCGCTGAATTATGAATTGTGGGTGTGGCTAGAACAATTTATGCCCCTTTAAGGCTATTATTTAAAGGGATAGTAATACTTCGTTTTATCTTTATTTTATTTTGTAGGCATTAAAAAAACATGAAGATCGATATGTCTTATCTCTCAGACCTTTATGGTTTGAGAGATATCCACAGGCAAAGTTTTCCCCTCACGCCCCTTTTACCTAGTGTAAGCCATCTCTTCTCAGATGTGGAATCCAGTCCATAGACCAGACAGATAACAGAAGGGGACAATCTTCTTCCTATGAGAACAATGAAAGCCCTGCCCCCCTTGACAAGTTTTTCAGGTTTTTCCCTTATCTTATTTGAAGATTGTCCCTTTCTGCAGTCTACCTGGGCACCTCCCTTCTGCTCTGGCTGAGCAGTGTTACTTTGTCATTGAATTACTCTTGAACTACAACTCTGACAGAATTGAAATAACACTCTCCAAAGTCCAAATACTATCATGATTAATTAGAGCTGCTTTTATTATGAAACATTACTATCCCTTTAGCCCTTTGGATTCAACACAACACATTGGAGATCTCTCTAGCAACAGGGGGATTAAAGTTTTATTTTTTATTTTTTGTTCTTGCTTGTTTTAGGCCAAGTGTTTTGTTCTGTGGCAGGAAACAGTAAATGGGACTAGGGGTTGGATTATGTGAGGAGTGTGAGTGTAGCCTCGGGCAGGGCTAAGTGAGCCTTGGGTGGGGTTAAGTGCCTTGCCTAGGTGCACCTGGGATATTGTCCTCCATAGTGCAGCTGAATTGCCCCAGAGTTCCTCCACTTCTCCTTGATACCATAGAATAGGTTACCTAACCATTACAGCTTATATAAAATGTCAGTGTCCTGTGATGTCATCAACATGCAACGTCAGGGGAGTTCAATTTCTGGATCTCACAGTTGTATTCAAGCGAATGTAGCAAATGTTGGGAACTTCCCAAATACCCTTTCTGGTGTACTTCACCCAAAATAACACCGGTCAGAGCAGCAGGAATAATTATAAACCTGGTCCTACTTGATTGAAGAATTATATATATACTAGTTGAACAGCCCGTTACACGGGCCACAGTGCCACTGCCACCCGGTCGCGGGGCAGTCACGCGCAGTAGAGACTGCCTGCGCCATGGCTGATACAGAGCTGGACGATCCTTCGGAGTGCCCAGCTCTGTATCAGCCGCGGCGCGGGCAGTCTCTACTGCGCATGACTGCATCACGCGCAGCAGTGTCTACTGCGCATGTCGTGGCGTTACACATGATTTAGCGAATTATTATATAGGATATGTGTTGCTGGACTAATATAATATCAAACAAAAAAAAAAAGTCTGCTTAAAAAAATATTTTTCACTTAATAAAAAAGTGATATTATATTACTCCGGCTACGCATATTTCACTCTTAGTATTAAAAGAGGAGACCATTTTAAATACCCCGCGCCTCTCTAAGGGCTGTATGTTAAAAAAAAAAAAAAAGTGGAGGAATTCCAGGGGAAACAGCTTGCATTATAGAGGAAAATTAAAAATTAATTTTGATTCAAGTGGGTATATTAACCCCTTGAATGCCTAGAGAATGCACTCAAGGGGTTAAAATCCCCATTTACATCAATGGGAATGTTTGAAATGTTTAGTTCTGCCCTATAGTGTCAATGGTTTGCTCCGAAATTCCTCCACTTTTATTTTGCGCATACGGCCTTAAATAAACAGATGTGTAGTGTAACGGGAACCCAAGACGCTGGGTTGTCTTGGGCTGTCATGCCGGGCTCCTCTCTCATAGATGTGGCTACAGATGGGTAGCTAGTCTGGTTAACCTGGATAGCTGGCTGGATCGCTTGTACATCGGGCTCCTGAATGGGGGTCAGAGGGGACCCTTTAGACCACTCATGAATAACGACACAGGAGACGCTTCTTAGTTTAAAACGACAAATACACTTTATTGAGGGGACGGGGCTTTGTATATATAAACTGTATACAATAAACAAGATTCTAGAAACAATGGAACAATAGGAAATGTACACTGTAAACACAATGGGGACAATGGTGGAGGGCACATAATATAATGAATGCAATGGCAGCATAAACACAAGAACAAAAGTAACTGTAGACAGTGTGGGGACTTTACATGATTTGATCTTGCCGCTCCGAATCCTGGCCAATATGAACTGGAGTGACAAGATACAGCGACCAATCTGGACCCGGGCCATTGTTCTCTATGGGGAGTAAATTACCTGGGTCTGACACGTAACCCAATTATGTTGCGCCGGCTTCCCAGCCAATGGTACCGGAGCGATAAGTTGGCTGGACAGGGGCCACTAGTGAGTGGAGCACCTACCTGTCCCATACAGTAAAACACAGAGTAACCCAAACCCACCCGTCTCAAGGGGACAGCGACCAATCAACTGTTCACCTACTTTTCAAAAGAAAGGCACCAGTCCCCTTGTATTCCGACTGTTAGATGACAATTAAGTCATTGACTTCCAGTCTTTTCCTACTATAGTTTCTAAGCCTGAAAAGGCCTTCCAGTAACGGCCTATGGCCTGTTACATTACTCTCCCTTTTTAGTCCTCAAGGCAGAGGTGTGGAACTGACGGTGGCTTGAGAATTTGGTCTAGCAGGGCTATAAATCCTCCTGACGGCAAAGGCCAACCGCGTTCTGGTTATCCCGACCTGACCGGTACTTGATGGAAATGTTAAAAGGTTGAAGTGCCAGGCTCCATCGTAATAAACGTCCATTGTCCCTCCCAACACCAGGTTCAGCCATACCAGTGGTTTGTGGTCCGTGATGACCAAGAGTTCTCGGCCATAAAAGTACGGCTGAAACTTCTTAAGGGCCCATACCAGTGAGAGACACACCTTTTCCATGGTGGCGTAGGCAACCTTCCTGCTCAGTAATTTTTGGGTGAGGTAGGCAACAGGGTGCTCCTCTCTGGTGTGTTTAACTTGGCTCAGCACGGCCTCTAGTCCATAATTGGAGGCATCTGTGCGAACCAGCAAAAAGCGATTAAAATCTGGAGCTGCCAGTACTGGTTCCAGTCCCAGTGCTTCTTTAAGAGCACAAAAAGCTTGCTCACATTTGGGGCCCCATGCCACAGTCCAGGGTAATGCCTTCTTGGTGAGGTTGGTATCACGGTGCCCGTGATTCCAGCTGCTGGGCGAAATTGTTACTTCCAGGTTTACCATTGCCTTATTCTTATTGGCTTTGGGACTCTGGCCCCTCCCAGGGCTTGCCTTTATAAACTCACTCCTTTCATCTTTACAGTGCCCTTTCGTGGTGTACCAGTGCCTAGCGTTTGTTTACTGCTTGTTCCTGTTCCATGTATGACCCAGCTCACCTGGCTATGCTCCTGGTTCCTGACGCTCCTGTGATCCGATTCCGTTACTGACTAGGACTGGCTGGCTAACTCCGTGTGTACCGACCTGGCTTGGCTGAGTATCCGATTCCATTACCGACTAGGACTGGCTGACTAACTCTGTATGTTCTGACCTGGCTTGGCTGAGTATCCGATTCCACTAACGACTAGGACTGGCTGACTAACTCCGTGTGTACCGACCTGGCTTGGTTGAGTATCCGATTCCGTTACCGACTAGGACTGGCTGACTAACTCCGTGTTTACCGCCCTGGCTTGGCTGAGTATCCGATTCTGTTGCTGACTAGGGCTGGCTGACTAACTTGGTGTGTACCGACCTGGCTGTGTATCCAGTTCCGTTTATGACTGGACTGGCTGACTACCTCCATGTTTACAGATTGGGTCAACGCTGGCTTCTGATCTGTCAGGGTGCGCACCCTGTATCCCATTCCATGTACTCCCACTTGCTATACTATCCAGTGCCTGCCTGGCCTGTATATCCCTGTAGTTACCAGGGGTCTGTGGGAGTCTGGTCACTTGCCAGTGTCTGTGTTGCCTCCGTTAACCCTAGCGTTCTAGGGTCAGGTCACTGCCAGAGTCCTGTCTGTGTTGCCTCCGTTAACCCTAGCGTTCTAGGGTCAGGTCACTGCCAGAGTCCTGTCTGTGTTGCCTCCGTTAACCCTAGCTTTCTAGGGTCAGGTCATTGCCAGAGTCCTGTCTGTGTTGCCTCCGTTAACCCTAGCGTTCTAGGGTCAGGTCACTGCCAGAGTCCAGTCTGTGTTGCCTCCGTTAACCCTAGCGTACTAAGGGGTTAATCACTGCCAGTGTCCTGCCTGGGTTGCCTCTGCTATCCCTAGCCTCCTAGGGAGTTGCCCTACAGCCACCCATCACCCCTTCTCACCTAGTTGCGGTGTGGGGCTGTTGTGGTTCTACTTGTCCCTGTACCTGTCCACGGATCAAGCCTACAGAGTCCTGTTGTTGATTATCACTGTGATATCCATACATCCTGACCTGAGTCAGATTTGGGAAGTACTAGGTAACGACCTCATCTGGACCTGAGTAGGGTGATTGTTCTATTTATTTTCAATAAAGCTTTTAAACCTTACCTAACTGTCTGAGTGTTCTTACACAAACCGTGACAGTCGGTTAAGGGTTTGTCCAGGGAGCTATAGTGGGAACTGGAGGTCTGTATTCCCTTTTTCCAACCCGCTGACAGATGTCACAGGTGTGGCAAAAGAGGCGTAAGTCCTGGAAGAAGCCCAGGTTAACCGGTACTTTATATGGCGGACTCCCAGATGACCAACCAAAGGGATCTCATATGCCAGAGCCATGAGGGCCACACAATGCTGTGAAGGGACCAAAAGCTGGGTACGAGGAACCTTGGTGTCTCCCTGGCAAGAGGCAGAGTAGCCCATTTTCCCAGAGGAACTGTTCCCCCCTAGGTCCTACCTCCCCTGTCTCAGCCCTGCTTCTATATCCTGCTAATGTGGGGTCAGTAACCAGGGCGGTGCAGAATTCTGCCGGGGGAAGCCAGAAAATAGGGGGTCGGACCTGGACTGGTCCGGCATGTCAGTAGTGGGGCTTACCGTTGGTCGTCGAGCAGCTGCCCTGGTGAGCACTTGGCAGTGGTGTCTTCCGGGGAATAACGGCTTTGCAGGTGACCCAGATCATTACCCAGGAGAATGTTGGCGTGTAGATCTGGCGTTACTCCTGCAGTTTTAACTCCTAGGCCCAGACCCCAATCCAAATGGATCCTTGCCATGGGCAGCTGATACACTTTACCCCCAGCCACTCGTACTTCGACGGCCCACTCCGTACGATAGCAAGGGGCCAAACATTGAGTTTGTACCAGAGTGAGAGTAACCCCTGTGTCCCTCAGCTGATCCTCAGTCAGGAAATGGGCTTGCCAGGATGCAGGGGTGCTGTGACTGGGAGGCAGCTCCAAAGCGACGAGGAGTAGAGTAGGCAGGATGTCCACCAGAGCCGCCAGGCAGTGCCGTTGCATGTGCCCCCGTTGATGGCACCCATAGCATTCTGGTCCAGGATTAGCAAATCTGCAAGGAGGTGATCTAACTTGGGTGGGTGCTACTGGTCTCATCCGTGGGGCTTGGAAATGATTAGGTGGGGCTTGGTTCACAAATCCCCCCACGGGCCGGGGAGCTGGGGTCAGGGACCCATTTTACTGGTGTCCTTGAACTTGTCCGCTAGTTGGGTGGCCTCAGTAAGAGTACATGGGTCCTAGTCCCCTACCCAATCTCTGATGGAGGCCGAGATGTTAAAAAAGAACTGCTTCAGCAGCAACTGTTGGCAACAGTTCTCAAATGATTGTGCCCCACATCCATGCATCCAGTTATTGAAGGCTCGTTCCAACACGTGGGCTCACGTGGGTATCTTGGGCTTGTCGTCTGGCCTACCTGAACCTCTGGCGATACATGTCCGGGGTGATGGCATATCGCTGCAGTAATCTTCATTTCACTTCTCCATAGTTGGAGCTGTCAGCATTGGTACAACTTGGTAGGCTTCTGCTGCCCACCCAGTTATTCTCCCCACCAGTATGGCAACCCAATCCTGTGGGTCAACATGGAGTTGTCCACACTGCCTTTCATTGTCATGTAAAAATCCATCAATGTCACCCATGGTGTCATCAAAAGTCTTGAAAGTCTAATGGATGAGGAGAAAGCTGGTCGCCTCTTGATCCGACTGGGGTTCACTGGCTGGGCTAGGACTTATAGTCTGCTTCTGCCCCATCTTGGCCAAATATTCTTGTTGGGCTGCGGCCATGACCCGATCCACAGTCTCCTGAGTCGGGTTGGGGCCATAAAAATAAAGCCGACTCTGTGCCTTTCTAGCCACGGGGTCATTGGGATCTGGCCACCACTCAGATTCCTGGTTCTCAGAATGGCTGGAGTGGGAACTGGCCTATTTTCTCATCCACGTTGAGGAGACCATTGATTAAATTACCCGGGGTTTGACACGTAACCCAACCAGCCAATGGGACCCAAGGCAACAATTTGTCTGGTCACGGGCGAGCAATGAGTGGAGCACCTACCTGTCCCATACAGTAAAACACAGAGTAATCCAAACCCACCCGTCTCAAGGGGACAGTGACCAATCAAATTTTCTCCTGCTTTTCAAAAGAAAGGTGCCAGTCCCCTTGTATTCCGGCTGTTAGATGCCAGTTAAGTCTTTGAATTCCAGTCTTTTCCTACAATAGTTTCTAGGCCTCTAAAAGGCCTTCCAGTAACGGCCTATGGCCCGTTACGTGTAGCATCCTTTGTGTGTGTGTGTGTGTGTGTGTATCAATATAATTCTGCTCTAAACCTGCATTTGGAATTCATTTTCTAGCCATGCACCATGCCAATTTACTGAACTACTTTTGCTGAAAATTATCAAATTCTACATTTGACAATGATTGTGCCCAGCTATTAAAATATGTTATGTTTAACTAAGGCATTGTACCTGACATAGGATGGATGACTTGTACACCAATCATTTGTCCTCTCTGATTAAACTGCTGCATTACTGGACAATAGCAGAAGCAATGTGAGAAGCAACTGACACCAAGAGAGTGGGATTCTCTACTGGATTAACTGCCGTTGTGTTCAGTTACCTGAATAATAAGGTTCTATCAGTGGAACTCTGGTGGGTTTTGAGTTTTCAAATGTGCTGACAGTTACACAGAGGCCTCAGTGTAAGGACCAACTGTCACTGTCCAAAGGAAATGACTATAGGGGTTTTGGAGCAAACCAACTGCACTGATTCCATTGATTTACATTTGTTTTTTAACCTCATAAGGTCCAGTGACATGTCAGGATCGTCACTGTTGTTCTTGCCTAAAGGACCAGTGACAGTTCTGAGACGTCATGTAGTTTTTACTCACATCGCTCCGGCGTAAGCACTGTGAGTAGTAGCAGGGACTGAAACTGACCCCTCCAAGACCCGGAGTGTTCGCTATCAGTTCCTATGTGGTCCTTAAAGGACAACAAACCCCAGGACTGCTGATCCCTAAGGGGTTAACACCTTGAATTTGTTCTCAATGCATTGGAGACCTCTCTAGAATTCAAGTACATCACCTCCCCCACCCCCATTTAACCCTTTGAATGCCAGAGTGGTACGGAAGGCATTGAATTTCCCTCTGGCACTCAAAGGGTTAAGTAAATAGGCATTTTCATTTGCCATGAGGAGCAGTTGGTGTGCCCAAAATTGCACTACTTTGCCTTTATATACAAGGTCCTATGGACCTTATCCAGAAAGCAAAAAAATGTTAACCCCTTGAGTGCCAAAGAGGTATCCACTTGGCACCCAAGGGGTTAAATTCTGGGTTACAACAAGGGCATCAGTGTGTGGCAATATTGGGCCAAAACTTAAACTAATTATCATAAAGTGCCAGACTATGTAACCAACAGGCAAGGGGTAATTTCTCAAAAATGATTTAGCTTTCCAGCACGTCTAGAAGAACATATACACGGTCTTTAATTATCCTTTAAATGAACTAAACTTTTTTTTTTTATAAACTTTATTTTTTGAAAAAGGAATTTGTCACAGACATGGCAATTATACAGCGAGAATTAAAACAGCAATAGTGCAGACACAACAGCTAAAGGAGGCTGAACTTGGGGGGAAGCCACAATGAGTGAGCCCGTCTGTGTTTTAGGACACACACTTTCACATGGGGAACAGTCATACAGGGGAGGACATCAATAAGGGAAGGGGAGGAAGCTAGGGGGAATGAAAGAGTTCGGGTGGGGGGGTAGAGTAGAAGGGAAGAGAGGAAAAAAACAACAAAAAACCCCACAACAGATCATGTTATGTTACTGGTTCCTAGTAACATTCATATACATCTGATATTGATACTACGCTAGCTCCTAAGGTCAGGGTCATAACTAGAAACTACTGGGAGAAATTTTAAGCTGCCTCCCACGCATACATGATGTCAATAATGGCTCTTCCATAAGGAATAGGGGGGTCCCTCCCACTTCCCCCTCTGTCTTTGCCATTTGAATAATACCCATCCACACAGGGCTGGATTTGCCAATAGGCAGAGTAGGTAACTGCTCAGGGTTATGTACTGTGCCAGGAAACAGTAAATGGGACAAGAGGCGGGGTAATGTGAGGAGGGGTGTGTGGCCATGGGCGGAGCTAAGTGCCTTGCCTAGGTGCACCTAGGATGTTGCCCCCACAGTGCAGTTGAATTGCCCCAGAATTCCTCCACTTCTCCTTGTTACAGTAGCATCTTTGCTTTCCTTAACCATTACAGCTTATGTAAAATGTCAGCGTCCTGTGAGGTCATCAACGTGTAAAATCAGAGGCCTTCAATTTCTGGATCTCACAGTTGTATTCAAGCGAATGTAGCAAATGTTGGGAACTTACCAAATACCCTCTCTGGTGTACTTCACCCAAAATAACACCGGTCAGAGCCACAGGAATAATTATAAACCCTGTCCTGCTCGGTTGAAGAATTATATATATATATGTGTTGCTGGCGTAATATAATATAATATAAAAAGGGAAAAAATGGTCTAACTTCACCAATATATTCCATTTAATAAAAAAGTAATATATTACTCCAGCTACACATAAATCACTTCATATTAAAAGAGGAGAACGCTTTAAATACCCAGCGCATGTCTTAGGGTCGTATGTTCGAAATAATATTGGAGGAATTCTGGGAAATCCGTTTGCATTATAGGGGAGAACTAAAAATTCATATTGATTTAAGTGGGGATTTTAACCTCTTGAATGCTAGAGAGGGCTCCAACGCATTGCTTCAAAGGGTTACAATCCCTATTTACATCAATGGGAAAGTTTGACATTTTGAGTTCTCCCCTATGATCCAGTTGGTTTGCACCGAAATTCCTCCACTTTTCTTTTGAATATACTTCCCTAAATAGACAGAAGAGCAGCATCCTGTGACGTCTTCATTAAACACAATGGCGTATGTGTGTGTGTTGTGGGATATAAATACGATTTTACACTAAAACATCACGTGGAATTGATTTTGTAGCTGAAATTTCTCCATTTGACAATGATTGCACCCAGGTGTTTCTGAGCTAATAACCATTTGAGTGCCAGAGGGATACACAACGCAAAGGGTTACAATTTGGTTTGATCGTCTAAGGCTCCTCTTACCTGACATAGGATGGGTTACTTGTACACCAATCATTTGTCCTCTCTGATTAAACTGCTGCATTACTGGACAATAGCAGAAGCAATGTGAGAAGCAACTGACACCAAGAGAGTGGGATTCTCTACTGGATTAACTGCCGTTGTGTTCAGTTACCTGAATAATAAGGTTCTATCAGTGGAACTCTGGTGGGTTTTGAATTTTTCAAATGTGCTGACAGTTACACAGAGGCCTCAGTGCAAGGACCAACTGTCACTGTCCAAAGGAAATGACTATAGGGGTTTGGAGCAAACCAACTGCACTGATTCCATTGATTTACATTTGTTTTTTAACCCCGTGAATGCTAGAGAGGTCCCCAATGCATTGCTTCTCAATGCACTAGAGACCTCTCAAAATTCAAGTGCATAACCCCACCCCCATTTAACCCTTTGTGTGCCAGAGTGGTAGACATGGCATTGTTTAACCCTCTGGCACTCCAAGGGTTAAGTAAATAGGCATTTTCATTTTCCATGAGGAGCAGCTGATGTGCCCAAGAATTGCACTACTTTGCTTTATATACAAGGTCCTACGGACCTTATCAAGAAAGCAAAAAAGTTAACCCCTTGAGTGCCAAAGAGGTATCCACCTGGCACTCAAGGGGTTAAATTCTGGGTTACAACAAGGGCATCACTGTGTGACAGTATTGGACCAAAACATAAACTAATTAGCATAATGTGCCAGACTATGTAACCAACAGGCAAAGGGTAATTTCTCAAAAATGATTTAGCTTTCCAGCACGTCTAGAAGAACAAATACACAGTTTTTAATTCTCTTTTAAATGAGCTAAACTTTTTTTTTTTTTAATAAACTTTATTTTTTGAAAAAGGAATTTGTCACAGACATGGCAATTATACAGCGAGAATTAGAACAGCAATAATGCAGATACAACAGCTAAAGGAGGCTGAACTTGGGGGGAAGCCACAATGAGTGAGCCCGTCTGTGTTTTAGGACACACACTTTCACGTGGGGAACAGTCATACAGGGGAGGACATCAATAAGGGAGGGGGAGGAAGCTAGGGGGGAATGAAAGAGGTCGGGTGGGGGGGTAGAGTAGAAGGGAAGAGAGGAAAAAAAACAACAAAAACCCCCACAACAGATCATGTTATGTTACTGGTTCCTAATAGCATTCATATACATCTGATATTGATACTACACTAGCTCCTAAGGTCAGGGACGTAACTAGAAGCTACTGGGAGAAATTTTAAGCTGCCTCCCACTCATACATGACATCAATAGTGGCTCTTCCATAAGGGATAGGGGGGTCCCTCCCACTTCCCCCTCTGTCTTTGCCATTTGAATAATACCCATCCACACAGGGCTGGATTTGCCAATAGGCAGAGTAGGTAACTGCTCAGGGTTATGTTCTGTGCCAGGAAACAGTAAATGGGACAAGAGGCGGGGTAATGTGAGGAGGGGTGTGTGGCCATGGGCGGAGCTAAGTACCTTGCCTATGTGCACCTAGGATGTTGCCCCCACAGTGCAGTTGAATTGCCCCAGAATTCCTCCACTTCTCCTTGTTACAATAGCATCTTTGCTTTCCTTAACCATTACAGCTTATGTAAAATGTCAGCGTCCTGTGATGTCATCAACATGCAAAATCAGAGGCGTTCAATTTCTGGATCTCACAGTTGTATTCAAGCGAATGTAGCAAATGTTGGGAACTTACCAAATACCCTCTCTGGTGTACTTCACCCAAAATAACACGTCAGAGCAGCAGGAATAATTATAAACCCGGTCCTGCTCGGTTGAAGAATTATATATATATGTTGCTGGAGTAATATAATATAAAAAGGGAAAAAAATGGTCTAACTTCAAAAATATTTTTCATTTAATACAAAAAAGTAATATATTACTTCAGCTACACATAAATCACTTCATATTAAAAGAGGAGAACGCTTTAAATACCCCACACATGTCATAGGGCCGTATGTTTGAAATATTATTGGAGGAATTCTGGGAAATCCATTTGCATTATAGGAGAGAACTAAAAATTCATATTGATTTAAGTGGGGATTTTAACGCCTTGAATGCTAGAGAGGTCTCTAACGCATTGCATCGCAATACGTTGGAGACCTCTCTAGCATTCAAGGGGTTACAATCCCTATTTACATCAATGGGAAAGTTTGACATTTTGAGTTCTCCCCTATGATCCAGTTGGTTTGCACCGAAATTCCTCCACTTTTCATTTGAATATACTTCCCTAAATAGACAGAAGGGCAGCATCCTGTGACGTCTTCATCAAACACAATGGCGTATGTGTGTGTGTTGTGGGATATAAATACGATTTTACACCAAAACATCACGTGGAATTGATTTTCTAGTTGAAATTTCTCCATTTGACAATGATTGCACCCAGGTGTTTCTGAGCTAATAACCATTTGAGTGCCAGAGGGGTACACAACACAAAGGGTTACAATTTGGTTGGATTGCCTAAGGCTCCTCTTACCTGACATAGGATGGGTTACTTGTACACCAATCATTTGTCCTCTCTGATTAAACTGCTGCATTACTGGACAATAGCAGAAGCAATGTGAGAAGCAACTGACACCAAGAGAGTGGGATTCTCTACTGGATTAACTGCCGTTGTGTTCAGTTACCTGAATAATAAGGTTCTATCAGTGGAACTCTGGTGGGTTTTGAATTTTTCAAATGTGCTGACAGTTACACAGAGGCCTCAGTGCAAGGACCAACTGTCACTGTCCAAAGGAAATGGCTATAGGGGTTTGGAGCAAATCAACTGCACTGATTCCATTGATTTACATTTGTTTTTTAACCCCGTGAATGCTAGAGAGGTCCCTAATGCATTGCTTCTCAAAGCACTAGAGACCTCGCAAAATTCAAGTGCATCACCCCAACCCCCATTTAACCCTTTGTGTGCCAGAGTGGTAGGCATGGTATTTTTTAACCCTCTAGCACTCAAAGGGTTAAGTAAATAGGCATTTTCATTTGCCATGAGGAGCAGCTGATGTGCCCCAGAATTGCACTACTTTGCCTTTATATACACAAGGTCCTATGGAACATATTCAGAAAGCAAAAAAGTTAACCCCTTGAGGTATCCACCTGGCACTCAAGGGGTTAAATTCTGGGTTACAACAAGGGCATCAGTGTGTGGCAATATTGGGCCAAAACATAAACTAATTAGCATAAAGTGCCAGACTATGTAACCAACAAGCAAAGGGTAATTTCTCAAAAATGATTTAGCTTTCCAGCACATCTAGAAGAACAAATACACAGTTTTTAATTCTCTTTTAAATGAACTAAACTTTTTTTTTTTAATAAACTTTAATTTTTGAAAAAGGAATTTGTCACAGACATGGCAATTATACAGCGAGAATTAGAACAGCAATAATGCAGATACAACAGCTAAAGGAGGCTGAACTTGGGGGGAAGCCACAATGAGTGAGCCCATCTGTGTTTTAGGACACACACTTGCTGGAGTAATATAATAGAAAAAGGGAAAAAAACGATCTAACTTCAAAAATATATTTCATTTAATACAAAAAAGTAATATATTACTCCAGCTACACATAAATCACTTCATATTTAAAGAGGAGAACGCTCTAAATACCCCGCGCATGTCTTAGGGCCGTATGTTTGAAATATTATTGGAGGAATTCTGGGAAATCCATATGCATTATAGGGGAGAACTAAAAATTCATATTTATTTAAGTGGGGATTTTAACCCCTTGAATGCTAGAGAGGTCTCCAATGCATTGCTTCGCAATGCGTTGGAGACCTCTCTAGCATTCAAGGGGTTACAATCTCTATTTACCTCAATGGGAAAGTCTGACATTTTGAGTTCTCCCCTATGATCCAGTTGGTTTACACCGAAATTCATGGATTTTCTTAACTATTGTGATGGAAAGTCAGAATTTTATTAAAGACACGGAGGCGAATATTATGCATTATCCTTCCTCACTGCCCCCTCAGCAGCAAAGGAAACTTTATTAAAATAACAGTTTAACAGAAGAAAAACTTGCTAGTATGACACTCCTCCCTCCCAACCAATCACCAGTCCTTAATCCTGTAAAACTGGGATACAGCCTTGACTTTCCCTCTTTCCTGCGACCGAAGAAAACTCTCGAATTCATCCATCACAACAGTCGGAACTATAATCCTTGTGCTGGAGATTTCTCCATCCAATAACTGAAACCTTGAGTTCAACATAACAGAGTCTTCAGTCCCGTATCCTCAACCCTTGGGACAACAGCTGTGCAGAATACGTAAGCTTACTTAATTAACCATTGGTTGATAGTTAACCTGTAAAACAAAGAGAAATGTGATAGGGTAGGGAA